>OY987214.1:31333761-31744372 GCA_963920805.1 Primula vulgaris | reverse complement strand
TTTTCTAATATGACATTTTTTGTGCAAAATTGTCAAATTAGACTCTCAAATTAATGTTTGTCAAATGTTACGTGACATGATTTCATGATTTATTTAGACGGTGGTACCTAAATTGGAAAGTTATTATAGAGTGGTACCCAAATTGAAAAATTTGAAAGAAGGGTACCCAAATCGTTAACAGCACTATAGTTTGGTGTAGTAAATGTATTTTTTCCCTTTTAATATATGGTTTGTAATAACTAGGATCTTGCACTTATGTTTAATTCTGCAATGCTTTGCATTGAAATGTGTGCTGAGTTGCAAGAGGATTTTTTCTGGTCTATAGTTGTCTGGTTATATGTTTAGGGTTTATGGTTTGTAATAACTATCTCCAGTTTGTTATTGTTTAGGGTTTGTAAAAACAATGACAAATTGGAGATTGTTAGGACCTGTTATATGGTCATCTAGTTTCCCTTGTCATTATTTTAACAAACATTTTTTTGTTGATACATTTTGTGTAGTACAGTACAGTTTCAACCTTAGGTGCAATTCAGTTACCACCAAACCTGACGGACAAATTATAGAGAAGATCTAGAAGATTGCATACTACTTGTTTCAAGGAAATGGTATCTAGAGATACGAAGAGTAGCAATAAAGTCAGAATAAAATCAAGAGATCAACCAGCATGGAGATGATATGGACTTAAAATAAAATAGATAAGATTTTGGAGAAAAAGAAGGAAAGAAGATAATGAAGATATGATAATTTCTTTTTAAATAAAATAGCATAGGATTTGATTTAGCTTGACTATTTAATCCTAGGAAGCCCTTTAATATAAGGTGTGCTTTTACAGAATATTGTGAGATGTTATAGAGATAGATTAGCACGAAAATACATCATTGAGAATCATAGATTTAGGTTGGAGACCTACGTACATTGATAGTAGGTTAGGTGAGAGGTTTGTGAGATAGGCGTAGACACGAGAGTATTGTAAAACTTGGGGTTCACAATTGCTACTAAACTATTTTATAAATACTGGGTGAGTGACTCGTATAATTAGTCATAGGTTTATAAGGACGAACTCCGTAATCAAATATAGTGATTGATTTACTTTCTGTCAGAAGTGCTCAGTTGTAACGTAGTTGCAACGCAGTGGAGTCTGATTCCAACTAGGTTGCAACTGCAACTTAACCAGCGTAGCTTCGGTTAGAACTTAGGCACTAAGAATTTCAAATATAAGACAAAACAATGAGATAGGTTTAAAATAGATGAAATAAAACGTTGCAATTCCATACCTTTGAGTTCTTTGAAATGAAAAGAACAATGACCAATTAATTTTTCTCATCTTAATACCCATAATCAAACAGAGTAAACATTGAAAATAGAAAGAGGTTGAATAGATTATGAAACCTTTTGGGTAAACTAAACATTATCTACTTGTTGACTATAATCAAGTACAACATAACATAAAACAAAATTAGTAAATATGAACCAACCTTTATTGTTATACATTGCCTAATGGTTTTCCTTTAAATATTTAAAACAATTTAGACATCTTATATATACTAATAAAAAAAACCAAGCTCTGCAGAAATAAGCATTCTAATTATGCTACTAATGAGAAAGGGATAATACTTGGACTGTAATGCTGAAAATTAGAAGTGAAGCTTAAAAGCATATTATTTGGCTCCTAGGTGATGGAAAAATTTCAGTCAACCAAGATAATTGTCTTGGTGATGGTCATTTGAATGATCCTAACCTAGACAATAATATATGGCTAAAGATATCATCACAAATGGGGAGTGGGATAGAGAAAAGATCAATAATATTATTCCAGCAAACTTAAGACATCGCTTTTCTAGTGATATCAATATACATATGCTAAGATAAGATACACCCATTTGGAAAGGTAACAAGAAAAAGAACTTCAATATTAAATCAGCTTGGGAGATTATGAGAAAGTCTAAGCTCGGATAAAATCATACCTGTGAATATCTCTTGTTTTATTTAGAAAATTAGCAAAGGGCCTATAGCAAAAGAAGTTTGGAGGTACTATTATAATCTCTTGGGAGTTCCAAATAAATCAGAGCAAATAAAGGGCCATTTTATTTCTTGTTGGTCACAATCACGTACTACTAAGTCTAAAATTCATTGAAAACTTTGTAAAATTAGACCTGTTTTTATTGTGTGGGAAATATGGAAAGTAAGATACATCAGTAAATATGACAACAACAAAATGAATTGTGCTAAGATTTGTGAAGAAGTCAGTAAATTGATTAAACTTCACTCAGGCAAAGATAAGTGTTTTTCCTCTAATTTTATTATTAAAGTTGGGGTAAATGTTGTGAGCAAAAAAACTAAAAAGCTAAAAGTGGTAAATTGGTTGTGTACTTCTAAATGCTATAATAATTTCAATATTGATGGTGCTATAGAATGAACACTAATCAAATGGTGTTGTGGGTATAATGAGAAACGATCTAGGAAAGCTTATTCTAGGGTTTTACATCTCGATTAATAGCAATTATAGCCTTGAATCAGAGATGAAAGCTACTCTTATGGGTGTTGAACTTATTAAAGAAAATAATATAATTTTTGAGTCAGATTGCCTGCAATTAATGAATATTATTCAAGGCAAGGTACGTTGCCCCTAGGATATAATATATATCATGAATCTAATTAATTACCCAGCAATTCAAACTTCGTGATTTGAGAATTATGCATATAGAAAGAGAAGGTAATATAGGAGAAGATTACCTGGTTAATCTAGGGTGCAATGAAGATTCATTAATTTTGACATGTTTAGAAGATTTTTCCGATTATCTAAAGGGCGTAATCATCACTGAAGTGAAAGAAATCCCTTAACTATGGATCAAATGATGAATTTTGAAGAATTTTTGAAGAGGAAGAGAGACGGTCTCTCTAAAAGGGGAAAGTCAAAGAAATTACTTTTTAGTTGAAGAGGTGCTTGCAAGTGAAGTATTGAAGGGACGCGTGGAACTTGTTTATTTTATTTCTGTATTAGTCCATAAGTTTATGTCGGTTAGTAGATTTGAGCTTTATTCTGTAATTGCAACAATAACATCCTTTATTTTTTGTGGGGTTTTAACCCCATATTTTTATTTAATTATTCATAATTTTATGGGTTTTCCCCACTAGTTATATATATAGAAAAAAAAAACAAGACCGGAGCTCGTATAATAGTTGTGAAAATTATGTAATCTAAAAACCTCTTTTAATTATGAGACACATCACATCTATAGATTACATATGTTAAGAAGGGTTGTGAAGCACAAGGGCGGATCCGTTTATTTGATTAAGGGTTGCCACGGAAACACAATAATTTATACTAATTTGATTTTTTCTATAGTGTTTTCAGAGTAATTTGTAAATAAAACATTTCAGCAACCACTTAAGTTTTATTTTTGGCAACCCTTTCAAAGTTACATATGTTTTTGTTATTACATACTAAAACATTTCGTATAGAAATAGTATATAAAGATTAAGTTTTCTGCACTCACACAAGTATATATATTCAAGCGATTTATGGACTTGAACAGAGGGGCCTAACCAACTTTAGTAACATCATGCATGCAATCAGAATTTTCCCAAGAATAAAAATACTAAATTGTCTAGACCCCAATTCTATACATAGGATGCTACACTATGACTGGGATATTACTATATTAGGATCCATTTTTCTGAGTTGTTGAATCATATAAATCTTTTATCAGGGTAAGCTTCGATCAAAATCTGGATTTAGATGGTCTTTTTTACTCACTTTTATATACACAAATATTTGTATATCAATGGAAAATATTCAAAACTCTCATCAAACTGAGATGGAGGATTGAATAAGCATATGGTACGGCTAATGGAAATCATGTCGACATGTGCACCGCATCAAGAGCCGGCGGCCGACCGCATGGTGGAATCACAGCCGCAGACACGCGAGCAACCATGGGCCGACCCATGGCGTGGCAGCGGTAGATTTGGTGGGGTACGGGCGGAAGGGCTGGAAGGTTGAGGAAGAACAGGTCCCAAGACTGGTCCGCACGACTGGTATGGGTATGAGTATGGTGATGGTAGGGTTAAGGATAATTATTACGCGCATAGGCTTCGCTACGAGGAAGAAAAACCATGGGAGAAGGAACCCGAAATTGGGGGTGGTTATCGCGGGGAGCGCGAAAGGCTTGTTGAGAACATGCAAATTGCCTATGACGTTCATGTGATGAATCCGGGTTCGGTGGATGAAGCTATTACATTGGCTCGTAGGTACGACAACAAATTACAAGCGAGTAGAGGGGGTAACCGAGGTGGGGGTCGTGCGACCACCACAACTATAGTCACGGGTGCTCGTGCCCTGGCTGTTGGAGGCGGAGGCAGGGCTGCCACATGGTAGCGGGCCCAGTGTGGTGCTGGCGGGTGCGGTAGCGAGGGTTGGACCAGGGGGACTTTGAAGTTTGACTCCAGCAGAGATGCGCAAAAAATATGCGAAGAATTTGTGCTATAATTGTGATGAGGCGTATGTACTAGGTCATGGGTGCAAATCATCTCAGGTGTTTCTTTTGAGGGATGCTGACGAGTGGGTTGAGGAGGAGGAGAAAAGAGACGCGGTTGTGGGTATCGATGCTTTGACCGGTGGTTCAGGTACCATGCGCTTTGTTGGCATTATTGGTTCACAGCCGGTATGTATACTTATTGATTCTGGTTCTACAAATAATTTTATACATAACAATGTTGCTAGTAAAATTGGGTTGCCCGTGAAAAAGATTGAGACTTTTGGCATTAGGGTAGCTAATGGGGATGGGTTGGCATGCGAGACTCGTTATGGTCAGGTGCCGTTGAGTATTCAGGGGCATGGTTTTGAGGTTACGTTGCATGGGTTACCTATTGCAGGTGCTGATGTTATTTTAGGAGTTCATTGGTTGCGGACTCTAGGGCAGGTTACGATGGACTATTCGACACTCAATATGCGATTTGCAGTGGGTAGCGAAGTTGTAGAGTTTGTAGAGACACCGGTTGGTTCTTCGGAGGCTGTTGGGTTAAATGAGCTTATGCGCGAATGGAGGAACGGGGGAGATTTGTTTGCGCTAGTGGGGAGAGAACATTTTTATTGGGCCGGGTGACTGGAATTTTAAAAAAATTGGACACATGACCTCAAATCAAAAAATCTTAAGTAAGGTGACTTGGATATAATTATCTTCCAAAAACTCACTCGTTATACTAACATGTGGAGGTAGCCCAAGGCCAAGTCTACCAAGGTTTTAGCCTTGGTCAACATATTCACAACTAGTATATGTTATTGTGTAGTTATTACATATATATATGTGTAGCCTAAATTGTTAGGTTCTCAACCTTACTCATTGCAGACACTTGTTAGAGGCACACCACCAGCAGTTTATTTTTTAAATTTTCTAACAATTTGCCTTTTTAATACAATTACAATTGTTGTATGAGCAACCAAAAAATTCTGAGCCTGGGCAATGTTTGGTGTCGGGCCGCCTCAGCTAACATGGCAGATGCACACTTCCAAAATGTAACGAGCCTAATATTACAGAAATAAAGCTACCAGGGAAGCTAAATTTTTCGATAACTATGTCCCTGCTTCCTATTTAAAACACTTCCAATTTCACGTAAAGGTACACCAGCATTCACCTTCAATTTCTTCAACAGAAGATTCCTTTTTCGATTCTTGTTAAACTTTACTTATTTGATATATATAACAGAAAACAAAGATTACTATGAATTTTATATACAATAGATTTTTAGAGAGAGAAAGAGAGAGACGACTAGGGTGAATAACCCTAGCCGCCGCAAGCATGGCTGATCGTGCTATGCCTTCTGACGACTCAAACGCACAGCTTATAAAGCCGGATCTTCCGGTTAAGTCCTTCGCATCTATTCTAAAGAAAAAAGTTGAAAAACAAAAAATTGATTTGAAAGAAATCGAGTTTTATAGAGGAGAGCCAATGATACAGTTCTCGAAAGATGAAATTTGCCAATTATCAGAGCCGTTTAAATATACGATAGTAGGTAGGTTTTCGCATGGTAAACCACAGTTAGAGGATATTAAAAAAGTGTTTCATACTCTCGATTTGCAAGCTAATTATCAGATTGGAGTTTTAGATCATAAACATATTCTTATTAGATGCTATCATGAAGATGATTTCCAAAGAATCTGGTTACGTAAAATATGGTATATTCAAGGATATCCTATGCGAACTTTTAAATGGACGTATGATTTTAACCCGGATATTGAATCATCACTGACGCCTGTTTGGATATCACTACCTAAACTGCCTATTCATCTATATAATACGTCGAGTATTTTTTCTATAGCCTCAGCGTTTGGGTATCCTCTTAAGGTAGATGATCCTACATCTCAACTGTCAAGACCTGGTTTGGCACGTATTTGTGTTGAAATTGACCTAAAAAGGGACCTAATAGAAAGGGTTCGTATTGGATATGGGGGTGATGAAGGTTTCTGGCAAGATTGCAAATATGAAGACATTCCTAGGTTCTGTTTCTACCGTTGTAAACAAGGGCATGAAGAAAATAAATGTCTTATAAAAATGAATGAAAGCGGAATTAAAGTAAAGGAAATAAATGAAAAAGGCCCAGAACAAGAGCTAAAACAAAATAAAGGACAAATTCAAACAAAGGCCTTATTACACAATACTCTGCCACAAAAAACCATATATAAAAGAATAGAAATAGAGAGTACTAAAGATTGGGTAAGTAGGAACTTTGGAACAGTAAAGGAGAGTTTGGTGGTGGAAAAGATATCTTCAGAAATTGAAGCAGAGAGACCTGTGGAAAAGATACAACAAGGTACAATATTGATAAGTACTGGGTCTGAAAACCTATTGGAAAATAATACTATAATTGATGTCAATGAAGGAAATTCTACAGGTAGTATTAATAGAGAGATGGAGCATGTTGTGCTAGATACAAATGAAGGAAAATCTGTTAGTGAAAGTCAACATACTGTAGATGAAGATCTTTTGGGAACAAATGAAGTTTTGGAAGAAATAGAAATTGAGCAACCAGTCTGTGTAGGAGAAACTACAGTTATTAATATTAAAGATGGAAGGGTTAATAGTGCAGTTAATAGTGCAGTTATACAAGAGGATGTAAGAGTTGCAAATATACAAGAGGACTTGAATTTATCACCAAGAAATATACCTTTAGAGCCTGAGGATGCTAACTGGGAAATTTGTCTGTCAAATAGTGCAAAAAAGAAGCAGAAGAAAAAGGAATTTAAAATAGCTGAAAAAGAAAATATGATTCTAAGATCCTCTAATGTAGAGGTAAGAAAAGTGTATAAATGATTAATGCCCTTATTTGGAATGTCAGAGGGATGGAAGGTAAAGATGGCACTAGTAGAAGATTGAAGTTGTTTTGTAAGTTACATAAGCCTGTATTATTAATATGCTTGGAACCTATGACTTGTAGCAGTAAAATTGATTTTTATAAGCATAAGTTTGGGTTTGATAATGTTTTTTCTCAACATCATAACAAAATATGGGTGTTCTATAATATTGGTATTTCTGTGGAGATTACTAATCAAATGGAGCAAGGTATAAGCTTTGATATTAAAGGGAGTTTTCTATTGAAAAAGATAAAATTCACAGCTGTTTATGCTAAATGTAATAGAGATGAGAGAGTACCTTTATGGGATTGGCTGCAGCAAGAAAGTACTGGTGATCCTTGGATGATTGTAGGAGACTTCAATACTGTTTCAAAAGAAGATGATAAGATAGGGGGTCTTGATATAAATATGGGTGCTGCAAATGATTACTTGGAGTGTCTAAATAATGTGAATATGGAAGAATTGATGTATACTGGTTCTAGGTTTACTTGGTGGAATAAAAGAAGTGATGAAGCAGCTATTCTTGAAAGAATTGATAAAGTTCTTATCAATCAAAACTGCAAAGATCTATTCCAGCATGTTTCTTTAGAACATCTTAATAAAGCATCATCTGATCATAGTCCTCTTCTAATTAGATGTAAGACAGAGTTTGATAATAATTCGAAAAGATTTATTTTTCAGAATTTCTGGATAAAACATCAAGACTACAGCAAAGTAATAGCAGTAGTGTGGGTGATTTATACTAGAGGAGATGCATTATATTCTTTAGTTAATAATTTGAAAAGAACAAAGAAAGCCTTATCTGAGTGGAATAAAGAAGCTTTTGGAAATATCTTCCAGAAAGTAACTGAAGCTGATGATGAAGTTCTAAAAATGGAGAGTATCTTTGTGGCTGATCCTACAATGATCAACAAAGTTGCATTAAAGAAGCAGAAGCAAATTTGAAATATAGAATCAAAATTGAGGAGGATTTCTGGGGTCAAAAAGCTAATTTAAAGTGGGTCAATGAAGGAGATGCAAATACAAAGTATTTTCATAGTATTGTTAAAAAAAGAAGAGCCAGAAGTTATATTAACTGTATTACAAAGGCTACAGGGGAAATTCTTACAGATAAATCAAATATTCAAAATGAACCTGTTGAGTATTTCAAAGGTCTTCTGGCTGGTAATAAAGTTATTAAAGAAGTCTATACAAGTCTGGATAATATTTCTAAGAGTATTAAAGAAGATGACAATGAAATGTTAAATAAGTTTCCAGATGAAGTAGAAATTAAAGAAGCTGTGTGGGGTCTTAATAAAAACAGTTCACCAGGTGTGGATGGATTTACTGGTGGTTTCTTTAGTTCCAATTGGGCTCTAATTGGTAATGATGTGTGTTCTGCTATAATTTCTTTCTTTGCTGGGCAACTGCTTCCTAAAGGTATTAGTAGTACTATTATTGCTCTTATTCCTAAAAATCAGGCTCCTACTGATTTTTCAGAATATAGACCTATCAGCCTATGCACTTTTATTAATAAAGTGATTTCAAAAATTTTGGCTAAAAGGTTGTCTACTATCTTGCCAAGTCTTATTTCTAATAATCAAAGTGGTTTTGTTCAGAATAGAGATATAGTTGAAAATGTCTTACTGGCTCAAGAATTTATTGCTACTCTTAATAAGAAAAACAGTGGGAAAAATATGGCTATAAAGCTTGATATGAAAAATGCTTATGATAAAGTCTCTTGGCATTTTCTTATATGTGTTCTAAGGAAATTTGGTTTCTCAGAAATTTGTATTGATAGAATTTGGAGAATTATTTCTTGCAATGGGACTTCTATTTTGGTGAATGGGGTATCTACAGGGTATTTTCTTCCTTCTAATGGGTTGAGACAAGGTGATCCTATCTCATCAAGTCTGTTTATTATTTGTTCAGAGGTGTTAACTAGAAATTTAAATGCTCTAATGATTAAGAAAAGTTGAAAAGATTTCAAATCTCCTCTACATGGTCCTATTATAACTCATTTGGCTTTTGCAGATGATATTATAATATTTAGTGCAGCAGATAAAATATCAGTTCTTAATGTGAAAAATGTATTAAAAAGTTATAATGAAGATTCTGGGCAAGAAATTAGTTTGGACAAGAGTTTTGTTTATGTCTCAAAAAGTGTTGATAGAGAACAAAATCAAGGTATTAATAAGGAGTTACAAATAGGAGTAAAGAAGACTCCTTTTACTTATCTTGGCTGCAAGCTGTACTCTGGTCATAAGAAGTGTGTATTTTTCCATGAGCTCATCCTGAAAGTAAGAAAAAAATTAAGTAATTGGAAAAGTCAGTGGTTAAATATGGAAGGGAGACTTATTTTGATAAAATATGTGTTACAATCTATCACAGTTTATACTTTATCAGCTATGAATCCTCCTAAACAGGTTATTAAAAAAATTGATCAAATCTTGGCAAAGTTTTTGTGGGGTTCATCTGATATAGTAAAGAAGCATCAGTGGGTCAAGTGGAAGAAAGTCTGCTCTCCAGTTAATGAAGGTGGTTTGGGAATAAGAAGTTTGAATGATATCTCTAAGGCTTTTGCAGCTAAATTGTGGTGGAATTTCAGAACTAAAAATAGCTTGTGGTCTAATTTCTTGAAAGCTAAATATTGCAGGAATAAACATCCTAATTGTGTTATAAATGGGAAAGGTGACAATACTTGGGCAAGAATGTTAAAAATGAGGAGTGATGCTGAAAAACATATTATTTTGCTATTAGGTGAAGGTAACATTTCTCTTAATCAGGATAATTGGTTGGGTAGTGGACCTTTGAAGGATGCTTATTTGGACAATAGTATAATGGTTTCAGATGTTATAACTAATGGAGAGTGGGATAAAGAGAAAATTGAGGATATAATTCCTCAAAATTTGAGACATCTGTTTTCCAGTGATATTAAAATTAATAAGTTAAGAAAAGATACTCCCATATGGAATGTGAATAAAATGGGTAATTTCAGTTTAAATTCAGCTTGGGAACGTCTAAGAGACAAACAATCAATAAATTGGATTAGCAAATTGTGCTGGGATAAGATGATACCTGGTAAGATTTCTTGTTTTATTTGGAAGTTCTTTAACAAAGCTCTTCCACTGGATCCTGCAATTCAAAGATTGGGTATTATGTTATCTTCAAAATGTGAGTGTTGTGGTTGTAATGTGGAAGATACAGAACATTTATTCAGTAATGGGCCTATAGCTACAGAGGTGTGGAATTTCTTCAATAACTTATTGGGTGTTATAAACACAGCAAATCTAGTAAGGGGCAAATTCATTTCTTGGTGGTCTCAGTCAGGTATTGTTAAATCTAAATTACAATGGAAAGTCTGCAAAATTATTTCTGTGTTTATAGTTTGGGAAATTTGGAAAGCAAGATGTAGTAGTAAGTACAATAATAAACAAATGAAGGGAAAAATGATATGTGAGAATGTTATCAATTTAGTTAAAACATATTCCAGCAAGGATAAAAGTTTTCCCTCAAACTTTGATATCAAAACTGGTATGAACATGATGGTGACTACTAAAAAGAAGCTGAAGGTGGTAAAATGGCTATGTCCTCCTAAAGGTTATAATAAAGTTAATATTGATGGAAGTTTTAGAAGGAATGCTAATAGAAGTGGTGTTGGGGGTCTTATGCGGAATGATCAAGGAAAGTTTATTTTAGGGTTTGCTACTTCTTTTAATAGCAAATCTGGACTGGAATCAGAGATGAAAGCCTTATTATTGGGGATACAAATTATTGAGGAGGCAAATATAGTATTTGAGACAGATTGTTTACAAATGGTGAATATTTTACAAGGAAAGAGCAAGTGTCCTTGGGAATTAATTTGTCTAATGGATCTTATAAAGCAGCAATTCAAAATTCGTGATTTAACAATTATTCATATAGAACGAGAAGGAAATAAAGGGGCAGATTACCTGGCAAATTTTGGGAGCGAAGATGATGCAATTATATCTAATTGCTTAGAAGACTTCTCAGATTATTTCAAAGGAATAATCATCACCGAATCCATGGGACTTGCTTATCTTCGTATCAATTGAATTTGAGTTTTGGAGAAGAAGAAGAAGAGGGACAGTCTCTCTCTCTAAAGAGGAAAGTGATTTTGCTACAGTAGACGAAGAGTTATACAACGTTAATAATGGGACGCGTGTTTATAATTTCATGTTATTCTTTTTAGTCCTTAAGTTTTTGTCGGTTTGCAGATTAATGCATTAGATTGTAATTATGACGATTTATCACTTTATTCTATAATAAAAGTGTGGGAATTCCCACTATTTATTTAAAAAAAATAACAGAAAACAAAGAGATAGGTCAAAAAAAGATGAAATAAAGTTAACGTTTTATGCCTTTGAGTTGCTTGAAATGACTAATGTATTCTTTTCGATCGTGAATATCCATAATCTAACAGAGCAAACCCTGAAAATAGAAAAAGGTTGAATAAATCATGAAACTTTCTCGTAAACTAAATATTATTTACTGTTCGACTTTAATCAAGTACAACATACAACATAAAACTAAATTATGTCTTGTTATATATTGCCTGACATGGACCTGCTCACTTTTTTATTTTGAAAACAGTTTTGACATCTTATATATACTAATAAAAGAACCAATATCTGAGCTATTATAGTATTTATATGTCTGGTGAAAATTATGTAATCTAGAAACCTATTTCAATTATTCAACACTTCACATCTTTAAATTACATATGTTAAAGAAGGGTTGTGAAGTATTCTTCATTATTGAAGTATTTAAGATTCAATCTGGGGCCTTGCTCCGTATAAAATAGTAACATTTCCTAAATCTATGAGTTTATTGCAATTTATAAGCTCGTGACAAATTAATGAATATGATAACAGGTTATCAAGTAAGCTTATGCAATTACCTAATTTGTCATGAGCTTACTTAATTACCTATTATCATATTCATTAATTTGTCACGAGAGACTTATTCTGAAACATGTTTGTGTTCGGTCGGGCAGATATGTATATTGTCTAAAGTCATTCTTGGTTGATTCTAAGTTGCATTCACCATATGATATTGATGACATTAATAGGAATCATGCTCTTGAACTTGATTACCATTTGAAGGACTAAAGTTGTTTGCTTTCGATAGTGGGTACTTGTATTGGGCTTGTTTGTATACTTATTAATAGTATATGGATTTCTATATGCAACCCATCTACGGGAGAATTAAGTAGTTGTCGACTCTGGATAACTCAATTTAATTAAAATGTATGGGTCTGGATATGATCAATTAAATTAAAATGACAAAGTATTGTGGACATTACCTCATGTAGGTAATGAGGGCTTGAATGAGAAAATGATGATGATGGTTTATTCGTTAAAGACTAAATCTTGGGGTAATATCGGGGATTTCTCATATGATTCTTCTTACAAAGAAGCTTGTTACCGCAATTTTTCATTGAAAAATTACAGTCGAGAGAAATTTTGTTTCACCAATCATCATTCTTTCCTTTGATTTCGGAAATGAGACATATGGAGAGATAGCACAGCCAAATTACGATTTCGGTGATTTTCATTAGAGTTTTAGTGTTTTAGATGGATGTATTTGTATGTGCTACGAATTTGGAGCCATTTAGGATGATATTGGGGTAATGAAAGAATATGGTGTAAGAGATTCATGGACTAAGTTGCCTCAAACCTTTTGAGAAGACTAGACAAGTTACATAACTCATTTCTAAACTTGCCAGAATTTATATCATAGAGTACCAAATTGTAGGCAAAACCAATAATATTTCACCTGTCAATCTGTCATGAACATATACAAAGGGGAATATCAACACCACATATAATTCTTCGGTAAAGTTGTATACGGGATAGCACACAACTTAATCCATGAATCTCTTACACCATCTATTATTACCCATATGTCAACCCAAATGGCTTCAAATTCACAGCACATACAAAGACATTTTTTTCTAAAACACTCAGACTCTAATCAAAATTAGCTAAATCGTAATTTGGTTGTGCTATCTCCCCATATGTCTCATTCTCCAAATCAACAAAAATAATGACGGATGGCGAAATAAAACCCTCTCTGATGTAATTTTCCAATGAAGAACTGCAGTAACAACTATAACAGCTTCTTCGTAAGAAGTAGAAGATGGGAAATCCCGGATATTACCTCGAGATTTAGTATTTAACGAATAAACTATCCTCATTTTCTCATTCAAGCCCCCATTATCTGCATAAGTTAATCTCCACACTACAAACCCATGTGTTTCTCCCAAGCCATGAGTTATCCAGAGCTGACAACTCCTTTGATTCTCTAGTAGATGGATTCCCTATATAAATCCATATATTACTACTAACTATACAAACAAGCCCATTACAAGAACCCACTATAGAACGCAAACAAATTTGGTCCTTAAAGGGATAATCAAGTTCAACAGCATAAGTACCATTAATATTATTTATAAGGTCCTTAATATCACATGGTGAATGTAATATAGAGTCAAGCGAAAATAACTTTACAATATACATATCTCCCAACCGAGCACAAACGTGTTTCAGAACAAGACTCTGATGGGTATAATGGATGATATGAGATGATTTTTTGCAACTGATCTAGTGAATCTAGGGTTTAAGATGAGATAAATAAATGATTTAGAAACATACTGGACCTGATTAGGGATTTGACTATAAAAACAAGTGAGAATCTATGTACTAATCTTTAAAAGGAAATCAGATAATAATGTTTGTGACCCGTTGAAGGGATTTATGAGTTTTTTTTAAAATAATTAGTGGGAAGCCCACATTTTATTAATGAAAACTGGAGGAAATAAACCTCACAGTAATAGCTAAATTATTTACAAACTTCGTGACCCCAAAATTATAAAACCAAACTATTACACTCAATTGAATTAATAGAAACTTAAAATCCGAAAACTGAAAAGCCTGGATTCAATAACATGGTGGAGTAGACTTGAGGGACTTAAAGTGAGAATAGATGTAATGATAACATCTATCTTCTCCACCTCTTCATTTCCATTTCGCCTTTTCCTGAGAAAAACCCTAAGAGAGAGAAACTCTCCATCGCCTTTCTTCGCCATCATCATCTGACCCTTAGATTATGAAGCCCTTTTGCCTCTGTTAAAATAATCCCTTTCAATAGCTTTGGAAAATCATTCAGATAAGAAGAAATAAGGTCTTTCTCCCAATTAGCAAGAAAATCAGCAGCTTTGTTACCTTCTCGCATCACATGCCTGAACTGGTATTCTCCCTTCTTTAATAATTCTTTGATGTAATAATATAAGTCTAGAATCTTCCATGGACAAGTATGTTTACCTTCTATTATATTAATTAATTGAAGAGAGTCACTCTCAATAATTAACTGTTTATAAGGAGAGAATAGAAGGCCATAGTAGAGAGCTTGAAATTCAGAATAAAGAACTGAATTGCTCTATACAGCCTTAGAAAAACCCTTCACAAAAAAACCTTTTTCATCTCTAATTAAACCCCCAATACCATTAAGGACTCCTGATTGTAGGAAACAGCCATCTATATTAAGTTTTAAAAACCCAATAGGAGGATGAAGCCACCTAATAAAGGTGACTTTTTTAATTTTCTTTTTGCCACTGAGAATAGAATAAGAAAAATCCTTCTCCCTATAACCAGATTGAATAATCAACTCATCAGAATTTTTGATAATACTGCCTGTCTTCATTTTGATGTTCTCAAATTTACATGAACATCTAGATTTCCAAATATTCCAAACAATAATAGAAGGTAGAACCTGACAAATCTTTTTTCCAGAAAAAGTCTTCTTTTTAATGATATTAGACCACCAACTGTTAATTCTTCCATATAAAGAATTATTCTGAATAAGTATTCCCCATTTACTTTCAAAGTAGTTCCATACTTCATTTGCAACTTTACCAGTACTAAATAGATGATCAAATGTCTCTTCAAACATTTTACAGCAAACACACATAGAAGCTATGCTAATACCAAATTTATACAGGTTGCAGTCCAGAGATACAACTTTATTAAAGAGTTTCCACATAAAGCAAGAGACTTTTAAAGGTATCATTCTGTTCCATATAAAAGTTCTTCTCCAATTTTCAGTACCTACCTCTCTAGAAATTTCCCATGCTGACTTAATAGTAAAATTCCCAAGAGTATTAGGTTTCCAAATAGATTTCACCCCATTCTCAACTGTAGTAATATTGTTATCAGTCAATTCTCTAACTTGAAGCATTCTGTACCAAGTATTATTACCTTTTTTAATAGGAATATCTTCTGGTTGCTTATTTCTACAATATTTAGCCTTCATGAATGTGGACCACAAAGAATTCATAGTTTTGAATTTCCACCAAAGTTTCATAGCAAATGCTTTAGATATGTCATGAAAGATTTTACCATTCAAACCCCCTTCTTTCACAGGTGTACACACTTTGCTCCATCTAACCCAATGAAACTTATTTTTACCATTTTTATTGCCCCAGAAAAAATTGGATAATATAAGATCTATTCTTTTAATCACTTGTAGAGGTGGGTTCATAGCTGCTAGTGTAAATATAGGTATAGATTGAAGAACATGCCTTATCAAAATTAATTTTCCACCCAGATTTAACCAATTACCCTTCCAAGTAGATAACTTACTTCTAACTTTTAGAATTAGTTCATGAAAAAGTATACACTTTTTATGCCCAGAGTATAATTTGCAGCCAAGATAAGTAAAAGGAGGCTTCTTACTTGTAATATTTAGATCTCTGCATATTTTCCTTTTTTGAATAGTACTGACACTCTTTGAGAAGTAGACAGAACTTTTGTCAAGACTTATTTCTTGACCAGAATCCTTATTATAACATTGCAGAGTATTGCTTATCTGACTGATGGAGTGGAGATCAGCTGAGCTAAATATAATCAGATCATCTGCAAAAGCCAGGTGAGTGATAATAGGACTTCCAATAGGAGCTTTAAAAGCTGACCACCTTTTGTTATCAATCAAATAATTTAAGTTCCTGGTTAACACTTCAGAACATATAATAAATAGACTAGAGGATAGAGGATCCCCCTGTCTAAGACCATTTCTGGGAATAAAAAGCTCAGTAGGATATCCATTCACCAAAATAGAAGTATGATTTCCAGAAATAATTCTCCAAACTATGTCTATAACCTTCTCTGAGAAACCCATTTTCCTTAGTGTAGAAATGAGAAAGTGCCAAGAAATTTTGTCATAAGCTTTTTTCATATCTAACTTTAGGGCTAAGTTTTTACCACTTGCCTTTTTACTAAGAGTTGAAATAAATTCCTGGGCTAGGAGAATATTGTCCACTATATCTCTAGATTTGACAAACCCACTTTGATTTTCAGAAATAATATAAGGCAATACATAAGCAAATCTAGAAGCCATAATTTTAGAGATGATCTTGCTGCAGAATGTACATAAACTGATAGGTCTGAATTCAGCAAATTTCTTTGGTTTTACCTTCTTTGGAATAAGAGCAATAACAGTGGTAGAAATAGATTTAGGTAGTAGATTACCCATGAAAAAAAGAATAATAGCTTGGATGACATCTTCTCCAATTAGGTCCCAACATGAGACAAAGAACTGGCCTGTAAAACCATCAATACCTGGTGCACTAGATTTACTAAGAGCAAACAGAGCTTCTTTTATCTCATCTTTAGTTGGGTCTTTGTCCAATATATTATTGAACTCTTCAGAAATTAATAAAGGAATTTTCTTCAAACTTGGATATTCAAAACACTGAGATTGATCTGCTGCTAATAGGCTTTGAAAATAAACAATAGCTTCTCTTTTAATTGCCTCTGGATCTCTAATACAAGAACCATCTTCTAATTCAATTTCCCCAATAGTACACTTCATTCTTCTTTTCTTGACTATACTGTGATAAAATTTAGTATTTGCATCCCCCTGTAGAACCCATTTCAAATTAGCTTTTTGGGCCCAGTATTTCTCTTCTGTACTTAGTTTATTTTTAAGAATAGCTTCTTTCTTATTGAGCTCCATTCTGTTGACAGGTGAAGGACTTATTTCAAATAATTGCTCTGCCCTCAAGAGACCATCTTCAGCTTTTATGACTTCTTGAAAAATATTACCAAAGTTAATATGATTCCAATCTTTCAGTTTCTTTCTAGTAGCTTTTAAATTTGAGGCTAGATTTTTCAGAGCATTAGCATTAGAATTAGAACTATGAACCCAAACATCTTTCACCAATTCTTGAAAACCACCATGGTCAACCCAGAAATTTTGAAAAATGAACCTTCTAGGGCTATTGACTTGAACCAACTGTAATTTTAGCAATAAAGGACTGTGGTCTGAAGTAGCTTTACTCAAATGATCTAAGTAAATATTGCAAAATAAATTGGCAAACTCTTGATTAAATAGAATTTTATCTATTCTTTCAAATATAGCATCTAACCCATTACGCTTATTCCACCAAGTATATTTAGAGCCACTGTAGATAGTTTCTGTAACACCCTAGTTATTCATACAAGACAAATAAGCATTAGCTGAATTAATATTGATAGGCAAACCCCCAATTTTGTCTTCTTCAGATGAAACAGTATTAAAGTCTCCCCCAATCAACCAAGGATTATTAGTAAATGAGTTTTCTAAGAAACTCCAAAGAACTACTCTTTCAGCTGCTAAACATTTGGCATAAACCACTGTAATCTGTAACTGCAAGCCCAGATAATCAATAGAAACTTCTAAATTTATAGCTTGATTCATTTGATTAATAATATTAATATTAATCTCTTGCATATAGAAAACCCAGATTTTGTTTTCTTCATGTACTAAAACCTCATCAAACCCAAACTTCCTTTTGTAGAACTCCACTTTTTCTTGATTTTTCATTGGTTCCAAGCAAACTAAAAACATAATTTGGTGTAATTTACAAAGCTTTTTAATACGCCTAGTTGTAGATTTTGTACCCACTCCTCTAATATTCCAAAAGAGTGTATTAATCATTTAAAACTCCTTTTAACCCCTACATTAGAGGATCTAAGAATCATAACATCTTTACCAATAGCAGTTGAAATTTTGCCCTGTTTTCTTTTAATTTTTGGAGTTTTCCATTCTCCTTCTTCTAGTATTATTGGAATTACTCTAGGAGAGAGACCTAGATCAATTCTGAGATTTTTAGATAAATCTGGGGCATCAATGAAACTAGAGTCTCTCATAGTAACATTTCCTTCATATAAAGGAGTAATATTTAAAGGACTGAGTACTGGTGATTCACCAGTGAATAAAACCATATCAGTGTTTAGATTACACTCTTCACCATTATCATCCTCCAATAATGAAACTATTTTGTTAATTTCAGGTTTTTCTGTAGCTGACTTTGCAGCTGTTTCTTCAACAGTCAATTCCTTGTTAAAGTTCTTTGTAACCCATTCTTTTGTACTAATTTTTTCCTTGTTTTTGTAATAATTGGCCTTTATATTCTTTTGCTTTGCTTGCTTTTCAGTACCTTCTTTATTGGCTTCTTCACTGGCTTTTGCAGGCTCTTTCTTTTTGTTATTATTACCTTCTTTGTTTTCTTCCTCTTTCTTAGTAAACTTACAAACCTCGATAGAATGACCTAACTTCAGGCATTGAGAACAATAATGAGGAATTTCTTCATATATACAGTGTTGCCAGAAACCTTCACTTTCACCATAGTTAATTCTTACTCGTTTTATTAAAGCTTTCCTTAGATCGATTTCAACACAGATTCTTGCTAGACCTGGTCTAGTCAGTTTCGCTGTTGGATCATCTACTTTTAGGGGTTTTCCAAAAGCTGAAGCAATACTAAAAATACTACTTTTATTGTAAAGATGAATAGGGAGTTTAGATAGGGATATCCAAATAGGAGTTACCGGAGATTCAATTTCTGGACTAAATTCATAGGACCATTTGAAAGTTCTCATAGGGCAATTATCAATAAACCAGATTTTGCGCATCCAAAGTCGTAGAAAGTCTTCTTCATAATAGCACCGAATTAATATATGTTTTGAGTCAATAACTCCAATATGATAGTTGGCTTTCAAATCCATAGAACTAAACGTTTTACGAATAATATCTATGTGAGGCTTACCATGAGAGAATTTTCCAACTATGGTATATTTGAAAGGTTCTGATAGAGTATTAAGATCTTCAATCGAATAATGAATCATTGGTTCTCCTTCATAAGATTCAATTACTTTAATAGGGACTTTAGGTAACACGATTTGGGTTTTTAGTATAGAGGCGAAAGATTTAGAAGTAGGTGAGTCCGGGGATAGGGTTTGGTTTGGGTCAGGTGATTGAATAGTAGTTGACGCCGTTTTGAATTTAAGAATGGATGCATAAGTTTTACCTGTAGGTGGTTCCGAGGAGATGGTGTGATTGGGATCAGGTGGTTGATTAACGGTCATCTTAACGGCGGCTAGGGTTTTTCACCCTAGTCGTCTCTCTCTCTCTCTCTCTAACTCTTCAAATATTATTTTCCACATATATAGCTGACTTTGTAAAAAGGGATTTATGAGTTCATCTTCCTTGTTGATCTTTAAATAGTTCAATCTATACCTTACACTGAAAACCACCTACAGAATTTCCGAATGTGTAACCACAATTTCAAACAGAGATATCATTGATGTTAAGTTCAAGAATCAAATTAATACGACCAGTGTTAAAAAAAAAAGATGGAAAGATGAGCTTCTAGGAGGAATATAAATGAAGGATTTTGACAACAGAAATGAGAAATGAGAAAACAGTTAAATAGAAAGAAAAATTATTGGGGACAAAATGCAGCAAGATAAAATTACAACTCCTTACAATAGTATTGATAGATCTCTTCAGAATGAAAACCGTATTTCCAGGGCTAGCTAAAAGAATTTGAATTTCAGGTGACAAAATATCATAGACAAACAGTCTTTCTCCTAAGCCAAGAAAATACTTTGTGTACCTATAATTATCTCAAATAATTCAACAGCATGTAACTTTGGATGTGAACACAAAACACACGATTGTCAATATACCCCTAAACCAACGATTGAATAAACAAGATTTAAAATTTCTTCTAGGAGGTAATGGGATCAGTTCAACTAGGGAAGCTTCAACCACAGCACGTGTATCGTATTGATTAAAGGTTTTACCAATAAAAAAAGACCCAAAAAGAAATTTTCCCTGTAACGACACAGCCCCATAGACCGAACCGCCATGCCCCTATCAACAATATTGTCCGCTTTGGCACAACTTTACAGAGGGGTCACCCATCCTGGTACTACTCCAAGCTAAGCACGCTTAACTATGGAGTTCCGTCCTCCCTATTATGCCGCACGGCTTTAAAAGGCCTTGTTGATAGTAAATGGATCTTTAAGCTCATATACCACACGAGTACTCTCGTATCTGGGCGATGTGGGACTGATGCACAACACCGCACCACAGAATTTCCTTCCTGAAAATCCGGGTCGCCACAATCACCCTCCCTTTAGGCACGACGTTCTCCTCGGGCACGTTGTCCTTCAGGGGTCCACACACACGTGCTAGTCCCCACATTTCCGGCCATATAGAGGCTCTGATATCATCTGTAACGACATGGCCCCATGGACCGAACCGCCACGCCCGTATCAACAATATTGTCCGCTTTGGCACAACTTCCCAGGGGAGTCACCCATCCTGATACTACTCCAAGTTAAGCACGCTTAACTATGGAGTTCCGTCCTCGCTATTGTGCCGCACGGCTTTAAAAGGTTTTGTTGATAGCAAATGGATCTTTAAGCTCATATAGCACACGAGTACTCTTGTATCTGGGCGATGTGGGACTGATGGCAACACCGCACCACAGAATTTCCTTCCTGTAAATCTGGATCGTCACATTCCCTTTTGCTTTGGTGAAAGAAAAAGTGACTTTGAAACATTAAATTTTATTTTCCTTGTAAAAAATCTCATCCGACGACAATAGTGTGAGATCTCAGTTCCAGAAAAAATAGGAGCTACAAAGTTCAAACTACAATTTGATCCAAACAATTTCGCTCGTGTTGCAAAAACTAAACACTTATGAGGGTTACTGGGTTACCCACTTCTGACTTTACAAGACATACACTCCAAAAAAAGACTTTGCAAAACATTTTTTTTAAAATTTCACAATATGATATTTTAAATAAGGAATTTTCTCCTTGCAACTACACAATCCCTTAAGAACCTTTTTATTCTTTGGAACTAGCAACTATAATCACTTATTCGCTTTTTATTCTTGAGGGAAATAAACATATACCTTTATATATATATGGTATATCACTTATTCGCTTGGAAACTGGTAACTTGTTGATGATCTGCTTTATCCCATTTTGCCTTTAATACCTTCTTCCTCTTCTACCTTCTCCTCATCCACTTCCATTTTCATTGAAGCAAGTGTCGTTGTTAAATGAGACATATCTAAATTAGTACAACAATAAAGAACCTTTTATAAATAGAGGTGCGTGTCAAGAGCTAAACAAATACATGTGTTCATCCAAAAAAAATCTGTCATAGAAGGAAGCATCACCAGTGCCGGCTCTAGTGCCAAAAATTTGAAGAACTTGCTTTGAGACTCCTAATAAGATGGGGCCGACTTTTTATTCATATTTCTCTATATATCTATATGAATGTATATATGTACTTGTATGTCCATATTTATATATGTATAGATAATAGGGAGAGAAAAACACAATATGGGGGTCCTGGACAGATCATTTGGAGTTAAATTGTTTTATTAAATTGATCCTTAAAAGTCTAAAAATATAAAAAAAATTAGTCCTTGCGGATTTTCAAGAAATAATTATAGTTATCATTTATCTAAAAATTACACTATAAAGAGAAATTCACATTTTCCTTTGCCTCTGTGCAAATTTATTATAACATTTTCTTTTTCAAATGGAAAGATAATTATATATGGAAATTAATTTAGTGGGTTATTCTACGTGAAACTCATCTTGGTTAAAGTATATTGAAAAGCTTAAGATTTATATTAAAAGATCCGTCATGGGTACAAGTAATAAGAAAACTCATTTTTATGACGGATTTAGGCCTTCAAAATACTAGTCGACGCCCCGTCTTTATTAGAGTGATTGAATGTTTATATCCAGCCAAACTTTTACTTTTTTCGTGAAAGCGCTAGTTAAAATCCTACCTTCTATAAATCCAATTTGGGACTATAAAATGTTGGAGACGGCACTGAGCATCATAATTTATTTTCTATTCTGGAAAGTGCAAGAAGTTTCGACTTAAAGAAATATAATAAGTACGCAAACCTAAATAAATGAAGCAACGATATGAAACTATAATAGTTAACCTACTAGAACCAATTTAGTAGACTATGGTGAGAAAAGTTCATTGTACTATAGTTCACATTGAATAATCTTAGGGATATAGTGAATAGTATAAGTATTGGAGTATAAAAGAAGGTCATTAAACATGCTAACTATGCTTATTATCAAACATTTTTTTTTTCCGGAAGGTAAGAATTTTATAGAACAAACAAACATAAAATAAAGATGATTGCACAAGCCACAACCTTAGTCTTAAAGGAGAGTTTCATGCTATACAATCATACAAAGGAAAAAATTTCAGAAAGCAGTGAGTTTCTTTAACAAAGCAGAAAACATAATTCTAAGCTAAAACGCTTAAGAATGGTGTGACAGAGACCAGTGTAATTGATCTTGCAAATGGAGTTCTTCTTGTGATCGACTTTCCTAAGGATACACTTAGAGCCATATCTCATACAATTTAGCTTCTTTTTGTTAAGTTCACCAAGCGAAGGCTTGTCAGGATCTGCCATAATGCTCTTAACATAAAAGAAGCTGAGAAGTACTAAAGAATTGCATAGAATTGCCCAAATGGCAACCTGTTTTGCTAAATTATACATGTAACCTTTAGAGTAGGATTTAGCTTCCATAGTATTAGTTTGGTTTCTTTTCACCCACCACTTCCCTCCCTGGTTAGAAAGCCAAGGGTAGTGTCTGAATTGAGAAAAGTTAACACAAAAAAGTCCTCCATCCACTAAAGATGAGAGTAGTAACCTTAAGATCATTTTTAATGGTTTAAGGAGAGTTGTTTAAGACCCATCCCAGACTCCATCTAACAAGTTTTGTTTTTAAAAAATATTATCCTTAAGTTTCCAACACCTGGCAATGTACACATTCCCATTAGAATTAGGAATTTTTCTAACTCCATTGAGCTTCACCAGAATGTAAAAATCAACGGTGATGATGTCAAAAGTAGCATCATTATAAAATTTGCCATGTCTTCTACCATTTCTTTCCTTCCAAATGGTGTACACTGTGGAAGAAAAAATAACTTTCCCCAGCTTAGCTGACAAGCTATCACCTTTGACATGGTTTAAGGCCCACTCAATCCACTCAGACCATGTATTGCAAAGGCCAAGAAAGCCATCTTTGTACATGAGTTTGTGGAATATCCTTGTGGAGTAGTAGCATTTGAAAAAAAGGTGCTCCATATTGTCAATATGGTTACCATAGAGAGCATGTAGCATCAATATTAGGGTACCAAGAGCTTATTCTGTCCATAGTGGGCAGTCTTTTGAGCATAGCTTGCCAAAGGACAAAACTATATTTATGGATATTATATTTGAACTAAACAAGCATGCTCCATTTAACAGTAGCTTTCTTGGTTCTAATATGATTTCACATGACTTTAACAGAGAAACACTTGTCATTTATGTTCTAAGCTATTGTGTCCTCTTTATCAACATTGATAGGAGGGCGCACTAAGCTTTTAAGGTAAATGTTGTCAGGATTGGAGCAGTGAGGCCATTCCTAACTGCCATTGTTAATGATGGCGTGGACTTTCTCATTGATTGAGAAGCCATTGTCATGAAGCATGGCCCTAGCATGGGCTCTAGGGAAGATAGAACCCATTTTAAGCCAATTATCATACCATAAAGAGGTACTTTTACCATTGTCAATTTTAAAGTAGATTAAAGGAGCCAGTTTGTCTCTGGTCTTAAGAATTTTCTTCCAAGAGAAACTACATTGGGCAGGAATCTTAGCAACCCAAATGCTCTTGTCTTTGAGGATATTAGAGTAAACCCATTTTTTCCAGAGGGAATTATTAGAAGGATTACAAATATTTCAGAAAAGTTTAGCAATAAGAGCTTGATACCATACTTTAATATTTTTGAAACCTAGACCACCTTCCTTACAAGGAGAGGTAATATCACTCCAAGCTACCCTAGCCCCACTACTAATCCATAAAATTTTTCCCAAAATTTGGTCAATTTCTTTGGTAACAGTAGGAGGTAGGATAAAATGAGTACACCAAAAGATAGTTAAGCTATAAAGAACAGAGTTCATGAGTTGGATTCTACTAGCATAGGTAAGGAATTTGCTAGTCCAAGAAGAGATTCTAGCAGTGATCTTCTTAACCAAGATCTTACAGTGACTAGCTTGAAGTTTTGCAGTAAGCAAAGGCACCCCCAAATAAGTAATATGGAGGTTCTCTTTCTTAAAGCCCATGAAACTAGTGATATATATCATGAAGGGTATTATCCTCTATCCCACAATAAAACAAGCTACTCTTATCAGAATTAGGGGTAAGACCTCAGAATTTGGTGAAAAGACTAACTGCACTAGAAAGAACATTAACAGAGTTCTGGTCTCCATTACAAAACAAGAGTAAGTCATCAGCAAAGCAAAGGTGAGTGAGCTTTAACTTTCTACACTTATTATGGAATTTAAAGGAATTATCCTTGGTAAAGTGTTCTAAGATAAGAGAGAGAACATTTATGCAAATAACAAAAATGTAAGAGGAGAGGGGGTCACTCTGTCTCAGACCTTTCTTGCCTTTAAAATAACCTTCCATACTGCCATTACATGATAGAGTAGGAAGGAGAAGAAATACAAGTTCTAATTCAGTCTCTCATGAAGCAATGAAAACCCATAAGATTCAAAGTATCATTGATAAAAGTCCAACTAACAGAGTCAAAAGCTTTCATTAAATCCACTTTAAGAGTGATTCTAGGTTTTCCTTTGTCAAGGTGGTAGCCTTGAAGAATCTCCTGAGCAAGCAAAATGTTGTCACTAATAGATCTACCTTTGATAAAAGCTGACTGATTTTTTAAAATAATATTGTCCAAAAAAGGTTTGATTCTATTAGCAATTGGTTTGGAAATGTACTTGTAAATAAAATTACAACAAGAGATAGGTCTATAGTCCTTTATAGTAGATGGGTTCTCAGTTTTCGGGATAATGGCTAAGCATGTATTATTAACTTCTTTTAGCAGAGCATTAGGTTTAAAGAAATCTTGAATGGTAAGAGTAACATCTTTGCCAATAATATGTCAAGTTTTCTAAAAAAAGAAGCCATTGAAGCCATTGGGGCCAGGGGCCTTATTAGGGTTAAAAGAGAAAATACAATTCTCAATTTCCTTATCAGTAACCAAGGAACTCATAAAGGTAACCATATCAGAAGTGATTACAGGTTTAACAAAAGCTCTCAGGGCATTAATACCGGGATAATCTTTGTCACCTTTAGACCCAATAAAATTCTGATAAAAACCAACAATGTTATCAATAATATAAGAGTTCTTTGTAATAATGTCACCATTGGCATCATGAAGAGAGTATATCCTCTTTCTATTATTCCTTTGGTTTATAGCTTTAAAGAAGAAGGATGTGTTCTGCTCTCCCTCTTTTAGCCAATTGATTCTGCTTTTTTGTTTGGCAAAACTTTCCTCAAGAATACTTAGCAAGTTATTTTCAGCAGTGTGAATAGAAGCTAAGGAGACTGAGGTATCCCCCTTATCAAACTTAGTTTGAGCAATATGGAGCAACTCTCTATTATTGGTAGCCTTAGCTCTAATGTCTTTACCATTACTGTTAGCAAGTTTTTTTAGAGCTTGCTTGGTGGAGTGGAGTTTTCTACACACATTAAACATCTTGGAACCTATATGGCTAGGCTCCCAGGCTTTAGAAACAGTGTCCAAAAAACCCTCTATGCTGTACCAGTAATTGAAAAATCTAAAAGGTTTAGGGCCATCTTTGAAAAGCTTGCCAAAGTTAATGATCATTGGAGTGTGATCAGAAATATCATTTGGTAAAAAGATAGCCTATGAGTTAGTAAATAAGGTAATCCAAACATCATTAATAAGTACTCTGTCTATCTTTCTTTGAATTAGAAGGGAATCCCAATTGTTACACCAAGTGTATTTAAGTCCCTTGCAATTCAAGTCATCAAGCATAGCATTATCAATACATAAAGGAAAATCATTGTAATGAAGAGGCCAGCTAGTGCTACTTCCTTTTCTATCTTCATGGCTTTTTAGTGTATTGAAATATCCAATCACCACCCAAGGCAAGCCTTCAGTATTAGTGGAGAAGTATACTAAGTATTTCTACAAAATGGATCTATTCTTAAGGTGATTAGAGACATACACAAAAGTGGCCAAAAAACACTCATTAGTGTTGATGCTATGTAAGAGACAATGAACATGTTGAGTACTAGCATGTATAATAGAGCAATTTCAAACTGCACTATTATAAGCCACTAGAATTCTGCCTTAGGGAACAGAGGTGATGTTAGTAACATAGTCCCACCCAGGAAAAGTAGTTCTACACGTAGGACCAACTTTGTGGAAAGGGATTTTAGTTTCTAGAATGCGAACAGATGACAAATTGTTGTTAAAAACCAGATTTCTAATAGCTTGTTGTTTAACAGATTTATTTAACCCCTTATATTCCAGCATCCTATAGAATTAAGATATGTTGTCATTTCTAATATTTTTGGGGGGGTTTAGCACTAGATTTGTTACTAAGCCTTTCCAGATGGGCTAGCTTTTTTTTCCTGTTTTTGTCAATTTTCTTACGCTTATTATTTTCCTTTCTAGTAAAAAGGTTCTTGACATTATCTTCAGATATTTTACCCGAGATTTCAATGTCTTCCTCAACCTCTAGAGTGGGTACTTGTGACAAAGTATTGTCATGTAATTCCCCATCATTTGAAGGAGCAACAAATTCATCTAGCTATTTTGTTTCCCCATTAGAGTTAGCCCCAACTATGTCCATATAAATGGGTATTAGTTGAGTGATGTGCTCTGGGGTTTTGATAATGCTTATCAGGGAGTCATAATGCTTAGCATTTAAATTGCTTTGAATAACTTCTCTAGGAGCAACATCCTTAGTAGTAAAATCCAGTTTATCAGAGAAATTAGAGAGCCTAACACAAGCAATGTCAATTCCCTTAGGTTTTAATAAGCTAGGAGTTGCTTCAACTTGAGGAGTTTTATCATTACCAATAGGGTTACTTTGAAAAGAGACCCCCCTACCCTTCTTAGCTGGGTGTTTCCTTCTATTCCCCACTTTAATCCAATTCATTGTCATTAGCTGGCAAGCTATTGGTGTTGTGGTTATTTTCATTAACATGGCAGTATTTAGCTAAATGGCCAAACAAATTGCAGTGAGTGCAAAGCTTGGGAATCCAGCTATAAGCCACATTAACAGTAAAGTTATAACCAAATTCATCTTCCACTAGGATATCAGAAGGAAAATCATTGTCAAAATTGACCTCTACACAGATCCTAGCAGAGTCAAGCTTGTTGAGAGAAGAGGTTTGCTCATCATCATAGAGAGGCACCCCAATTCTACTCACAACATGACTAAACCCTACATTATTCCATAAGTTTAAAGACAGGCCAAATAAATTGACCCAAATAGGAACAGTTTTAAAACTATCCTTAAGACAATCTTTATCAGCAATCCATTTTTTTAGATGAATGAGTTTCCCTAAGAATTTCCATGGACCTTTATCCAAAGTAATGTTGTGGAAAACTTGTGGTTTTCTTTGAATGAATGCTATTAACTTTGTGGTTATAAGAAACATTTATTCCCCCATTTATGTGGGTCTTTTTATTTGTAAATTGAGTTACAAAGATAATATTAAAAAAGGAATGGTCTTGTTACATTTTTAACATACTTTTGAAGACAAGGTTTCATACATGGCATACACACATTCACACACAAACACATATGCATACATATAGAGAGAGAGTACCGCACCACCAACGGCCCGACCGTGGCTCGGTGCCGTATCCGCCTAGTCACATGTGATAGACGTTGTACCTTGGGAACGAAGTGCCCCATTTAGCCAGAAGCAGAGATGGCAGGGCAAATATCGTTTAAGAGAAACTGCTTGCAGTTAACTCATCTCGGACTTTAGTCCATTTCGGTATCATTTACATACTCTTAATTTTGAAACTTGTAATTGATATTTATATATTTGAGGAAACCATTTTTCTGTTTATTTGTCCATTTCTTTTCTGTAGAAATTATTGTGTATTATTTACAACGTACCCAACAATCTTAAACGATATTTTTTATGTTCGTACGTTAATACAATAATTTTGGTGTTTGGATAGACAGAAAATTATTTTCGTGTCTTAGACAGTTTTTTAGAAAAAATCATTTTCTAATAAACTTTGGTTTTTGAGAAATTGGTGTTTCCGGTTAAATTGTCGAATGCGTTTTTCCACATTGTTTGCCTTTTCTTTTCCTTTTTGGGTTTTGGTGAAAATCCTCCTTTCCGGTTTTAGATCGTCTGGTATGATTAGTGATGTATAATATGTGTTATGTATCACGTGTATGAATGTTGGTGCCAGTTCCAAACATCTTTCTGTGTGGAACCATTATGGGTTCAAACATTATTTTTGGTGATGTACATGCCTGCATGTTTAGTTTTATATAACATCATGATATATTTGATAATTATTCTAATATGTATGTTTGGTTTTTGATACGAAACACATGAGATGCAATTTTGTATATTTGTGACCATTTATGGTGAGTAATTTTGGTGTTTGGACTTTTGTCCAGTGACATGCCTCATACATGTATTTTTTTATTTATATATGAATGGGTAAAATGTAATTGTTGACCATTTAACTTAGAAACATGTATGTTCTGAGTTTTGTTAATTTGTAAATTCACGTTCATGGTAGGGACTACTTCCTGCATGTCAAGTGGCTTGTAATACTTTCGAGCATGTAAACGGGTTGCCAATGTTTTATATTATGCTCATGGTACAAGAATTGGATAATTCTTTGAACGTATGTTGAGCAATGTGTTTGCTACTTGTATAATTAAATTGTATGAACAAGTATGTAATTGTTACTGGTTGATTTTATTAATGGCACGTAAAGGTAATGTCACATGGTGTGTTTACAATATTAAGTTGTGCTAGTATTGCTTAGCAAGCGTCTAAGCTTATGAATGAACCTGTTGGTTATGCCTATGATGCTATGACATGTACTTTACTGTTATGGTATATTTTGGAAAATATGCACTTGTTTATTAATTATGAGAGTTATATTCAGTGGTATATATATATGTGCATGGTTACTTGTAAGTACTTGGATAATAATAACCTTTGTGTATACTCTAAAATTGTGAATTTGAGAGTAATGTTATACTGAGTAAATGGTTGGTCGTGGATTTTTGGAGTAATCTCGTTGGAATTACAATCTGTTCTGGATTTGGTTTTTACTTACACGTAACGGTTGGTGTAGTAACGTTTTATCCTGCCGAGTACTAGTAATGTTTTGGTATTCTATTTGGATTTTGACTAAATTCATTGGTGGAATGCATCATGTAACTGTTAGTCTGTTACATGTTTTTATTTTGCCCAGGAGTTAGTTTCATTTGATTTGATCACGGACTATGTTCAAAAGGAAGTGTTATTATGGAAATACATGGATTAAATTGTTTTTCAATTTGTTATTCCAGAGGATATAATACACAGATTGTGTAACCGTTTTAAAGTCAGGAAATAATAATGTTTAATTTTGGACTTAAATGGTGATTAATTTTTTGTAGTAATGGGTATTGAGACACATTACGAAATCATTTCTTTTTGGACTATTACTATAATAAGTCATGTGAATAATTTAGTAATGAATGGATTTATTATCATTTCATATTTGGAGTAATCTCGTTACATTATATTGTTAGTGAATTTTATACATGTTTATTGTTTTCATGTTAACAAAGTACTAACAATTTTCAATGAGTATTTGTGTAGACATGGATCTCTACCATGGAATTGGAGTATTGGTGATTATTCGAAACAGTTCTAGTAAAAGCCATTAAATTGGGGATTACGACAGAACTGCTTTCGAAATAGTTCTTATAAAACCATTTTCTGATTTTTCAGAATTTCGGGCTTATGACAGAACTGATTGAATTCTGAGATTGTTCTGTGTAAAATCAGATTTATCTGGTGTTTACGGCTGAATAAATCTTTCAGAATTTGAGAATCTTTTTCGGTAATGAACTAGAATACTCTTGCAAAATCAATTTCTTGAACCATGCGTGGTTATAGAAATTTAATGTTTGCGAATGAGAAATTTTAGTTTCATTTTTCGAAATTATATTGTGCGTGTTTGTTATTTGAGATAACGAACAGTTTCCTGCGGGAAATGTCCGGAACACAGTGGGTGCTAGAACTGACCAGAACATTGTGGGTGCCGGTGTAACTCATATTAATTTTGCATGTGTGCATATTAATGAGAGGGGTTATAAATTTGAAACGACCATTATTAAATACATTTATTTGGTGAAATAATGGGCCGTAACTCTTTTTAGTTGTGATTTATTACAATTTAATTTGGAGGGTTACAAATTTTGTAACAGTGATCATTAACGAGATTAATGACAAATATTTATAAATTTTTTTAATTGTGTTTTAACACAATTTAATTTGGAGAGTTATAATTTGATGATTAAAAAAAATAAATTATAAATGGCCGTTGAGTTTTATTTTAAGAATAAACAAATATCGGTTATTTTATTATTTGTTTAAATAACATTTTATTAGTTTGTTGAAAGAACGTTTAATAATTTGTTGATATAACAGCTTATTAACTTGTTAAAATAACATATTATGAATATATTGTGGTTGCTATTATTGAGAATAGTAATTGAGTAATAGTATATTACTATTATTGGGGGAGAACCCCGAGGGTCCCACAAAAGTGGGGGTAACCCGTCAATCCTGTAGATCGAGAATCTAAATGTACCTCAAAGCAGTTACGGGAGAGTGAGAGAATATCTAACGGTTCAGTGGTATAGACCATAAACCTCTGAAATGAATGATAAAATTCATTTAACACATTGAAACCGGTTAAATTTCTCAATAAAAAAAAGTGCTTGTCCTGAGTGAAGACAAGGGGAATGCATTAACTGTGGGGGCGTTAATGTGTGGAAACGTTTTAAACGTTTGGAAATCCACTAACAAGTGCAAGTATACAAATTTGAATCATGACTAGTGGTTTTTGAAACCTAAAGGGCAGTAGCCTTTCGGTAGCTAAAATACTATGATCAAATTGTGATAAGTTTGCCTGTTTGTGGCAATACATGAGTGACTATTTGTTCAAAATGAGCATTTTAGTCGATACTCTTATGGTCAATAATGACATCTTGAGTTATTCAACTAAGTCACTGATTTGACATGATATAGTAGGTCATGGAAATATAAAACCATAAATATTTTATTTTTCTAAATCTATTATTTAAATTGAAACACAATATGAGTTTGTGTTTGAAGCAATGCATTGCTAAGTCTTCAGTTCGAAGTTTCGAACGGAGTACATAACCTAATGGTTTGATGCATTTGAGATGCTTACAAACCAAGAAGGGGTTAAAAGGTATTTTCCTCAATTTATTGATGGTTGTACTAAACACTGATATGTTTACTTGATGGAAAGTAAAGACAAATCAGTCGAGATATTCATTCAATTAAGAATAAATATGTGAATTCTATTGTTGAGGATTAAGGCTTGTCAGAAAACATGTTTAATCATGGGTGTTCTGTTGTGTTAATCTACCAACTTCAATCCAATGATTAAGTGTTAATCATTAAATGATAGACTATTCTTGGACGTATTAGATATTGTCTAACTAGTTCCGAAACGGTATATTCACATGAATATGAATACATGGTCAGTGTAAATGAAACGGTGAGTATGAGACACCGTTCACATAATTGTGTTGATGGAATGACACCAATCGTTAAAGAATGACTTATTATGCTCTCGAGCAAAAATGTAGTTGTTAAACGATGAATGTCATGTTGATAAATTCAGGGTTAAACTCTGAATTTGTACGGGAAGTGAGCTTTCCGCAAGCTATGTGTTGAACAAACTACCGCTTAGGAAGTTGGACCAAATAGTCAGAATTATAGAAGGCATGGTGCCTGACTATAAGTTCGTGAAAGTTTGCTGCTACCTAAGAAATGCCTCAATTCTTTTTCCTTGAAGGACTTGGATAGGATCGAAAACGGTAGATTTGTGTGTTCATCGGATAAACACAAAATATAGTGCTGATCGGTTTCTAGTGCATAAGTCAGATGAATTTAAGGTGCATATAGAGTTCTATATCCGAGAAGCATATTTTCTAAAAGAGAAGCTTTCCCGCAAAACTCTAACGTCTGACGAGTGTGATTAATACGTTGAGGGTTCAAAGCATTACGCTATCCACGACAAGTGAACACTCAAACGGTGCTGGAAAAGTGGGGGCAAGTGAAACTTGTAAGGAATGTGAAGTGCATCGGCATAGTAAAGGGTGAGAAAAGAAATTTATTCGACCCTTGACCTTCATGAGTAAAGGTAAATCGATGACATTGAAATAATCAATACTATCCATATAATTTGTATATGGGAAGAGACCATCAACATTGAGGTTGATAGGCGCGTGAGACATATAGTCAATGACTATAAGTAAATTGACGATGTTGATAATTTCAATAGTTATACTCCAGTCTCATGGAGGTTTTTGTATAGACCTGCATAGTTGGAGAAACTGTAGAGTTAGAATTCATAACGTTGAATCAAGCTATAGAAGAGGCAGATTGGCTGAGAAGTCTTGGGAGGTATTCCAAGTGGCCAAAATCTGTTCCCGCAATAAACGTGCACTGCTGTAGTCAGTCAGTTATTGAACGGGATCAGAGTAATTATATAATGAAAAGTCCCACCAAAGTCATGACATAGTCGTCGAAGACACAAGTCCGCAAAAGGAATTGCTAGCAAACAGTGTGGTATCCTTAGACTTTGCAAGGTCTAAGGATAATAATGCGGATCCATATACAAAATACTTGACTCGTGGAGGAGTTGGAGCATTATCGAGGGAAATGGAATTTTGAAGCCTAATAAATTGGAAACCTTCGCATAGGTTACCCAACCTGAACTGGAAACTTCAGTCTCGGGTTCAATGGAAAACTGAATTGTGCGGGTAACCGAATAAATCACTCGAGAACATAAGTTCTCAGCCCATTTCTATGATGAAAGAGTGATAGACCTGTACCATTTTAAGGGTGAGCATGAAGAACTTAATGAATCAAGTATCTCGAAGGTTGAGTGAGGTGAGTCAGGACACCTTTGACTTGAAATCACCTATAACGAGTGTGTATGACCGATACTATGTGATGATCTAGGGATAAATCACTAGAGCACTCGGTTGAATTTGTCAAGGCAGTCCAGGACCAAATATTGACAACAACTAAAGGGCCTAGTAAGTGGTGTAGAGAAGGCACTGCGCGAGTATCATTTTGTTATACACAAAACGTTGAGGGTTCAAAGTATTACGCTACCTAAGACAAGTATATCCGAAAGGTATTTATGGAATTTGCTTCAAACTTAAAAGTTCTTATTTGACTTCAACACTCATGCTAATTGTTGTGAAAATTTAAATTTCATGTGTGCGTCTTTTTGGTTAATTCTGAGACAATTTTTATGTAGTTATTAGTAATTTTTAGGTCATGGATTTTAAATAATAAAAAATATCGGGATTAGTCCATCCCGAGTCCCGACCCACCGGGTACCGGAACTATCGGGTACCGGAGTTGTCGGGTATCCGAAATGTCGAGATCGGGAGTAAAAAGCGCTTCCCGATTCTTATCGGGTCGGCATTCGGTTTAATGAATTTCGGGCCCGATCCCACCCCTAGGTTTTGGTTGTAAGTTGCACCAGATCTTCCATACAATATGGATATTCTCAGGCTTCTCCGTGACAAATCTCCTAAGGAAATTATTGTCTCATATGAGGTATTTTCATTTACTTATGGGATGCTCTCTACTTATTGTATAATGTTTAAAACTTTAAATATATGTATGTGTATATAGTGTGAATTTGTGTGTGCGCATTTATTGCTTTTCATCCTGTTTATAGCAATTTATATTAAAATCAATTGTGTGAAATCAGCTCGTGTTTTATCCTGTTATTATAATAATTTTGACTTTTTCACATATCAATCCAACTTCTTTTATGTGGTGCAATGAATTTTCTTTTTTTCTTTTTGTTTTTCCACTTTCTTCCTTCCTTTCATTTCTCCCCTCAACCGCCACGAGATGTTGGCACTGGTGGACACCAATCCTGTTTAGATGATATATAAAATAGATGACCAATTTTGAACCACCCTGCTGTAAATGCTCTAAAATTTATAGTTTCAACATGATATATATAAATTGTATGGTTAAGTTTGGAATTATTGAATCCTAATAAGCCAGACTATATAACAAGACTTCTTACCTGTCTGAACAAAAAAATGAGACAATTTATATTAAAAGCAATTTTGTAAAAGCAACAACAGACTTCTTAAATGGCTATCATTTGAATAAAACTCAACCTAGAATTGCTCTTAAAGTTGATCTCATAAAAGTTTTTGACACTCTGAACTGAAATTTCATTAATGACGTGCTTGATACTATGGGGTTCTTTACCACCACGATAGATTGGATAAAAGCTTGCATTCAAACCCCTTCATATTCCATCATGATCAATGGTGGAATGAAATGGTTTTTTATAGGTTTTAAAGGCATTAGACAAGATGACCCTATCTCGCCTTTTATTTTTGTGATTTGCATGAATGTTCTCACTATTATACTTGATGATTTTTGTGAAATTGACAGCTTTACTTATCACTACAAATGCAAAAACCTTAAAATGACCCACTTAAGTTTTGTTGATGACCTCCTTATGTTCTGCTATGGTAATTTAGACTCTGGTAAGATTATCACTACTGCTCTTGACTTATTTGCTAAATACTCTGGCCTTTTTCCTTAAAAAGAGTTGTAATTTTATCTTGCTACATTTTGTCTCCAATAAATTTTCTTTCTATTTATCTGTTTTCTGCTGTCAAATTCCTTCATTTACCGACATTCTAGAAGCTCAGCCTTTCGTCTTATTTCGTTTAACAATAGCTAAAAAGTTGAAGTTCTTCTCGGTGAATTTGGGCTCGTGAAAGATAATGAAGAACCATTATTCTAATAAAAGGCAGACCCCTCAGCGTGCCCACATATCCTAGAGGTATAATACTTTAATTAACGTGAGTTCTTTTATCATATTGAAGGCCTTATTTCGAACCCAGGCTTGTTAAAATAAGGTTTCTCATTCTGAATTAGAGCATGTATTAATACCAAAACTTGAAGAATGGTTGATACATAAAGGGATCCATTGTTCAATTATGGTGGTGACCAGTCCAAGTATTGAGAAGGATGAGTTATACTTTTCCGCAGCTATAAGAGTTAGAATTTATTCCAAGATCGCTAAGGTGGTAGTTCACAAGCGGTGGGACATTTGGGTATTTAGTGGAAAAGAAAAGATCAAAAAAGAAGAGACCGTCATGATAAGGAGTCCCTTCAGCTCCAACAATGGCGGCCCTTAAAAGCTCAATCCTTGATTCACATACCCAGACATGTATTTCTCAGTACCTTCCATTCTTCTTGTATTCTCTTCGTCGAGTTCCTTGGTGTCCACTGCACAGCACAGACACTGTTCAGAAAATGATGGCCTGAGAAATCTTCAACGGTGTCAAATTGTGATAAAATTTTGAAAATTCACAGTAACAGCCTCTTCATTAACATCATTATTTGATGAAAGTGGGATCGAAGCAGTCCCATCAGCCATTCCACTCTTTTTATCATGATCCTCGGAAGAGTGAGAACTCAAACTCTCTCATGGGAGTAAAGAGCCAACCGGGGAGATCTCTTCAGAAGAAAAACCATATTTCCAGGGAAAATTTAAAAAGGTGAATATTAAGATCGAAGAGAAAACCTATATAAAGTGTCTATAGTATGTAGACTATAATTAGGCGAATCATCACCAGCTTCTCCATTCTTATAATCACTTGTATATACACACCTTGACAGCCTCTAGTATAATATTTATTCTCTTTATTTTTAACTATGCTCATTATAAACAAAATAAGCGATAAATACCGTATGTATTCACTGCCGTAGTTTTTCTAGCTGGGCCCCACTTTCTTTCACCTTTTTGTGGCGTGAGTATGTAAACTCCATCTTCCGATAGCCTCGATGCGAACAGATTAGGGTTAGATGGATGTGCCACTACAACAACTGGATGACCTTGCAAACTTGGGTTAGTAGGCAGATATGAGCTGGGAGTAATGCGACATCTCAATTGCAGAGACGGTGCATTAAAAACGCAAATGCTTCCACTTTAAAAAAAAAACAAAAACTGACCGACCATCACATGAATACATAGCATGCGTAATTGGACCACTATCTTCATAACCCACTGTTTAATACATACTAGCTTTGGAGCTTCGTATATAGCTAGCTATCTGAGTTTCATTTACATCTAGTAACTGAAACGGATCATGGTGAAATTGTGTGTATGTATCCGTGAGAGGGGAAGACGACCGGCCAGTTGGAATATCCAAGTATTTTCTAGTTTGTTTTTCCCATCCGTTAGTGCCCCAAACACATATATGAGAGTCGGCACTAGAAGAAATGAGAACATTTAGAACCATAGAGAATGCAAGGCAAGTTGCCCTTTTATGATGACCTTAGAGAGTACAAGAAGGTGCCACTTAAAAGAAATATAAGAAGTAAGCAAGCCTAAAAAAAATAAAAGTTTTGGGGAACGTGAAGCAATAATATGAGACTATGATAGTTACTGTAATATAGTTAAACCTACTAGAACTAAGTAGAGTATGGTGAGAAAAGTTCATTGAACTATATTTCGAATAAAATAAACTCAAGGATATAATGAGTAGTATATTACTGTAATATAGTTAAACCTACTAGAACTAAGTAGAGTATGGTGAGAAAAGTTCATTGAACTATATTTCGAATAAAATAAACTCAAGGATATAATGAGTAGTATAAGTATCAGGGTACAAAATAAGGTTACTAACATGTTAACTGTGCTGATTATCGAACATTTTACAATGCCCTAATGACTTTTGCATGTTGAAGATACGCTGCTCCGGAAACACAAATTTGTTGGTAGTCTTTTATAAAACATATACATCTAAAACAAAGACAACTGACGAAATCTTTTGACATCCATGTTCTGAGTACAAACTAAACAAGAGAAATACATGACATTTGTTAAAACAAATTAGTTGAAGACAAAACTAACTATTGCATGTGGGAGGCTCATGCGTATTTACAACATACTTAGATTCACTTGAATACACCAAAATCCATAGCCTCATATTTACCATTTCTTAAGAAACCAAACTTGTTGCTTAATTCCCTTTGCTCTTTTCATACAATGGTCGGCTGAAAATCAAGAACTCGATAAAATGGAGTGGTACCCATTAACTTGAATATTCAACATAGAACCTTTACTTGAGTCAAGACTTCTATGTGACAATAGGTATTTGAGGTGGTGTAAAAGTAGAAGAGGTAGCAATGTCCTCACTTATAGTCTTATTCTTCTTCCGACTACTCTAGGGGATTCTTAAGAAACGTCTATCACTAGATTCAATATGTTCATTACCCAACTTCAAAATTTTCTACCAGGTTTGATACCTTCTCGTGATACTAGCTATAAACACCCTCCACGGGATGTGATGTTTTTCAACTTCCAAGGACTTATTGAACATTTCCTAAGCAACTGCAGTGGTTCTCTCAGAAGTAGCTACTTTCCAAGGTATATCTTGATCGAATCCAAATTGCATCAAAACACGAAATGGAAAGTATAAGTCAATACAACTTGGCCTTACTAGACTAGATACCCTCATAAGTTTAGCAAAAGACTTGTAGCTTCGCACATATTTGGAGAAATCGAGACACATTGTTCCTTTTTTGGGTAGAAATCAAAATTTCCGGCCATGCTATAAGGCCGCCAAACAAACTTCTCACCAGCAGATTGATACCATTCTCACATTCTCCGCATTTTATACACTCCCAATAGTCTTCCAAGAACCCATTATTGGCTCACCGTCAATTCTAGAGTTGGGTCGTGGCCTTAGTGCCGGAAATTTTCCCATTCCCAATTATGAACATATTGTATTTGTGCCCATAGCTTAAGTCTCTCCTGATCTACCATTTCTTCACTCATACTCAGTTTTTTTTTAGTGTTTTTAGGTCGCAGTATATGTAGGAAACGACCGCGGGGACAAGGGCCAACCTCTTTCCTGGGAGAGTGCTAAACCAATTTTGTTCAAATGTTTCCCAATAGTGTCATGAGTAACCGGGAAGATGTGACAAGAGAGACCCAATACAAGGAAGGCCACATGCGCAACATGACTACCGTTTCGCGTGAACACACTCATCCACATTGACTAGGAGACTTTTCGGCTCTTCTGTTGTCGAGCTTCTTTTTGTCCTTCAATGGACAAAAGCAATATTTTAAACAAGGAAATGTAGAATTTCATCATATAAAATAAGTTAAAATATATGATGGAATTCTACATTTCCTTATTTAAAGTATTGGTTATGTCCATTGAAGGTGAGAAAGGAGCTCAACATGAGGAAGTGCCAAAAAAATTCCCAGTCAATGTGGATGAGTGCGTTTATGGGGAAACAGTAGTCATGTTGAACGTGTGGACTTCCTTGTGTTGTAGCTTTCTGGTCACGTCATCCCGGTTTCCCATGATACCGTTGGGAAACATTTGCACAAAATTGGTTTAGCACTCTCTAAGGGAAAGCGGATGGCCCTTTCCCCATTGTAGGAAAAAATTGTTAGTATGAGTGATGAAAAGAGAGATGAGGAGGGACTTAAGCTATGTCCACAAATGTAGTATATTCAAATTTGGGTATGAGAAAGATTTCCATCATAAAGGCCACGACCCAGCTCTAGAATTGACAGTGAGTCGAGAATGGGTTGTTGGAAAAACATTGGGAATGTATCAAATGCAGACAATGTGAGAATGGTAATCTATCTGTTATAGCATGGCCGAAAAATGTGATTTCTACCCAAAAAATGAACAATGGGTTACGATTTCTCCAGATATGTGTGAAGACTACAAGTCTTTCGCTAAACTTGTGAGGGTATCTAGTCTAGTAGGAACAAGTTGTATTGAATTATATTTTTCGTTTCATGTTTTGATGCAATTTGGAATACATCAAGATATCCCCAGGAAAGTAGCTAGTTCTTAGAGATCCCCAAAGTTAGTTAGGAAAGGTTCAATAGGTCCTCAGAAGCTAAAAAAACTTCACATACCGTGAAAGGTGTTTATAACTAGTATCACGAGAAGGTATCAGACCTAGTGGAACAATTTGGGGTTGGGTAATGAACATATTGAATTTAGTGATAGGTTTTTCTTAAGAATTCACTTGAGTAGTCGGAAGAAGAATAAGACTATAAGTGAGGATATTGCTCCCTCTTCTACTTTTACACGACCTCAAATACCTATTCATCCTCCGTGTTTCGAGTCTAGTGCTATTGAAAATGCAATGATGGGGTGGCAGAGAAACCGGTAAATGAAAGAGCAATCCTCATAAACTATCTTACTGTGTGTTATGGCAAAAAAACTATTCTATCAATTGGTTACCTACTAAGAAAACAACCCTTTTAAAAAAAATTTGCTAGGTTTCTCTATAGGGTTGTAACTCAGATGAAGTTGAATTTTGGAAAACATGTTTTTGATAAAATTTGGAGCTATGCCAATATAAACTCTGTTCATGAGATTTTTCCCTATCCTTCACTTATCACAAAACCGATTTTCTTTAACTTAAAGGGAGCAAAGTTTCTGAAAACTCTGGAATAATTGATATTCCTTCCTCTATTCTATTTTCTAAGGTAGCCGATGGTCATGTCTTTGACATTCCCAGTTTTAAAAATGCTAGTGCAGCAAAAACTGCAACTCCTACTCTTAGTCTCACCTTTGTTGCATCTAGCAGAAATGTAAATTTTGTTGAAGTCTATGTGGCTCAAAGAATGGAAGAAATAACAGAAACTAGGATGACTTTAGACAAATAAGTAGTTGCTCTTCAGGTTCTTTTAAAAAAAAATAGGGAATTCTTGGGTAACAATGCTACTGTTGAAAAAGGATATCATTTTTATTCCACTAACCAATATTGAAAACTGTTAATGAAGATGGTTCCTTAAAGGAAATTGCAACTGCTAAAAGTAGCAAAGGGAAAAAGGGCAAGGGTGCATGTACAAAGAAGAAAGTTGCTGCTACAAGCAAGGGTATTCAGATTTACAAAGCAAGTAAAGGTCAGTCTGTTGAGAAAGAGGTTGCTGCTAAAGTTGGGAAAGATACAGCAAAAGAAGAAAGATGTTGAAAAAAAGAAGCTGACATGGGCAAAGAAAAAGAGACGGTATGGGGAATGTGAAGCAATGATATGAGACTATGATAGTTACCGTAATTTAGCTAAACCTACTAGAACTAAGTAGACTATGGTGACAAATGCGGACAAAGTGAGAATGGTAATCTATCTGTTATAGCATGGCCAAAAAATGTGATTTCTACCCAAAAAAGGAACAATGGGTCATGATTTCTCCAGATATGTGTGAAGACTACAAGTCTTTCACTAAACTTGTGAGGGTATCCAGTCCAGTAGTGACAAGTTGTATTGAATTATATTTTTCGTTTCGTGTTTCGATGCAATTTGGAATACATCAAGATATCCCTAGGAAAGTAGCTAGTTCTTAGAGGACCCCGAAGCTGGTTGGGAAAGGTTCAATAGGTCCTCAGAAGCTAAAAAACTTCACATACCGTGGAAGATGTTATCAAGAGAAGGCATCAGACCTAGTGGAATATTTTGAGGTTGGGTAATGAACATATTGAATTTAGTGATAGGCATTTCTTAAGAATCCACTTGAGTAGTCGGAAGAAGAATAAGACTATAAGTGAGGACATTGCCGCCTCTTCTAATTTTACACGACCTCAAATACCTATTCATCCTCCGCGTTTCGAGTCTAGTGCTATTGAAAATGCGATGATGCTGTGGCAGAGAAACCGGTAAATGAAAGAGCAATCCTCATAAACTGTCTTACTGTGTGTTATGGCAAAAAACTGTACTATCAATACTACTGTTGATAAAGGATATCATTTTGATTCCACTAACCAATATTGAAAACTATGTTATTGAAGATGATTCCTTAAAGGAAATTGCAACTGCTAAAAGTAGCGAAGGGAAAAAGGGCAGGGGTGCATGTACAAAGAAGAAAGTTGCTGCTACAAACAAGGGTATTCAGATTTACAAATCAAGTAAAAGTCAGTCTGTTGATAAAGAGGTTGCTGCTAAAGTTGGGAAAGATACAGCAAAAGAAGAAAGATGTTCAGAAAGAGAAGCTGACATGGGCAAAGAAAAAGAGACGGTATGGGGAACATGAAGCAATGATATGAGACTATGATAGTTACTCTAATATAGTTAAACCTACTAGAACTAAGTAGACTATGGTGACAAAAGTTCATTGCACTATATTTTAAATAAAATAAACTCAAGGATATAATGAATATTTTAAGTATTGGGGTACAAAAGAAGGTTATTAACATGTTAACTATCCTGATTATCGAACATTTGACATTGCCTTGATGACTTTTGCATGTTGAAGATATGCAGCTCCGGAAACATAAATTTTTTTGGTAGTCTTTGATAAAAACATATGCATCTAAAACAATGACAACAGACGAAATCTTTTGACATCTATGTTCTGAGTACAAAGTAAAACCCGAAAAATTTACGGCATTTGTAAAAACAAATTAGTTGAAGACAGAACGTGTTAGGTTACACATAATCTCACATCAAGGAGATATGAGAATATATATCCACATATATACACCAATGATTATTAATATAAAACCCTACTGTAGGAGTACCGAGTACTTAGACACATTCCGGGTGAAACTCGTTAACAACTCTTGTCTCTTTATTGCTTTATTATTTGTGTGCGATTTATCTGTCTTTATTATTGCTAGTTTCAAATATCTGTATTTCCGCTTTACTATTGCTTAAACCTGGGTTAGGCAAGAGGCCAGACCCACAACAATTGGTATCAGAGCTCTAGGTTAGGATCCTAGATTAGGGTATAAACAATGCCTACTGAGGATAAGTCACCCCATGGGATTGTGAAGTTTAATGGCTAAGACTTTGGGTTTTAGAGAATGCAAATAGAAGACTATTTGTAAGGCAGAAAGATGCATCAACCGTTGATTGATGCGACACCGACGGGTATGACATGACAATTGGAATCTTCTTGATCGGCAGGTGTTGGGAGTGATCCGCCTAACATTGTCGTGGAGTGTCACACACAATGTCGGAAAAGAGTCAACGACGAAAGGATTGATGGATGTCCTATCGGACATGTATGAGAAGCCTAGCGAACAACAAGGTATCTTTGATGAAAAAGTTGTTCAATTTGAGAATGGCGTAGAATACACCAGTAGGTAAGCATTTGAACTTGTTTAGCGATACCGTAAATCAATTAGATAATGTCGATATTGATTTTGATGATGAAGTCAGGGCTTTGATATTATTGGCATCGTTGCCTAATAGTTGGGAGCCCATGAGGGCAGCTATTAGCAACTCGATTAGGAAAGAAAAGTTAACTTTTAATAGTGTTTGTGATAGTGTACTAGCCGAGGAGGTTAGGAGGAAGGATACGAGGGAGACTTATGTGGACTTCGACGGTTCCATGTTGAATGTAGGTTCAAGTGGGAGTCGTAGAGGTAGATCTCGGTCACGAGATAGACAAAGACAGACAAGACAGGGTCCATTTGATTGGCACAAGACCGCCGAGTGTTTTAATTGTCACAATATTGGCCATATCAGCATTTATATTCCGGCTCCAAAGATGAACAGGAAAATCAGCAAAAAAGATCAGGTGATGCTTTATATGTGGGTGTTGATTGTCTCGATAATTGGTTCTTAGATTCGGATGCTTCATTCCATACTACTTCGAATCGTGAGTTGTTCGAAGGTTATGTGAAAGGCAAATTAGGAAAGGTTTACTTGGCTAATGCAGAGGCCTTATATATTGTGAATATGGGCGATGTGAAGATCCAAAGTCCGAACGGGTGTGTTTGGAAGTTGAACAAGGTGCGACATGTTCCTAGATTGAAGAAAATTTTGATCTCCATAGGAACACTCGATAAAGATGGGTATTTTACTTCGTTTGGTAATGGTACATGGAAGGTTACACGTGGAAGCCTTGTGATTGAATGCGATAATTTGGTTAGCAACTTGTACGTGACTAGGAGTGTCATTGGTAAAAAGGTGATGGTAAAATCGCTAACAAGATCGGGTTCGAGTGAAGATCGGGTTTGTTCTTTGGGTAAGAAGAGTGTTACTTTCTAGCAAGGTAATATTTCGAAGGAAACAGTGGGAGTGACAAAGAAGTCGTGCCAAACTTCAGTCATAAATAGTGGACCTCGAGTGACACGAGGGTCCATAGGTTATTCTACGTCAGTTCATCATATCTTGTCAGTAGTTGGTGACAAGCTCGATAGTTTGAAAACTTATATGAAGAAATCAAACCGTGGGAAGATAGGGTTGGAAGATGTGGATAAGTCGTTGGGAATGAAGAGTACCAATACTTGGCAACGGGCCGTATTGCCAAGAGTGGATAACCGAAAGAAAGATTGTGTAGTGTTTCAAAGAAAAGCGAAGCAAGTCGAGAAGAAGCCGAGCAAGAGACGCATTGATAAGAAGTCGAAAGCGAACACATCCGATGGGCCAGTGAATAAAATGATTTGAGTGGGTCGAGTGAAAGAGTTGCACATCGACATGAAGATGAATTTGATTGATGATTCGAAGTCGCGAGTTACTTCGGTTAAACCACGTCAATAGACATTGGAGTCACCGCTGCAGTGGGAGTTTGTCGAAGAAGAAAACTTGAAGTTTGTCTCAAAGTGGGAGATTGTTGGGTTTGTGGAGACAAACTTAAAGCTAAATAGAAAATTGTGTTTTGGCTTAGTTTTTTGTTTATCCCATATTGGCTAAATAGAGCTATATATATGTCCCTCTATACTTGATTATCTTATGTACCAAATAGAGAGGTGTGAGGCTATTATAGTAGGAGGATTCTTTGAGAGTGTTCTCGGAAACCCCATGTGTGTAATAATCTAGGTGATTATTAATATATAACCTTACTGCAGCGGTACCAAGTACGTAGCCACATTCCGCATGAAACTCATTAAAAACTCTTGTCTCATTATTGCTTTATTATTGTTAGTTTAGACTTTCTGTATTTCCACTTTAGTATTTCTTATACATGGGTTAGGCAAGAGGCCTGGCTCATAACAGAACTAACTATTGCATGTGGAAGGCTCATGCGTATTTACAACATACTCAGATTCACTTGAATACATTAAAAACAATAGCCTCATATTTACCATTTCTTAAACATAAGAAACTAAAGTTGTATTTAAATCTCCTTTCGTTTTTCATGTTCTACAACGGTCGGCTGTGAAAGTACAGAGTCCCATTAACTTGAATATTCAACATACATAGAACCTTTACTTGAATCCAGACTTCTATGTGACAATACTGAATATGTATTTGGGGTCATGTGAAAGTAGAAGATGTAGCAATATTATAACTTATAGTCTTATTCTTCTTCTGACTAATCAATGGGACTCTTAAAAAACGCCTATAACCAGGCTCAATATGTTCATTACCCAACCTCAAACTAGCCCAGCAGGTCTGATACATTCATGTGATACTAGCTATAAACACCCTTGATTAGATCTGAATTTTTCAGCTTCCGAGGACCTATTGAACATTTCCGTAGAAGATTCACGAATTTTCTCAAAACTAGGTACTTTCCCGAGGATATATTGATCTATTCCAAATTGCATCAAAACACAAAATGAAAAGTATGATTCAATACTACCTGACCCTACTAGACTAGATACCCTCATAAGTTTGGCGAAAGACTTGTAGTCTCTGCACATAGCTGGAGAAATCGAGACACATTATTCCTTTTTTTGGGCAGAAATCAACTTTTTTGGCCATGCTATAAGGCCGCCAAACAAACTTCTCACCAGCAGATTGATTAAAATTCTGACATTGTCCCTATCTAATAAACTCAATATTCTTCCAACAACCCATTATCGGCTCACCATCACTTCTAAAGTTGGGTCGTAGTCTTAGAGTTGGAAATATTTCCCATGCCCAATTCTGAACATATTGGATTTATGCCCATAGCTTAAGTCTCTCATGATCTATCCTTTCTTCACTCATACTCACAATTTTTGCTCTAGTGTATTCAAGTCCCGGTATATGCAGGTAAGGACCGCGGAGGCACGGGCCAAGCTCTTTCACTTATAAAGTGCAAAACCAATTTTTTGCAAAGGTTTCCCAAGTGTGTCATGGGTAACCAGGAAGACGTGACTAGACACAACACAAGAAAGGTCACATGCGCAACATGACTACCGTTTCCCATGAACGCACTCATCCACATTGATTAGAGACTTTTCGGCTCTTCCTCTTGTTGAGCTCCTTTTTCACCTTCAATGGACATAACCAATATTTAAACAAGGAAATGTAGAATTTCATCATATAAATATGGTAAAATATAATATGAAATGGTACATTTTCTTATTTAAAGTATTGGTTATGTCCATTGAAGGTGAGAAAGAAGCTCAACGAGAGGAAGAGCCTAAAAGTCTCCTAATCAATGTGGATGAGTGCGTTTATGGGAAACAGTAGTCATGTTGGGTGTGTCACCTTCCTTGTCTTGTGTCTCTCTCGTCACATCTTCCCAGTAGCCCATGAAACCGTTGGGAAACATTTGCACAAAATTGGTTTTACACTCTCTAAGGGAAAGAGGTTGGCCCTTTCCGCCGCAGTCCTTGCCTGCATGTACCGGGACTTGAAATCACTAGAGGAAAAAATTGTGAGTATGAGTGAAGAAAGGGTAGATCAGGAGAGACTTAAGCTATGGGCACAAATGCAGTATGTTCAGATTTGGGCAAGGGAAAGATTTTCAGCACTAAGGCTAAGACCCAACTCTAGAATTGATGGTGAACCGAGAATGGGTTGTTGGAAGAACATTGGCAGTGTATCAAATGTGGACAATGTGAGAATGGTAATTAATCTACTGGTGAGGAGTTTGTTTGTCACCCTTATAACATGGCCGAAAAATTTAATTTCTAAGCAAAAAAGGAATAATGGGTCTTGAATTCTCCAGATATGTGCAAAGACTACAAGTATTTCGCTAAATTTGTGAGGGTGTCTAGTCTAGTAGGGCCCGATTGTATTTAAAGTAGCTAGTTCATAGAGAACCCATGAAGCTTCTTGTGAAAGGTTTAATAGGTACTCAGAAGCTGAAAAACTTCACATCCCGTCGATGGTATTTATAACTAATACCACGAAAAGGTATCTCTGCCTGGTGGAATAGTTTGAGGTTGGTCAATGAACATATTGAATCTAATGAGTGGTTTCTTAGGAATCCCCTTGAATAGTCGGAAAAAGAATAAGAATATAAGTGAGAATATTGCTAACTCTTTTACTATTACACGACCTCAAATAATTGAGTTTGAAAGATATCTATTGATTTGAAAGTTATTGAGTTTTCTTAATTTGTGCAATTCTCAAGTGATAAGGAATGATTTGAAATCTTTTCAAAACTCCTAGAACTCCACTGCATATTTATAAAAGAAAGAAGCTGGTTTTTAATTTACTCATAATTCAATTGCAACTTACTTCGCTCCCTCTCTCTATACGTATACTATGTCTCTAACATCTATCGTAGATCAAAGATGTCAAGCTGCAAATCAAAAGCTCCTCAAGATCCTAATGATGCTACAGACGCTGTTCCCATAACAGTCGGATTTGATGAGCATCTCAAACACAAGAAGCGAATAGCGAAGAAACCAGCTGAATACCAACCCTTGCCAAAAGCAAGTAAGCCCATCCTCTCCCAAAGTTAAGAAACCGAGAAAGTGTGTGGCTCAAAAATGTAAAAATCCAGCTCCTCTTTAACCTGAAGGCTGAAGATATGCTTTCACTATTTTGAATTTCTGATAGCTTTAGTAAAACTGATCCTAGATTTTGAAATCAATTAAGCTTAAATAGGTTTATAAATTGTGCTCATAAAAAGTTGTTCTCTGAACATAAAGAAGTTAGGAAGTATGTGATGAATTTGCTCAAGAAGACTGGGCTAGAAATTACTGTGATTTATCCCTTGAGCTATGTTGACTGTGTGGTGAAAGAATTTTATGCTAATCTGCATGTCGGTGTGCTTGATACCTCTTTTTATTGCTATGGTAGGGTTTTTGTGAAGGGTTAGACTATTTCTCTTACTCCTGAAACTACCAATGCTGCAATTGGTTGTAACTCAGTTGATGATGATGATGATGCTCTTGTCTTTGAGATGACTGTTGGAAAAACATGTTAAAACATGGGTGTTTCCGAATGGTCACTGGACCAACTTCGAGTCATTTTTTCATACGACAGCGCTAAGTTGTTTATACCATACTCAACGTGGTTGAGTAGCCCGTGTGACGAGCTTCGCAACGGTATATCGCATGACCTATTTGGATAATGGGTGTGAATACAAAGTGGCTTCAAAGTTGGTGTCTCGAAAGCTCAAATCTGGAAAAACCGAAATGGTAATGGAAAACCATTTAGTATAATCCCATATTGGAAGATTAAGAGTTAATTTTACAATATATATACCATACCAACCCATGTAGTTATTAAACTAACATGTCCACATACACCTAAGAGTATTAGTGTGTACCACACACGCTCGCTCGCTCGTGTCTCGGGTCGCGGGCGCGGGCTTGGGATTTGGGGCTTGGGATTTGGGATTTGGGTCCAAATAGGGAGTTTTGTATAAAAAACAAAAGGAGTCCCTAGAGTTTCCAGCAACAGAAACGCCAGCAAGGAAGAGATTAAATGCTGCGGTTTCAGAATTGATTGAGCGGATTCTGGGGGTTTAACTCCCAGAATTAAAGACCAACATTTATGGCTGCGATTTCATTAGAGCCTATAAAAGGCAGCCATCCCCCTCTCATTTCAACACACCAGAAACACACTACCTCACAGCATAAGCATCATATATAGAGAGAGAACCGCACCATCAACAGCTCGACCTGTGGTTCGGTGCCGGTTTCCATACGAGCCACTCTGAGATAGAAGTTGTACCTTGGGAACAAAGTCCCGAAACCAGAAACCTTTAAAGGTGGTTCGGGAAATACTGTTTAAGAGAAACTGCTCAGCAGTTGCCTCTTCTTATATATTTCTGTTATTTATTTTCCAGTCATTTACATTCGGTTCATTTCATTTCAGTACCGTTTCTTTTCTGTACTGTTTCTTTTCTGTATTTACATTTCAGTACTGTTTACTTTCAGTCTTTCGATTCTGTAATTTACTTTTCAGTTCTGTAATTTCCAGCATTTACAAAAAGCAGTCCGGCAGTTTTTATTTGTTAAAAAACCAGTCCGGCAGTTTCTTTTATTACAAAACAGTCCGGCAGTTTCTTTTATTACAAAACAGTCCGGCAGTTTGTCAAAACCAGTCCGGCAGTTTCTTTTATTACAAAACAGTCCGGCAGTTTGTTAAAACCAGTCCGGCAGTTTCTTTTATTACAAAACAGTCCGGCAGTTTGTTTATTTGTTAAAACCAGTCCGTCAGTTTGTTTTATTACAAAACAGTCCGACAGTTTGTTTATTTGTTAAAACAGTCCAGCAGTTTAATAATTTATATTAACCTGTCTGGATTTTTAATTAGTGTAATTTAAATTCTGTACGAGTCAGGAATTGTAATTTATATTCCAATTGTGAGAAATAAAGTGTTATTTCCATTGCGTTCCTGTCTTTTATTTTATTGTCCTTTCAATTATTGCTTTTCGATATAGTACCAAAACCAACAATGACTGGTAAAGAGGGGAGTTGGAATAATAAGGGGGTGAAATCCTCATCTCTTAAACTGTATTACTGTGTTTTGGCAAAAATATGTACTATCAATTGGTTACTTACTTAGCAAACAACCTTTTTACACAAAACCATTGCTAGGTTTCTCTATAGGGTTGGAACTGGGATGGAGTTGAATTTTGGAAAACATGTTTTTGATAAAATTTGGAGATTTATCCCTATCCTTGTTTTATCACAAAACTGGTTTCCTCTCAACTTTAAGGGAGCAAAGTACTTTCTGAAAACTCTTAAAATAAATGATATTTCTCCTCCTATTCTGTTTTCTAAAAACTGGCTACCTGAGGGTTATGTCTTAGACATTCCCAATTTAAAAAATGCTAATGCAGCAAAAACTGCAACTCCCCCATGTAGCAACTAACAGCAATGCAAACTTTGTTGAAGTTTATGTGGCTCAAAGAATGGAAGAAATCACAGCAACTAAGCTGGATTTAGACAAAGAAGTAGTTGCTCTTCAGGTTCTTCTAAAGTAAAGTAGGGAATTCTTGGGTATAATTGCTACTGTTGATAAAGGATATCAGTCTGATTCCACTAGGGGTGTTAGCGGTTCGGTTCGGCTCGCTTTTTGAGTAAAATGCGAAGCAAGCCAATAAAAAAACAATCGGTTCGGTTCGACTAGGTTTTGACACGAAAAATTATCGGAACCGAACCAAACCAAACTAATTATAATCGGTTTGGTTCAATTTGGTTTGGTCGGATTGAACTTAAACAAATAAAAAATAGAGTATTCGAAATTATACTATTTTCGTAAATTTTTCGCATATATTTCATTTCAAACTTTGAACTAGAAGTCGGATAAGTAAATTTACAAATGATTTAACAAAATATATTATTGATAACTACAAATAACAAGTAAAACATGATATATCAGCTTATTGAAGTATATATATAAATAATTATATATATTCTATATATGAATAAAAATAATCGGTTCGGTTCGGTTTTATTCGGTTTGAAAACCACTAAAAACACAAACCGAACCGATTAAATTGGTTTATCAAATTTCAAACCGAATCAAACAAATTACTAATCGGTTTGGTTAGGTTTTTGATTGATTCGGTTTGGTTCGATTTATGTATACCCCTAGATTTCGCTAGCAATATTGAAGACCGTGTTAACAAGGATGGTTCCTTCAATAAAGTTGCAACTGCTAAAAGTAGCAAAGAGAAAAAGGGCAAGGGTGAAGGTACAAAGAAGAAATTTGCTGCTAAGAGAAAGGGTATTCAGATTGAGAAATCACATAAAGGTCAATCTGTTGAGATTGAGATAGAAACTAGTGTTGAGAAAGAGGTTGCTGCTAAAGTTGGGAAAGATACAGCAAAAGAAGACACATGTTGAGCAGGGACGTCTCCACCATAAGGCACTGTTAATACTTATCTTGCAACGTAATATATAAGATTTAGTGGGTATAATAGTAGTTTGTTAAAAATAAATTTCACTCCTCTTAGACTAAACTTAATTATTTAATGAACTCTTGTTGTATCATATGATAAAACTTGAAGTAACAAATATAGTTGTACAAAAATATATAAGTGAATATAAAAATAAAATCATGTTTTAAAATCATGATTAGTAAGTTTGGGCATTTTTTTACAAATTAAAATAAAAAAATAATCGTTAAAATGTCACATTTCTAAATTCGATTTGGGCCACTAAAATACTGGAGACAACCTTGATGTTGAGAAAGAAGCTGACATGGACAGAAAAAAAGAAGGTGGTACGTGACACTGAGGCAACTAAAAGTGTCTCTAGTTGTGCTGTGCTCAGAAAGCTATTCAAGATAGTGACATATTGCAAGAAGAAAGCTAATGTTGGTTCTTCGGCATTTGAAAAGAGTCTCCTTGATGACTCAGATGATGATTTTGCTTCTGCATAAATTGGAAAAAGAGGCCCTTGTGGCAATGTTTGACGATTTTTCCTCTTGTCATGTGTTGACAAAAAGGGGAAGAAAGTTTCTGAGTTTTCAGACAATGCTTTTCCTTCTTTCAATATATGGTTTGTAATAGCTAGGATCTGCACTTATGTTTAATTCTGCAATGCTTTGTGTTGAAATGTGTGCTGAGTTGCAAGGGGAGTTTTTCTGGTCTATAGTTGTCTGGTTATATGTTTATATATGTTTGAGACTCATATTTTTTGTCAAAACAATGACGAACTGGAGATTGTTAGGACCTGTTTTATGGTCATCTAGTTTCCCTTGTCATTATTTTAACAAACAATTTTGTGTTGATGTCTAACATTTTGTGTACTACAGTACAGTTGCGACCTTAGGTGCAATTTAGTTACCACCAAACCTGACGGACAAATTATAGAGAAGATCTAGAAGATTGCACACTACTTGTTTCAAGGAAATGATATCTAGAGATACGAAGAGTAGCAATCAAATCGAAATAAAATCAAGAGATCAACCAGCGTGGAGATGATATGGACTTAAAATAAGATAGATAAGATCTTGGAGAAAAAGAAGGAAAGAAGATAATGAAGATATGGGAATTTCTTTTTAAATAAAATAGCATAGGATTTGATTTAGCTTGACTATTTAATCCTATGAAGCCCTTTAATATAAGGTGTGAAAATTATTTATGAAACAGTCACCTTAACCACCGTTAGATTAAAAAATGGATGGTTAGATAATGTTTTTCAATAACTAATTTATTTTTTCTATTTTCAACAAATTATAATTTGATAAATTAAAAACAAACTGTACAACACACTAAAACCCATCATTGAGAATCATAGATTTAGATTGGAGACCTACGTATATTGATAGTAGGTTAGGTGAGACGTTTAAGAGAGAGGCGTAGACACGATAGTATTGTAAAAATTGGGTATCACAATTGCTACTAAACTATATTAATAAATACTTGGTGAGTGACTCGTATATTTAGTTATAGGTTTATAAGGGTGAACTCCGTAGTCAAATATTGTGTTTGATTTACTTTATGTCAGAAGTGGTCAGTTGTAACGTAGTTGCAACTGAGTGAAGTCTGATTCCAACTAGGTTGCAACTGCAACTTAACCAGCGTAACTGCGGTTAGAACTTAGGCGCTAAAAATTTCATATATAAGACAAAACAAACAAATTGGTTTAAAATAGATGAAATAAAAAGTTGCAATTTCATACCTTTGAAATGAAAAGAACAATGACCAATTAATTTTTCTCATCTTGAATACCCATTATCAAATAGAGTAAACACTGAAAATAGAAAAAGGGCGAATAGATTATGAAACCTTCTGGGTAAACTAAACATTATTTACTTGTCGACTATAATAAGGTACAACATAACATAAAACAAAAATAGTAAATATGAACCAACCTTTATTGTTATACATTGCCTAATGGACCTTTTATACTTTATATATTTAAAACAGTTTTGACAACTTATATAAACTAATAAAAAATACCAAGATCTGCCGAAATAAGCATCCTAATTGTGCTACTAATGAGAAAGGGATAATACCTAAACTGCAATGTTGAAAGTTAGAAATGACGATAAAAAGCATATTATTTGGCTCATATGTGATGGAAAAATTTCAGTCAACCTAGATAACTGGCTTGGTGATGGTCATTTGAATGATCCTAACCTAGACAATAATATCATGGCTAAAGATATCATCACAAATGGGGGAGTGAGATAGAGAGAAGATCAATAATATTATTCCAACAAACTTAAGACATCACTTTTCTAGTGATATCAATATTCATACGCTAAGAGAAGATACATCCATTTGTAAAGGTAACAAGAAAGGGAACTTCTGTATTAAATCAGTTTGGGAGATTATGAGAAGCATGTCCTTTACAAATTGGATAAGAAAATAAGCTCGGATAAAATCGAACCTGTGAAGATCTCTTGTTTTATCTGGAAACTCTTCAACAAATCTTTACCTTTGGATCATGCAATTCAAAGACTGTGAATTAATTTGGCTTCAAAATGTGAATGTTATGGAAATAATATAGAAGAAAGAGAACATTTATTCAGCAGTGGGCCTATAGGTAAAAAAGTTTGGAAGTACTATTGTAATCTCTTGGGAGTTTCAAATAATTCAGAGTAAATAAGGGGCCATTTTATTTCTTGGTGGTCACAATCAGATACTACTAAGTCTAATATTTATTGGAAACTTTGTAAAATTATACCTGTTTTTATTGTGTGGGAAATATGGAAAGAAATATCCAGCAGTAAATATGACAACAAAAAAAATGAATGGTGCTAAGATTTATGAGAAGTCGGTAAGTTGATTAAACTTCACTCAGGCAAAGATAAGTGTTTTTCCTCAAATTTTGATATTAAAGTTGGGTGTTCAAATTATTGAAGAAAATAATATAATTTTTGAGTCAGATTGCCTGCAATTAGTGAATATTATTCAAGGTGAGGTACGTTTCCACTGGGATCTAATCTATATCATGGATATAATTACTCAGCAATTCATACGTCGTGATTCGAGAATTATTCATATAGAAAGAGAGGGTAATAGAGGAGAAGATTACCTGGCTAATCTAGGGTGCGATGAAGATCCATTAATTTCGACATGTTTAGGAGATTTCCCAGATTATCTAAAGGGCGTAATCATCACTGAAGCGAAACAAAATCCCTTACCTACGAATCAAATGATGAATTTCAAAGAATTTTTGAAGAGGAAGAGAGAATTGAATGTCATAATGACATAAGGCTTGAATGCAAAGACACATTGTATACTCGCCCGTTAAAAAAATCCTTCTAAATTTCAAGCATTTGAAAATTTAAAGTTTTATTTCTTTTATAAAAGAACTTCTTCCGTTTTAAAATTAAAAAGTTCAAGACACGTTCACTCAAAAAGAAAATTTTCTCATAAACAAGTCTCGAAGGGGGCATTTGTAGACACGCAAATTTTTTTCGGCAAATAAAAATATGCCACGTGTCTCCTATAAAATAAAATATTCTAAACAATATATTAGTATTTTAAAAATCAAATGAATATTATCTTTTGGTTTAAATTATAAAAGCAATAAATGTCATTTTCTTTGACTATATTTTAATTTTTCTCGCAAACAATGAAAATGCTTCTATTTTAGTACTTGTTTGTTTAAAATTACAAAGAAATGGTAAGCCAAAGAATGATTACATTTAATTATGGACCATTTTGATCCTAAACACAAACTACAAGACCATTTTGATCCTAAACACAAACTACAAGACCATTTTGATCCTAAACTCAAACTAAAAGACCATTTTGATCCTAAACTCAAACTAAAAGACCATTTTGATCCTAAACTCAAACTACAAGACCATTTTGATCCTAAACACAAACTAAAAGACCATTTTGATCCTAAACACAAACTACGAGGGGACGATATCGCGATAGAGACCACACCAATTACTATAAGTAGATGGCCAACCCAAGCCTAAAAAGGGGACAGAAGGAAGACAAAGGTGAATCCAAAGTCCAAGAGAAAGAAACTCTGCCAAATTCAGCCATCAACCTCGAAGCCTTGAAGATCCCCCAAGACTGCTGAAGATCCTTCGAAGCTTCTGCCAAATCCAGCAAGAAATCTGAGCAAATTCAAGTCTAGATCCGCATAAAGCACTCCAAGCAGCGAATCTAGTGTTTGTGAAGATCAAATCTAAACCCACATTCGAAGCTCTTCATCAAATTTGAAGATCTTTAACCAAACTCATCAACAAATCCAAGATAAACCCACCATTTGATCCGCAAAAAGCTCCAAAGGCCGCGAATTAAGTGTTTTTCAAGACCAAGCATTCGAAGATCTTCATCAAGCCCGAAGAACTTCAATCAAGCTCGTCAACAAATTCAAGCAAGATCCTCATTCAATCCTCGAAAACATTTTAAAACCACAAATCAAGCGTTTTTCAAGATCAAACTCACAAAGAAATACAAGTCAAGATCAACCTCAAAGGTCAAGCAAATCAACAAGTCAATCCTCACCAAACTATTGGAGCCAATAAGAACTCATTTGTGAAGAGATTAATCAAAGGATTTCTATTTTCTTTATTTCAGAAAATATTCAGAGATTGTACCCGCAAAATATCGAATAAATAAATTATTTTGCTTTCTCCATTTATTTTCTATCTTGGTATATTAGATAGAAAAATTTGTGTGAAACAAATTTTGGCACACCCGGTGGGACATTTCTGCTTTTCATCTTTTCTCTTCGCCAATTGATCAACCATTAATGGCTCAAAATAAAAATACGCAAAGCAGCCACAACATGCTGACCCGAAGCAAGTTTGCTGTCCAACTGTCACCGTTCTTTGTAATGGATGATAAAAGAAATCGAAATATTCGTAGGGGCAAAAAGGTAGAGGCTAGCTCCGAAGTGAAAGAAAATTTCAAAGATGGTACATGGGCAAGTGACTCTTCTGATGAAGAAGGATTGATTGGAAACCATCACTTGGAGGACAACTCAGATTCCATAACACACACTCGCCGATCAGTTGTTGCTACTTCAACAAACTCAACGAATATGCAAGTAATGGTGATAAACGCTCCTACAGTGGAAGAACAAGTTAATGCAATCGTCGGGACCCTAGAAACTTTAATGAAGACTTTTAATGAACGAGACGCTCAGATGGCGATATTGACTGACAGAGTTCAACAATTGGCGGAGCCACGCCAAGGGGAAAATCGACGTAGAACTGAAGGAGGTGAAGGTTCTTCAAATGAGGAAAGGCCTTTAGAAATAACGAATGGCGCAATCCCTCTAGAGCAGCTGAAAGAGTTCATTTTGGGTACCGTAAAAGGGAAATATGAAGAAGTGGCACATTCCTCCTTCGGCTATGTCAAACCTTACACACGGAGAATCGAACAATTAAGGATGCCTTACGCATATCAGCCACCCCAGTTTCAACAATTTGATGGCAAGTGAAATCCTAATCAACACATTGCACATTTCATCGAGACTTGCAACAATGCAGGGACTTATGGGGATCTCATGGTGAAGCAATTTGTCCACACACTAAAAGGAAATACCTTCGAATGGTATTGCGACTTGCAACCTGGATCAATTGACACTTGGGAACAATTGGAGCAAGGATTCCTTAATCGTTTCTATAGCACTAGGCGCACTGTGAGCTTGATGGAATTGACAAATACCCGCCAATGGAAAGACGAGCCTGTTGAGGACTACATTCATCGATGGAGGGGATTGAGCTTGAATTGCAATGATAGACTGTCCGAAACATCAGCAATAGAGATGTGTGTTCAAGGCATGCATTGGGGATTGTCCTACATTCTCCAAGGAATAAAACCAAAAACATTTGAGGATTTGGCAAGTAGAGCTCATGACATGGAAGTTAGTATCTCGACTAGCAGTGACCAAGCTCTCCTACTTCCAGGAACTCAAAAGACTCCAAATAAACAAGATGGAAGGAAATGGATCAAATCTCATGCAATAACTGATAAAAGAGAATCATTTGTCGTGTCAACTCCATTACAAAGCCTCCCTCCCATCAAGATGAAAGCTAGCATGAAGAATTTTGAAGATGACAAGCCCAATGTAAATCAAAGAAACGAAAAAAGAAGACTCACGCTAAGGGAGATGCAAGAGAAGGAATACCCGTTTCCTGACAACGAAGTTCCTCGCATGCTAGAAGAACTCCTCGTACTTAAGCTAATCGATCTTCCACAAATGAAACGTCCCGAAGAGGCCGACAAAGTTGATGATGCAAATTATTGCAAATTCTACCGTCTCGTCAGTCACCCAACCCACAAGTGCTTCGTCTTGAAGGAGAAGATCGTACAATTGGCCGCTCAAGGAAAAATCTCTTTGGAGGATGAAGAAATAACTACTGCCAAGTACACATGTATCATTTCAAGTCCAGAGCCTGAAAGCATGGACGAGACAAGGACAGTCATGATTCAATTTGGATCTTTTCCGCCCATTGCAATCATCATGCAAAACTCGAGCACTGAAGACAATACTTCATGGACTTATGTTAGCCATACGAGAGGTTCAAGATTATCCACCAACGAAGAAATGAGTGAGTTTGAAGAGGGAGAAGACTACCCTTCGAATAACCCACAACCACTACAAAATGTCCCAGTTCACTCTATTTATGAAGGACAGCCTATTTATGAATTCAAGAAATACGGCCATTGCTTTTTTGACGTTTGTGAATGCAAAGATTGTTTGGATGGCCAATGTGATGACTTCTTTGAAGACGATGAAGAAGCTAAGAGAAAGAGTAAGAAAAAGAAAAACAAGAGGAAATCAACCCAACAATCACTACAGGAAAGATACGAAGAGACCCAAGTGTTGGCCTGTTGGGTGAGCCATCAGGAAAGTTCGACTATTTTGTCCAATATGCCAAAAAGAAAGAAGTGGGAGGATCAACGCCACCCACATGGGAAGATTTTCATAGAGAGGACGAGATGAAAGAAGTCGATCAATCTCTCAATTTTACCAATCCACTTGAAGATTCCTTAGAAACACTCAAATTCGAAAGCAATGGCCAACCTTCGCATGCGCTAGGGTTGTGTAAAGAATTCTGCTTGGAGTGTCAACAATTTCTAAAGAAAATGTATGAGGCCGACGATAAGCAAGTTGGGGTGCTAAAAGAATCCGAGGGGGATTACTATGTGCAGCGACTCCAAGCGAGAGTAGTTGAAGAAACATCAAATCCAGATATTAGTACGGGAGTGCCTATTGCATACTACTATCGAGGCAAGCCGATCTACAAGTTTAAAGAAGATAACTGTCATTGCTTCTGGGATGTTTGCGAGTGTGAAGGTTGCATGGAGGATGGTTACTTCGAAGATGAAGAGGACGAAGACTACTATCTTTCTAATTCATGCAATGTCGCAAGCATAGAGGAGTACACGGAAGAAAGCGAATGTGGTTCGGATGAAATTTCGGAAACATCATTTCAAAAAGCAGAGGTGAATCAAGTGGCAGACGTGACAACTATTAACTTCTCTGATGACGATTTGGTGTTTGACACAAAACCTCATAATCGCCCACTCTTTGTTTCCGGATACATGCAAGAGAAAAAGATAAATAGGATTTTACTAGATGGGGGGTCCGCTGTCAATATTCTACCACTGCGTACGTTAAACGATCTTGGAATTCCAACCAACGAATTATCACAAAGTCGTCTCATGATCCAGGGCTTTAATCAAGAAGGACAAAGGGCCGTTGGAAAAATCCACTTAAAGCTTCTGATAGATGAAATGGTGTCAAGCGCATTGTTTCACGTCCTTAATGTGAAAACTTCTTATAATATGCTTTTAGGACGACCATGGATTCACGAAAATGGAGTTGTCCCGTCTACACTTCATCAATGTTTCAAATATTGTAAGGACAATGTGGTGAAGAGGGTCATGGCTGATGATAATCCATTCAACGGAGTGGAATCATATTTCGCAGATGCTAAGTTCTACATGGATAAAGGAAAAGAAGTAGAACCATTTGTGTATGCTCCCTCTCTAGGTCCTATAAAAGAAAATGAAAAGATCGACAAAAGAAAGAAGACTGGAGTAGATGTTACAAAAGGCAAAACAAGGACTAAGCTCTCGTCTCAAACTATTAAGTCGTTACGTGCTGATAGTCACAAGGGTGGCGACTTAACTTTTCCTATAACATCAATCAAGCAAGTTGGGGTACTTAAAGGATTTGTTAGACCAACACATGGCCCATTAACTGAGCATGGAGATTCATCGAAAGAAGTTTTCAGCCCAAAAGCATACAAAATGCTCGCAAATGCAGGCTATACATCTAAGGAATCAAGCCCTCTTGGAAAACTTACTCCGACAGTAATGGGGAAAGAATGTTACGGCCTTAACCAAACTCAGTGCATGTTGAAACAAAAAGGCTACATAGTAAAAGGATCTCGTGCAGGGATTGGGTACAAGTCGCCTCAACCAGCAAAAATAATCATAATAAAATCAAGCAACTGTTAAATCACGTTCGAAGAAGAAGACTTAACACCAAAGTGTGAATCTTGTGGCTCCAATGATTTAGAACCTCGTCGGCAATTATGGGTAGGAGAGCCCATTGTCCAATGGCCTCACTCATCTCGAACTATACCCCAAAGTTTTGAAAGGTTAACCATAAGGGGAGGCCCAATGCTCATAGAGTCGACAAGCAAAAGAGAACCTTCACTCGAAATATTGCTGAGAAGAAGAAGGTCGGTATTCGAACGTTTAGGCGCGACCAAAAGAGCTTCAGTATTTCAAAAGTTAACAAAGAGAAAATCCGTTTTTAAGCGCCTGGGGGCATCTGAAAGGAAAGCATGGTTCGCTCAAATGCGCCGTAAAAGAACAGTGAAGGCTGTAGAGGGGAATAACATCTTGCAACTAGAAAAATTGGAAATTGCGGAATCCTACCACATCACTCTTATGGATGACGAGGAACAAGTTGAAAGAGATATAGCAGAGGCACCCGAAGAACTTGAAGAGGGCATCCAATCCACTGTGGATGAGTTAGAAGAAGTAAATCTTGGCACAGTGGATGATCCGCGACCAACATACTTAAGTGCACTTTTAACCGATAAAGATAAAGAGGGCTACATCAAGTTGCTTAAGGAATTCAAGGATGTTTTCGCTTGGAGTTATGAAGAAATGCCAGGGCTGGACCCAAAAATAGCAGTCCACCACCTAGCGGTAAAACATGGAGCACGGCCAGTTAAGCAAGCTCAACGGAGATTTCGAGCAGAATTGGTTCAGCAAATTGAGTTGGAAGTTAACAAGCTCATTGAGGCAGGGTTCATAAGAGAAGTCAAATATCCGACATGGATCTCAAGCATAGTTCCTGTGAAGAAAAAGAATGGCCAGATTCGAGTATGCGTTGACTTTCGAGATCTCAACAATGCATGTCCTAAAGATGAGTTTCCGCTACCCATAACCGAACTCATGGTTGATGCTACAACTGGGCATGAAACTTTGTCGTTCATGGATGGATCGTCTGGGTATAATCAAATCCGCATGGATCCACGAGATGAAGAGATGACCGCATTTCGCACGCCTAAAGGTATCTACTGTTACAAGGTGATGCCATTTGGATTAAAGAATGCTGACGCGACTTACCAAACAGCAATGCAAAGGATCTTTGATGACATGCTCCACAAGAACATTGAGTGCTATGTAGACGACATCGTTGTAAAGACCAAAAACCACCATCAACACCTCGAAGACCTGGAGGCGGTTTTCAAACGATTACGACGCTTTCAGCTCAAGATGAATCCGCTTAAATGTGCCTTCGGGGTCACATCGGGAAAATTCCTCGGATTTATCGTTCGCCATCGAGGAATCGAAATCGACGAATCCAAAATTGAGGCCATCATGAAGGTACAAGCCCCAAGAAATATTCACGAGCTAAGAAGCCTACAAGGAAAACTAGCGTATATTCGACGATTCATCTCAAACCTGGCAGGTCGTTGCCAACCTTTCAGTCGACTCATGAAAAAGGGGACCCCATTCGAATGGGATGAATCATGTGATAATGCTCTTGACGCAATCAAGTCTTACCTAGTAAAACCCCCAGTATTAGGAGCTCCAATTCTTGGAAAGCCTTTACTTCTATACCTTGCGGCACAAGAGCGGTCCATTGGAGGTCTATTAGCCCAAGAAAATAACGTCGGAAAAGAGAATGCTTTGTATTATCTTAGTAGAACAATGACTTCGTGCGAATTGAATTACACGCCAATCGAGAAAATGTGTTTGGCCTTGGTTTTTGCGATAAAGAAGTTAAGGCATTATTTCCAGGCCCATACAATTCGACTTATATCTAAAGCAAATCCGGTCAAGTACGTTATGTCTAAACCAGTGTGGTCATACCGCCTAGCCAGGTGGGCACTTCTCTTTCAAGAATTTGAAATAATCTATGTTCCTCAAAAGGCTGTCAAAGGTCAAGTTCTTGCAGATTTCCTTGCCGACCACCCAATGCCTGCTGAATGGGAGCTATCCGAAGACCTACCCGATGAAGATGTAATGTGTATAGAGGTTCAGCCGCCCTGGTCAATGTATTTTGATGGGTCCGCAAACAGCAAAGGCGCCGGTGCAGGGGTCGTGTTCCTAAGTCCGGAGGGAGACGTTTTTCCATATGCTTTCACTCTCACACAGAAATGCTCAAACAATATGGCAGAGTATCAAGCTCTCATATTAGGATTGGAGATGGCGCTAAATGCAAAACACCAGCATATTAGGGTGTATGGAGATTCCAAGTTGATCATAAATCAAGTTCTAAATGAATATGAGGTCAAGAAGGTAGAATTGATACCATATCAAGGCTATGCCGCGAATCTCATTTCGTGGCTTGGAGATGTTACATTAGACCATGTTCCAAGAAAAGAGAACAAACAAGCTGATGCATTGGCAAAATTGGCGTCCAACATTGCCCTGCTGGACAAACGCATGAGCGTTCCAATATGTAAAAGATGGGTAATCCCTCCACAATTAGAAGATGAAGAAATAATTCCAAAAAATAATGATGAGGCCGTAGAGGAAGTTACAGCTGTTTCGGTCCTTGAGATTGAAGAAGAAGATTGGAGGCAGTCACTTATCGATTATTTACAACATGGAAAGTTACCCGACGATCGACATAGGAAGATAGATGTGAGACGACGCGCTGCAAGGTTCGTCTATTATAAAAATACGCTTTATCGACGATCTTTTGAAGGGGTGTTCTTACGTTGTCTTAGTGGAGAAGAGGCAAAGCAAGCGATGGAAGAAGCACATTCCGGAGTATGTGGCGCTCACCAAACTGGTCCAAAACTTCATTTTCGAATTAAAAGAATGGGGTACTACTGGCCCAGCATGGTTAAAGATTGTATCAATTTTGCCAAAAGGTGTCAACCTTGCCAATTTCATGCTAATTTTATCCACCAACCACATGAACCTTTACACCCTACGGTCGCGTCTTGGCCTTTTGAAGCTTGGGGATTAGATGCGATAGGGCCTCTGCCAAAGTCATCTGGAGGTCATCTTTATATTTTAGCAGCTACAGATTATTTCTCTAAATGGGCTGAAGCTGTGCCTTTGAAAGCTGTGAAGAAAGATACGGTGGTGGATTTCATCAAATCAAATATCATTTTTAGGTATGGAGTGCCACGCTACATCATTAACGATAACGGAACTCCCTTTTACAACAAATTGGTGACAAGTCTGTGCGAGAAATTCGGCTTCAAGCAACATAACTCTTCCATGTATAACGCACCAGCTAATGGGCTTGCCGAAGCTTTTAATAAGACACTTGGGAATCTGTTGAAGAAGGTCATGGCTAAGTCCAAACGAGATTGGCATGAGAGAATCAAGGAAGCTCTATGGGCATATCGGACGACGTATCAAACATCAACTCAAGTCACCCCATATTCTTTGGTGTACGGCGTCGAAGCTGTCTTGCCCCTAGAAATACAAATTCCATCACTAAGGATTGCCCTCCAAGAAGGATTAACGCTAGAAGATAATGCCCGCCTTCGTCTCGAAGAACTCGAATCATTGGACGAAAAAAGGCTTGAAGCGCAACAAAGGTTGGAATGTTATCAAGCTCGTATGTCAAAATCGTTCAACAAAAGGGTCAAGCGAAGGTCCTTCCAAAAAGAAGACTTGGTGCTCGCAGTAAGAAGACCCATCATCATGACACGCCGAATGGGAAATAAATTCGTCTCCAAATGGGATGGTCCGCACACGGTAATCGAAGTTTATTCAAATGGTGCATACAAGTTACGCTCTCAAGATGGATTAGAAATTGGGCCTATCAACGGAAAGTTTCTAAAGCGCTACTACTCTTGAATAAATCGAAGACACTCCTTGACGCAAGAGTATAAAGTGCATGTTACTCATCGCCCACATGAGTATAAATTGTGTGGCAACATAATGAACTACGTTTAGCTTGATCCTTCACGGGTACGTAGGCATCTTGAGGCTTGCTTCAAGACCAGTCATACCAACAATAAAAAAAAATCCTCCTCTAAAAGAGAATAATAAAAAAAAAAACAAAAAAAAACTTGAACTACGTTTGGCTTGATCCCTTCGGGGTACGTAGGCATCTTGAGATTTATTTCAAGATTAGTCATAAATAAACAAAAAAATATAAACACTTTCCAAGTTGAAGACGAAACTGCCAAAATAAAGAGTACAAGAAAATTCGAGAAAAGAAATAGACAATACATTCAGTTTCAAAGGATATACAAGCAACCAAGATGGAAAAGAAAGAGAACTGCAATTTTTATTAAGTCGATAATTATTTAAATACAAGGAACTCGTACTATAGATCTTGAAAGATGAAAATAATAAAAATGACTAAAAACAAAGTGACTAAGTAAAAGGCCTAATGATCTTCAACTCTTCAAGCTCGTCTGCTACAATGTGTTGAATCTTCTCAAAATCACTCTTGGCCTTGTCACTCTCTGCACAGTGGTTCTTGAGCTCTAACACCTCCAAACTAAGGGAATCTTTTGCTGCAGCTACCTCGTGCATCTTTCTATTTTCTTCAATCATCCATGCCTCCACTTTATCTCTTTCATCACTTAAACACTTTATCTTTGCATCAATAAGGTCGATCTTCTTTTGAAAGTCAACAATGTTAGCCTTGTGTTGACCTTCTTCATCATCGATGGTACCTAACACATGAGATTTTTCGTTGAACAACCTCTGCGGCGAGTCAGTAACATTCATTTCTGCATAGAATGATCTTTTCTGGTCAAACTCGCATACTTTCGCAAAGAAATTAGAAACCATATCCTTCAAAGGAGATAAATCAGTAGTGGTTCTGTCCTCCATTAAACTCATTGTCTTGATGCTTGATTCTTCACATGAACTAAGATTGCTTATGTCACATTCCGTCAAGTTTCGAAGAAGTGTTTTCCATAAACTGGAGACATACTTTTGGTTTAGAAGCAAAAGTTCATCCTCATACTTACTTCCGGAGGTGTTGGAACGATCCTGGGGGTAAGAAGAGCTCTTGCCTAAATCATCAACTTGAATGAGAGGCTTATTGGAGCATGCACCAACAACTTGTAACGATTTGTTTTTACAACCATCCACTTCATCTGACTCAGAACTAAAGTATACCTCGCTCCCAAAAGAAACTCTTTCTCCTTCAAGCGCAAAATTTAGATCGTCAAATGTCTTATCTATCGAAAGATGATTTGTGTCACCTTCGGCTACTCCATGCTCTCCGACACCAAATAAATAAGTCGCAATCTGTAATGAATATGTATAAAATCATATTAGACAACAAAGATTGAAGAAGAAGAAAAAAAAGGAGGGATCAGGAATACCTGATTAATGTTCGTCATCGCCCCATCAAAGAATGTCTCGTTAGGCGCACTCACATCGGAAGGATCAACTATCGGATTTGAAGTTGAAGCCTTCTTTTTTTTGCGAATAGGAGGAAGATCACTACCACTTGCACAATCTTCGACTTTACTAGGAGAAGAATGACGTTTCTTTAAGCCAGCGGTATACGGACGCTTTTCAGACCTTTGGGAGTTGGAGCCCTCTTCAGTACTAAGTTTTGGCGGTGGTGACTCAACTTGTTTCTGCTGGATAGAACGATTAGTAGGAGAAGCAACAACATCATGAACACTCTCCACCAAAAGTTGTTGCCCCTCGATAAGGTGTTGACCATGGACCTTTTTCCACCACGTATTGAAATTTTGAGTGGTGAGTAGACTAAAGTTCTTCGAAAATGAAGGGATCCTTGCGTTCGTACCAGGATACTCATGAATACTCAAAAGCCAATGTTTAATTCCCCCCTCAAGAGTAGACGAACGTGTATCCCTCTCTTTAGAATCGCGAGGTGTTCTCTGCTTAAAACCAAACTGTCGACAAAACCTATGCGGATTGTAAGGCTCCAGGGTAAACTCGTCCTTCCAACGAAGACTTAAAACACATGGTCGGATTGAGGCAAAGCGGCTACGTTTCTCAATATCAGCAGACCTCCTTATAGGCGCGAGTGTCTGAGGTTCTTTTTGAACAAATGAGGCAGCATTCCAATAAATTGACTCCCCGGAATGGATCTTCACCCTAGCCTCTCTCTCATCAAAATATTTGGCACCATTATCTCCCGAGAACTCGAACATTTTTGGATCACCAGCAAGCATCTTCTGGCGACGATGTGTTCCGAAATAGTTACCCATCCAAGTCGAAAGATAGTGCTGGGGAAAACAAGTTGATGAGGAGCCTGGGGTTGACGATTCGGAAATAGTATTTAGACCCCTATAGATACTCACCAACACTGGATAGGCAAGATTTACCACATGACCAGAAGACATAAGACATGCAGGTTTAAATGTGCTAGGACGAATTATCGCAACAGCACCAGACGGAAGCACGAATGTACAAAGCCAACATGATAGGAAGGCAGCGAGGTACACTTCAGAGTACAAATTAATAGGTATTTTGAGGCTAGCGAAGACATCCTTGATTTCCGGTGACCAATTATCAACCTCATTGACACTACCACTCGAACTTCCGGTATGTGTTAGAGGGACAAACTTCTTCTTTGTTTGAGAAACGCTACTTTTGTCGTATTGGCTTCCTTTGAACCAATACTTCACCCAAGCAGCAGGAGTAACACCATTTCTCCTCTCGGTGGCAGCAAGCCTATGAAAAGCGGAGAGCAAATATTGACAGCTAGCAGGAATGCGACTATCTTCGTCGGGATTGACATTCTGCAACTCATCCGGAAACGGGGTTGTTTCATCGTAAATTTCTCCAAGGATGGGCAATCCACCAAATACATGCAAATCCCATGGGGAGATGGAAACTTCTCCAGCAGAAGTATGAAGTGTATTCGAGGCGGGACACCAAGCTTCACAGAATGCGCGCATAATGTTTTGATCTTGACTATACGTGAACAACGAGGCATGGACAACATCATACAATCGAGCTTCACTTAGAGTAGAAGGATGTCGAGAAAGTATCTCTTCTGCCCATTCTCGGTACTTCGGAGTTTGGCGAAATTTACCGTTAACTTTGAGAGTGCTTCCCCATTTGACCTCTCCGGAAATGATTCGGAGGCCGAGGGTCATGAACGAGCAATCCTCATCAGGTTTTACGGTGTGCAAAGGATTCTCCAAGAACGCGGAACCATCGTCCATGTAACTGCAGTCCGTGATCTTTGGAATATTGTCCAACTTAGGCCAAGGTCGTGCGTGCTTGCCGGTCAAGGGTCGGTGTATGGGCGTTGAAATTTTCTTCCCACTCTCTAGGATGATCAGTTGTTTGGCTTCGCCAACATGTTGAAGGTCGAACTTCGTCATGATACTTACTAAACCTGTGACACGCAAAGAGAAAAATGTGAGTGTACAAAAAGAAGTGTTAATAAAATGGTTTTAAAATAAAGCTAATAACATTATGTTCGGTTTAAGTTAAGGAAAAAAAAAAACTAAAGTCTGTTTCTCATTTGTTTTCAAAAAGTCTAAAGAACAGGGGGCAACTTTCTATTAAGATTAAAAAAAAAAGGGGAAAGTGTAGTAATTGTTTTAGTAAAAAAAAAAAAAACATTCTCCTTTGCCACCTTACTGCATGTTTTCATTTGTTAAAGAAAGAAAAAAAGAGCCCTTAGGAAGAAGAAAAAACTGAACTGTATATACTGTGAAGCTGTTGAATCTAATTTGGAAAAAGGAAAAAATAGATGTCATTATAAAAAGTAAACTTTAAAAAAATGGTCTGTTTAAGCTTACTAACTACTTCTACAAATAGAAAGATACGAAAAAAAAAATGTAAGCAAATGACGGAAATCTGCCACCCGTCGTCCCAGTAGACATTAGTCATATAGGATATATCGGGCGCTTTAAAAAAAATGTATGATACAATGGTATTTGGGAAGAAAAAGAAAGGTTATTAAAAAAATGTAACAAACATAAGTTTTGACCTCTTCAGGAAATAAGGCCGTGGCTATTAATGTACTGGTGAATAAAATGTACTGGTGAATAAAATATGAAAAAATGATCTACTATTTATAGTGTAGGAAATTCATATCATTACTTAGTAAATTTATGAGTTACAGAAGCCAATAGTTGCTAGTAAATTAATGGCCACCTATTACATGCAATGGTTACAAAGCTGAAAAGTTGCAGTATTGATTATGAGTTTTAATGGCCACCTATTACATGCAATGGTTACAAAGTTACATACGTTAAAAAAAAAAGGAACTATGCACAAGTTTTTAAAAAAAAGAAATAAAGAAATCAGGAAGGACTAGTTCACTCTACATTTTGTTTTATTTTTCTCTCTTTATTCTTACAAAAAGAATAGAGCAAGATGTATCTACAAGTTTTAAAGTAACCGGTTTCAAAAAAAAATTATTACATGTTTTAACTTTAAGATTACAAGTTTTCTAAAAAAAATATATATCTTGTCAATAACCTATGTAACTGGTTAAAAATTTTGTAATGCCTAATCAAAAGTTTTGGATGTTAAACTTTTAATGATGAATTTACGTTCAAATGGTTACAATTCTCACAAGAAGATAAACGTGGGGCTACAATTTCACAAAGATAGCTCTTTATTGAGGAATTGAATGTCATAATGACATAAGGCTTGAATGCAAAGACACATTGTATACTCGCCCGTTAAAAAAATCCTTCTAAATTTCAAGCATTTGAAAATTTAAAAGTTCAAGACACGTTCACTCAAAAAGAAAATTTTCTCATAAACAAGTCTCGAAGGGGACATTTGTAGACACGCAAATTTTTTTCGGCAAATAAAAATATGCCACGTGTCTCCTATAAAATAAAATATTCTAAACAATATATTAGTATTTTCAAAATCAAATGAATATTATCTTTTGGTTTAAATTATAAAAGCAATAAATGTCATTTTCTTTGACTATATTTTAATTTTTCTCGCAAACAATGAAAATGCTTCTATTTTAGTACTTGTTTGTTTAAAATTACAAAGAAATGGTAAGCCAAAGAATGATTACATTTAATTATGGACCATTTTGATCCTAAACACAAACTACAAGACCATTTTGATCCTAAACACAAACTACAAGACCATTTTGATCCTAAACACAAACTACAAGACCATTTTGATCCTAAACACAAACTACAAGACCATTTTGATCCTAAACTCAAACTAAAAGACCATTTTGATCCTAAATTCAAACTAAACGACCATTTTGATCCTAAACTCAAACTACAAGACCATTTTGATCCTAAACACAAACTAAAAGACCATTTTGATCCTAAACACAAACTACGAGGGGACGATATCACGATAGAGACCACACCAATTACTATAAATAGATGGCCAACCCAAGCCTAAAAAGGGGACAGAAGGAAGACAAAGGTGAATCCAAAGTCCAAGAGAAAGAAACTCTGCCAAATTCAGCCATCAACCTCGAAGCCTTGAAGATCCCCCAAGACTGCTGAAGATCCTTCGAAGCTTCTGCCAAATCCAGCAAGAAATCTGAGCAAATTCAAGTCTAGATCCGCATAAAGCACTCCAAGCAGCGAATCTAGTGTTTGTGAAGATCAAATCTAAACCCACATTCGAAGCTCTTCATCAAATTTGAAGATCTTTAACCAAACTCATCAACAAATCCAAGATAAACCCACCATTTGATCCGCAAGAAGCTCCAAAGGCCGCGAATTAAGTGTTTTTCAAGACCAAGCATTCGAAGATCTTCATCAAGCCCGAAGAACTTCAATCAAGCTCGTCAACAAATTCAAGCAAGATCCTCATTCAATCCTCGAAAACATTTTAAAACCACAAATCAAGCGTTTTTCAAGATCAAACTCACAAAGAAATACAAGTCAAGATCAACCTCAAAGGTCAAGCAAATCAACAAGTAAATCCTCACCAAACTATTGGAGCCAATAAGAACTCATTTGTGAAGAGATTAATCAAAGGATTTCTATTTTCTTTATTTCAGAAAATATTCAGAGATTGTACCCGCAAAATATCGAATAAATAAATTATTTTGCTTTCTGCATTTATTTTCTGTCTTGGTATATTAGATAGAAAAATTTGTGTGAAACAACCCCAATTCTATATATAGGATGCTACACTATGACTGGGATATTACTATATTAGGATCCATTTTTCTGAGTTGTTGAATCATATAAATCTTTTATCAGGGTGAGCTTCGATCAAAATCTGGATTTAGATGGTCTTTTTTACAATCTTAGATAAAGATAGATCTGATCTTATATATAGTGGATCATATATATATCGTACGAAGCGATGATTCTTATATAGTTTGGTTCTTGGTTTTTCTAAGTTAACATATTCTATGTTTAAGTAACTTGTGATCGCCAAAATAACATTACATTTCAAATATCAATAGACAGATATAATCATTAAATTTTACATAAAATATAAAAGTTAAAATCAACATTGTGGATGCAAAAAATACAGCATGATCTATGTAATAAGCATAGAAAACAACGAGACGTATTTGCAAATAAATGTGAAGCATGTAAGAAATTTTACCGTATACCAATAAAATTTGATTCCCATTGTGGTATGAAATAATTCATATAAATATGAGATTTCGCTATAAAGTGGAGCATCAATGCTCCCCTGGCATTTCTTTTCGATCATAACTTCTTTAAGGTACGAAGAGAATAAGTTGTGAGTAATAATTAAACACGGCGAATAGGGTTTTGTGTGTGTTAGCCAATACACTACTTGTGTTTATATTCTAAGAGATGCTAGATATTGGTGATTGTATCCTTGGCCACGTGTATGAATAAGATCTAAATTGATCTTATTAATTTTACCATTTTTGTTCTAAAAAGAGTAAGAGAAATTCGCATAAGGTATATGCCCTCTCGATCATCTTTGAAACTCCTGTTTTCACCCATTTTATTGTGGATCCGTAATTCTTTGCGATCTTCTCCGTATTTTCTTCATTTTAATGATTATTATTGAATATTTATGTTTTTATGACACTTTTAGCTATATACAAGGGTCAAAGCTTGTAGGGAAGGCAACCTTTTTAAGGCACGAATCTTCCAAGGCCAATACTTTAGACCATACCAAAAACGGTCTTTCATAATTTCAGAATAAGAAAAGTAGGCTCTTTTGGCCTAGTTGGGCATAAACAACATCATTCTCTCAGTTTTTGGGCAATATATTTTCATTTTGGATGGCTAGATGGGAATACTGTATGCATATTTCGAAGGAAAAATCAATTTTTAGATTTATAAAATAAACCGAACAAGTCAAAAATCATGTGGAACTCAAGTATAGTCATCATGTATTCAACAATTAGAAGTTGCATATAATATGAATGAAGAAATGAATTGTATGAATAACTAAATTGAAATTAAATGATGGCCACCGAAATTAGAGATCACATCAGACCAGTTTAAAATTTCGAAAGATGGGAAATAAGCTTCTGATTAATAACCTTCGATATATTCATAAAAAAGTTATGCTCCCTTCAGCCTTTCTTCCCAAAAGGTGACACTTTCTCCAATTTTTTATGCATTTCACGATTATGTATACGATTCCCATGCTTCCATATGTACTTTTCATGATTGGATATATACTTTTCGCAATTGTGTATGCAATTCGCCAGAGCTCTATCACTTCGCGAAGTTTTAGCGATCTCGCCGGAAGTGTGTACATATTTTCCATGAATGTGTATGCATTTAATTCACAATTGTGTACCCAATTCACCGGAGCTCCGACGATTTTGCCGAAACTCGTTAGGACCACCGCCGCCGCCAACCCAGTGACAAGTGGTGGGTGAAGGTACATGGAAAAACTATAATTAGAATTGAAATTGATAGGGCATGGAGAGTTGTGTTAAATTGTGATGGATTTGAGATGAAAAGACAGAGAGTTTTGAAGAGCGATAATTACTTTGGAGTTTCATTTTAATCTATTAAAAAAGAAAAACCAGTGCATCTTTTTTAAAAAGATTTTTCTACTAAAAACATTTGCAATATTCTCAATTTTCTTAGATAAGTAAAATAATTGCTCATAATTAAAAAATAACTACCAAAAACATATTGCTGGTCTGGCATAAATAACATAGTATTAAAACTATGTAATACCTAACAAGAGAAAAATGGCTATAATAAGTTCTCGTCGTATCAGCCATTTTCAATATGTTGAGAAGTCACTATGTAAATTTCAAAATGATATTTCTTGGATCAAAATAAGCAATACACAATATAAATAACACATGTCAAATTAATTATAGACCCTATATTGCAATACAAATAAAAATTGAAGAAATATTTAAGGATTGACATTAACAAATCGTACCGGGAATTCGACACCATACATTGGATGTGGTTCCTTTGCTAGTAATAATTGAACTGGGGAAAAATAAGAAGAACTATTGTGTCTTGAAGTCCTCCGACATACTCATATTACATGTATATTCTATTTCATAGACCTGCGGGTCCCAAAAAATGTGTATGAAGAACTAAATAATCTATCAAAATAAAGAAAAAATACTCAAAAAAAGTAAAAAAAGTAAGAAAAAGCCAAAACGAGCAAAACCTTTTCATGTTATAAGTTTTGATCCCACATATATGTTGTTTTGCTGCTTTTTTGTTATGTTTGCCCCAGAATAGCTTATTGCCTAACAGTTTGATCTAGAAAAGCCCAAATTTTGTTATAAACTTCAGGAGCTTGGTAATTAACTTAAAGCTTCATTTAAGAAAGCACTTTGCAAGAAATAAATGTTTTCGTAGTTAAAGGAATACAGTCTTTCTTTTGAGCAATTATGATTTGTCTCTAATTAATTTTATAAAGTGCTTATCAAAATATTATTTGTAAATGAGTATTGTTATGGCTACACCAAAAACATTGCTCACTGACGTGACAGATTAAGTTGACCAATTATGGACTAAATGAAAATATTTTTTTAATGTAAAAACAAAAATTATTGGTAGAGCTCATCCGCTATATCAGCGGGTAAAGTTTTTGCGTAAGTTTTTTGGATTGCAATATGCACAACTAATATATGTTATTGTGTAGTTATTGTTAGGAAATACGATTAAAAGACATGTTGTTTTTGGTTTAATATTTTCTTTATCAGACGTTGTTACATGTTTATGAGATTTTATATTTGTAATATGTTATTTATTTTATTTATTAATGTGCAAATAAGTGTCTAATATTATAATTCGTAGATAATTTAGTGTGTAGAGTACGGCTTAGACACGGAAGATTAGACTATCGATCGGTTCTTATATAATATAAGTAAATTATTTACAACTTTAGATTGAAATGGACAGACCATTGGTACAGTTGTAGTGTATAATTTTAGTATGTCTGTTTTGACTACAGGGAATGGAGTATTCCAACTTTATACGCTAGTGCACTCTAAGTGTATTAAACAGGATCGCAACAAGACAATTATTTTTGTACTGACTAGATAAAATAATTAATACCTTGGGTCATAGAATTTATTTAAACTCTTAATTCTTATTTTATTAATTAAGCATGTACGAGAAATGATAATCGTTTTAATTCATAAAAGAGTGATTGTTTACGAGTCATAAACTCATTGAGTTGGATGGTGACGTTTCAACTATAGTGTTTATTAGTAAATGAAGAAATTTATGTCTCGGTATTGGGATTGATGATACCCTCTTAAAAGTTTATAAGTATTTTTGTAGCAAACCCTACAGGTGGATTTATTAATCCGATATATTAATTAATTTAAGTGGTATTTATTAAGGAATAAAATATTATTACTAAATATAAATCGTCTGTGATTTAAATTAGTAAGTGGGTGTCTGTTTAATTTTAACGTGGGGATGATTTAAACATAATGACATGAAACGAATTATTTTATAGAAGATTCGGAATATAGGAGAGAGATTTCAGTTAGACTTTTTTAGTGTATGGGATCTAACTTAATAAGATGAGAAAAGATTCATGTTGATGGGTTTAAGTTCGAATCTGATTAGGATAAACTCTTTTTTATTCAACCTATCAGGTCCCTAACGTAGCTTATATAAGCATGTTTCGTATCACTATGAAAACACAGATTTCATAATATACGTTTTCTAGTGAGAGAGAGTCCACCCTCTTTCCAGAAGCAAGACGTTTTTTAGGAATACGCTAGAAGACCCGATTCATTCAGAAAGACAAGCTCAGCATCACTATAATCTTCTAAACACAGGATGAAATAATAACAGATTTGGATAATATCGTACACAACTTAATAAGCTTTCTGGGCATTTTTTCCGCTGCTATAAAACTTTTAGTTATTACATATATATGTGTAGCCTGTCAGGTTCTCAACCTTACTCATTGCAGACACTTGTTAGAGGCACACCACCACCAGTTTATTTTTAAAATTTTCTAACAATTTTCCATTTTAATACAATTACAATTGTTGTATGAGCAACCAAAAAATTCCGAGCCTGGGCAATATTTGGTGTCGGGCCGCCCCAGCTAACATGGCAGATGCGCACTTCCAAAATGTAACGAGCCTAATATTACAGAAATAAAGCTACCAGGGAAGCTAAATTTTTCGATAACTGTGTCCCTGCTTCCTATTTAAAACACGTAGACACAATGGGTCATATGTATAACACAATAGTCAGTAGATTACGAATTCTGCAATTTCACGTAAAGGTACACCAGCATTCGCCTTCAATTTCTTCAACAGAAGGTTCCTTTTTCGCAGCCATTTACTGCAACTAACCATTTTCTCTACTTGTTCATCGAAAATAACAATCTTTAAAAAACTCCTGAAATTTGTGAAACCCTTGAAAAGCAAGCCAGATCCTGATTGGAAGATGCTTGCCTTCAGGATCGTTTGCTTTTGAGTTTCTTCCACGTTTTCTCTTTCTACCTCTCCTCTTCTTCATCAGCTCCCTATTTCGAAGCAGATCAACTTGTTGTATTGTAACGACCCGGTCCTACGGACCGAACCGCCAAGTCCGTATCAACAATATTGTCCGCTTTGGCACAACTTCCCAGGGGGGTCACCCATCCTGGTACTACTCCAGGTTAAGCACGCTTAAATGTGGAGTTCCGTCCTCGCTATTGTGCCGCACGGCTTTTAAAGGCCTTGTTAATAGGAAATGGATCTTTAAGCTCATATACCACACGAGTACTCTCGTATCTGAGCGATGTGGGACTGACGCACAACACCGCACCATAGAATTTCCTTCCTGGAAATCTGGGTCATCACAATCACCCTCCCTTTAGGCACGACGTCCCCGTCGGGCACGTCGTCCTTCAAGGGTCCACACACACGTGCTAGTCCCCACATTTTCGGCCAGATAGAGGCTCTGATACCATCTGTAACGACCCGGCTCCACGGGCCGAACCGTCACGTCCGTATCAACAATATTGTCCGCTTTGGCACAACTTCCCAGGGGGGTCACCCATCCTGATACTACTCAGGTTAAGCACGCTTAACCGTGGAGTTCCGTCCTTGCTATTGTGTCGCACGGCTTTAAAAGGCCTTGTTGATAGGAAATGGATCTTTAAGCTCATATACCACACGAGTACTCTCGTATCTGGGCGATGTGGGACTGACGCACAACACCGCACCACAGAATTTCCTTTCTGAAAATCTGGGTCGTCACATGTATTCTTGTAGAGAATTTAGCATTTATTCACACATTTTTCTCTTAAGAGGACAATGTGGCTTCCATGAAGGAGGAGGTACAATTCTACATATGCCATACGACTCTGCTTGTGGGCGTATCTCAACGTAACCAAGTGTATGCTCAAACTCCTATTTGAATCATAAAAGGTGTTCGATTAAAGAGTGAATAAATTGTATCTAGTTTGTCAGTCTTAGACTATTATATTTAACAAGTAGAAATTCATAACTATTATATGTCTAGACCCCTTATGAAGTTTTGAAACAAATATTTACAAAAAAACTTGCACAAATTAATCAATTTATGCAATAACCCTGTGAAATATACTGAACTACCCATTATTGAAATTGATAACTGGTGTCTGCCTATACCCATATTCAACCGAAACTGACACCTATATTAAACCAAAACTGCATATTTTAAAAAGGGGTAATTTCCTATAAATATCTCATAGCAACTTATATTTCTCATAGACATCTTGATAAGTTCACAATCCTCATAGGTACCACTTTTTAGTTATTTAGTTTATTTACTAAATTGTCATACAAACGAAAATATAGTATACATATTTTATCTTTCTACAAATTCAAAAAAATAGTTTTAAATTACAACAAAATAAAAAAAAACACAAAAAAATGATAAAAATGAAAAAAATCACAAAAAATTTAAAAAAAAACAAAAAATTATAAAAAAAATGAAAAAAATCACAAAAAATCATAAAAAAATTATAAAAAATCATAAAAAATCACCAAAAATTATAAAAAAATCACCAAAAATCACAAAAAATTATTAAAAAAGTATAAAAATCACAAAAAATCAAAAAAATCAAAAAAAAATTAAAAAATTACAAAAATAATATATAATTTTTTTTTTCAATATAACACTTTTTATACCAAAAAATCAAAAAAAATATAAAAAATCACAAAAAATTATAAAAAATTATAAAAAAAGAATTATAAAAAAATGAAAAAATCATAAACTTTTTAAAAAATTACAAAAAATATATAATTTTTTTTGTCAATATAGCACTTTTTATACCGAAAAGTGATTTTTTTTATACAAAAAAATGGTTTTTCCATGATAAATGTGCCTTTTTTTAATCTAAATGAGCTGAAAGTGCATCCAGTTCAGTCAAAATACATATAATTCAGTCGAAAGCGTATATAGTTCAATAAAAGTGCATATAGTTCAGTCGAAAGTGTATATAGTTAGTCAAAAATGCATAAAATTGAGTCGAAATTGCACTCAATTCAGCTGAAAGTACATCTAGTTTCGTTGAAAGTGCATAGAATTCAGTCGAAAGTAAATATAGTTCAATAAAAGTGAGTATGCATATAGTTCAGCTAAAAGTGCATCTGGTTCAGCTGAAAGTACATCTGGTTCAGTTTAAAGTGCATCTAATTTAGCGGAAAGTACATATAGTTAAGTCAAAAGTGCATATAGTGTAGTCGAAAATGAATATAGTACAGTCGAAAGTGCATATAGTTTTGTTAAAAATGCATCTGATTCAACTAAAAGTGCATCTGGTACAACTGAAAGTGCATATGGTTCAGAAAAAAGTGCATCTAGTTCAATAAAAATGCATATCGTTCTGTGAAACTTACATCTGGTTCAACTAAAAGTTCATCTAGTTCAACTGAAAGTGCATATAGTTCAGCTAAAAGTGCATCTGGTTCAGTCGAAAGTGCATCTAGTACAGTCCGGCAGTTTGTTTTGTTTACAAAACAGTCCGACAGTTTGTTTTCTTTACAAAACAGTCCGACAGTTTGTTTTCTTTACAAAACAGTCCGACAGTTTGTTTATTTGTCAAAACAGTCCGGCAGTTTGTTTAAAAACAGTCCGGCAGTTTGTTTATTTGTTAAAACAGTCCGACAGTTTGTTTAATTGTCAAAACAGTCTAGCAGTTTAGTAATTATACTATTCTGTCTGGCAGTTTGTTTTATTGTCAAAACAGTCCAGCAGTTTAGTAATTATACTATTCTGTCTGGCAATTTGTTTAATTGTCAAAACAGTCCAGCAGTTTAATAGTTTGTAGTAAATCTGTCTGGATTTTAAATTAGTGTAATTCTAATTCTGTTGAGTCAGTAATTGTAATTTACATTCCAATTGTGAGAAATAAAATTGTTTATTTTCATTGCAGTCCTTTGTTCTTTACTTTATTGCTTTTCGATATAGTACCAAATCCAACAATATATTCACAGTATAAGTTACTTTAGGTTTAGCTTTTTAATTTATTTAATCACTAGTCCATCCCATATAGTTATTCTTAATTACCAACACCACTTAAAACTATTATGTATCTATTTCATTAATATGACATCTACACACAAGTACACCATTATTATCACTATAATAAAATCAAAAACGAAAACATAAATTTCCGAGACGTTACATTCTCCCCAACTTAAAAGAATTTCGTCCCGAAATTTAGCACACTAATATCGCACACCAACCAGTCCACACAATATATATGTTCTCACAACTCAAAACCTTCAATGGAAGAACATTTTTATCTTTTAAAGGAAGTAGTTTGAAGAGTAAAAGAAAGCATATCATCAAGGTAATAGAAAAGCGAAAGAAAGGTGAATCGAACTTAAAATTCGACAAAGGGTTGTCAACCATATAGTACTAAACAGTCACCACACTCCATGTTACTGCTCCACCATCACAAAAGATAACCGCTCCATATACTACACTGAAATTAAAACTTGTACTTACGGTCAAACATATTATATATAAATCCATAACCAAACATAAACATTCGTTTACTAGTAAAATAAGAATCACATAGCCTATACTTGGACAAGATATTATATCACCCCAGGAATATTTTACCCAAACCAAACAACACTTTTCAAGAGAGATTACACTTATTTAAGGCATCTAAGAGCAAACTAGTTAATATAAAAAAAAATTATTCTAAATCTGTAACACCAAATGGCCTACTCAAACAAAACAAAAAAATCTCTTGTAGACAATGTTTGATATCCCAACATTATTAGATGTTCCTAGTATGAATCAATTAATTTAACATGAAGAAAAAAAAAACCAACTGACCCACTTAATCCAAGACACCAAAGAAATGCCATTCTCTATCCGCCAAAATCTCTAATAACCATGTCTAAATGCCAAAGTAGATATGTAAATTTCTTGAACGTACACACTAATTTTTATCCAATTAACAATATAAATAGATTCACCAAACTTCAAATAAAATTAAAGGAAATACACTCATTCCATATTTCATAAGGATAAAATAAAGGCATACATGTAACCAGATTAAAGATCCACTACATGATTATCACAAACACACCATATCCGTACAACTACCATACCATAATGCATATACACGTTATAAAAACCCATTGCAATATTATTCTGATAGCCCTTACACATACATCACATACACTTACCCAAATAACCAAACATAAAAAAAAAACATAACTATAAAACACCAAAAAATTAGTAAAAGGAAATTCTCACAACACTTCGTCAAATATATTTTTATCATTATATCAACGTACACCCGAAGACCGGTAGCTAGTCGGTACCTCGTTCGTCCATCAATATAAAAAATCTAATACAATATCATCGTACTCATGAATTTCGGTAGCAAATCGGTGAATCATGTATCCAGAAATATAAAAAATAAGGAAACTCTCCATCTGCAAGTTTTATCGCGTCCGACTAACTTGCAAATGATTATACTTTTCAAAACTCACATAAATATATAAAATACATACACGAATATCACGCCTCAACAAAATTTAGAAAATAAAAGAAAAATATTACTTTTGATCAATCCAATACCACTACCTCTAACTTCATCACCTGCCAAACTTTGGTACTCACACAATTATAACGAAATTTAAATATAAAAATGAGAAAAATAAAGTTGCAAGAATATTATCACTGAACACATAGTACATGCACACTTTTCAATTACAACACACATCACATAAGTACATGACACATAATTAAAAAATATATAGTAGGTCCGTAAATTTCAAGCCAACTCTAGTAAACATATATTACACGGACACAACATATTACTGCATTAAAACCTTCACCCAGATATATTATAAAACTAGAGTACAAGTACCAAATGCAACAATTAAAAATGTAACATACATGAATCACTATTTCGCATGTCTTCACATAATCGTTATGTTTATAAAATGTTTCCACCAGATGATCTTATATCACTCGATTCTAAACAGTAGGTTTTTAATAACATTCTCATTATGACACATTTAGATCCTATATCTGCTAGTTTCAATAAATTCGTCGGCACGGATTATCACAACATTAAACACAAGGATGCGTTATCAAAGTAAACAATACATCAATCCACAATTTAGAAGAAAATAAAATCACCTATGTCTCAAGTTAACATAAACACAACCAAACACCTCTTTCTTTAACATTTTTCTTTCATACATACAAAATTAGGTACCCAACGCTGGTAAATATAGTTAGTAAAACAAATTGCAACTAAACAGGTAACACTGAGTATAACCGCACAACATCATTTATCTACCTACCATAGAAAAAAACAAAATGTGACCATCCAAGAGTACATGGCAATATCAATTGAGTACGCATTTTTAAATATATCACAGCCCTTTTTCTTTTCAAATTTAAATTACTACTATCCACATTACTAATGAGAAAGAAAAGATTAATTCTTGCAAAATTTAGTAAACAACAAGGAGCCAGAAAACTCCAAACATAATGTACATCCGCGCTTAACACAACACCAATAATCAACCGTAAAAGGAAATTATAATTCGTATTAAATAAACTATACTAACAATTTCATTTCCACAACCTGTTGAGACACCACTAGCCTAGTTGTAAGGCCAGCCAACAATTATAACCACTTATTAACTCAACAACCCACAATTATCCATAATCAAACTATAAACTCGAATTGCTCAAAATTATATGCATATAATCACCCCTTTTTCTTGTAGAGGAAAGTTTACCTACGATCTTTAAAGATCCATATTAACCTCAATACTAATGTAAGAACAAATGTACCAACAAAAAATTATTTAAAACATTTCTATTGGGAATCAATTTTTTTTTTGTTACACATTAATCCAGACATAATAACTCATTCGATAATTATACACCTTAACTGAAAGAGAATAAAAATATTGACACATTTCAACTACTCCAATAATACTTGAATGAAGACCATAATAACAACACTCACATACACCAGACTAAATCATTTTAACTATAGAGAAGTAAATAACTATCAGTATTGCTAAACCAAAATTTTCTTTTATACACGTAACAAAAAGATTAGAGAAACCATCGTGATGCACATTTTAAATGTCAACATAAGCATCCACCAAAAGTGATCCCATAATATTAGTGTCACTAAAAATAAAAAATAAAAATAAAAACAAATTTAGTTCAAGAATCAAAGATTGGAATACGGTAATTTTAATAACTGCTCAAAATCAACCTGATAAAATTCCATCCAAAAACTCAACCACATCATAAAATATTCTAGTGATGGGAAAGAAATAAAAGCAAAAGACTATATCACTCAAACACCGTTATAATGATTAAGTACACAAGAAACTTTTATTTAAACCACTTGAAAACAATCATAAAAATAATCACTTGAAAACGCCAACACAATATTCAATCAACACATGTAACACAAATGATATTTCTATAAGATCACACCGTAACGCAACACCTGATAAAAAAAATATCCATCTATTAAAACCAATTCAAATTCAACAAACATGAAACTGTTTTTTTTACTAGAACAATAAATACACAGATAAAAACAATCACTTCAAAACACCACCATAGTCTTCACCAGTACAACTAACACATAAGCGATATCTCAATGTAATCAGATCATGAGAATCAAAACACTATATTTATCTATTTAAAACAATTCATATTCTAGTTATAACGAAGTACAAAAATTTCTGAACACGAGCAATAAATACAAAGCACTGCCAAGTTACCAAAAGAAAACGCAAGCGGATCACTCCAAAAATAACAGCAAACTAACCACACATACACAAACACTCAGACATAAATACATGGCTCTTGGAAAAATGTAGATTTTCATAAAATGTCTTACACCACCAAGTATCACCCATTTCCATGCGTGCCTATCCAACAGGAAACCAAGGTAATTGGAACCCGGTTAACTCTAATACCAAGATGTCACACCCCAGATTCTGGAGAACCCGAGTTGTAAATTTAAATCAACGAGTTTTAAATAAAAATGAAATAAAAGGTAATTTCAATAATTTCAATTTATAATTATAGAAAATATAGTAAATCAAGGTATTCCGATTACCATATTCGGTAGATCAGTTAACCTAAGGGTAACCAACGATCTCCACATATGATAACAGAAGAAAAAATGATATTTAAATAAACACCATAAAATTTGGCATGACCTTTACGTTTCAATTTGTTTCTATAAAAATAAATCTGTTATCAACAATACAACATAAATAAACAAAATTCGCCAACGCGATCATAACAAAAATCCAACTAAGATCAAATACCATCCAACCCAGCTAACGCTGCAATGATTATAATCACGAAATTTAAAACAATTAAGTGCAAATTATACAAGTGCCTTAAAGGTCACAAGACTTGCAATTATAATAGTCTAACGTGCTTCCTGACAAGTGTAGGCCAGATACTCATGAGCAACTCTAAGCATCTCTACAGATAGCGCACCTGTACATGGATAAGGAACAAAATGTATAGGAAAAGTAAATGAGGTAAGAAAACAATCTTACTTTAATATTACTGGCACGCACACACTAATCTAAACATGCAATTCTATCATGGCAAAATCTCATCAACATATTTCTCACAAAACACACGATATCAAAATGCTACACAAAACACGATGTTAAATAAAATAAAACACACAAGTAAAAGGACTAAATTATGAAGTATTATTAAATAAAACACAATAGTAAAATATAGTCGGGATTGATCATGCGTACCCACTTTTAGAGCCACTGCTGCTTAGGGACCAAGTGCACTGGTACACCACACACACACTGGTACTAATGTACCCACTTTTACAGTCACTGCTCAAGAACACCAAATTGCAATGAGACCACACCCACACTTCAACACTACCGTATGTGACGTAAGATATGGGGCCGACTTCAAGGGCGCAAGTTTCCGGGATCTCACCGTAAGCTGACACAACTCCGTCTTATAAACACTGGTACTACAATCCAAAAAACACAATATATATATATATATATATATATATATATATATATATATATATATCTAAAATAAACCATGAAAAACCAGTGTCACACTTTCACCATGAATAAATAAATAAAACACAATATAAATTAGTCACTTTTAGTCACATATCACTATCACAGTTTCACCACTTCAGTTACACAAGATCACCACGTACACTGTTCATGGTATCACCAATTTCGCAATTGAACACTTCACCCTTTTTAAATCAAAATTCAGTTTTTATAAATAAAAAAAATCACAATTCACCTTTAACATTAATTTAACATTAATTCATGTAGAATCCAATATCAACAAATAAAACATATGGCACGTGTTATATTCAACACCTAGCACAAACAAACACACAAACACACAAATAAAACCTATTAAAATAAAATCGGTTTCTTCCCCGTTACTGTACGAAACGAGAGCTCGTTTGTAAACCGCCAAACGAAGGCGAAAACCCAAAAAACAGAAATACCAGATCTGGACAGCAGCTTAACGACATCTAAACGGTCCCTAAACGCAGTCAATAACATCTATCGATTAATATAAATTGTTGGTTTTTGGATTAGACTTGAGCTCTAGAAAAATGATAATTTAAAAACTAAAAACGAAGGGTCGATACTTACACAGTTAGAAAGGTATCGAGTAGTAGATAAAGAAAACATATTGAATCATAAAAAATGGAAAATCGGTGACCTTCTAATCGACTCCCGAAGTGGCTATCGAAAACCTGAAAACCACCACGGCTGCCACCCATCACTACGACATGACCTGGCCTGGTCGCCAACCTCTTCTCTGGACCTCGCTTCGTATTTGGTCTCTCTCTCGCCTCTCATTATGTATATGCGGGTGCATGTTATGTATATCATACTATTAATATAAACAAACTAAAGAAAAGTTGAGACTACCAAATTTTACCCAATTTTACCAAAAATACCCTCTCCTATATTAATAATTACTAAAGTACCTAATCTAATTAATTAACAAATTGTCCTCACTATATTTAACTAATTACGAATATAGTCTGAATTAATTAACAATTTGTTTTAACCTGCATAACTACAATAAATGATACCAAATCTGAATATTATGTTCAAAATAAAATATATTATGAGATTTATACCATTATGCGTCTCACACGTAACGCGTGGGTAACTTTTACTAGTATATATATATATATATATATACATATAGAGAGAGAGAGAGAGAGATTCACGGTATAAGTTTGTAACATCCTGTATTTTTATAAATGGTTTTATTTATGATTTAATTTATCGAAAAACATTTTATACAAATTTTACCAAAAACCGGTCACTCGACTAATTTTTAGGCAAAAACCGAAACTCTTTCGAAAAACTTTATTTTAAAAACCTGTTACTAATTTTATAAATAAAAAGGACCCAATAGATTTGTTTCTAAAGATTTGTTATTTTTGAGTAGTAAAACAATATTTTTGGATTTAAAGTTAACTTTTAGAACTTTGTGGACCAAATAGTTCGATTCAACAAACTTTCTCAAAACAGTTTTTACATCTTCAAATCAGCCCACTTTTTCAAAGACGTAAACCTAAAACAAGAGAGAAAGGAGAGAAAAAGAGAGAAATCAAACCTTAGGAAGAAGAAGAAGAAACCACGTTAGCGGATTATTGCCGGAAGCATCTCCTCTACGCACTAAGGTAATGGGGGTTATCCATTGCGACTAGACAAGGGTGTATGTTAGGATTATGTTTTTCGTTTATTATAAATTGGGAGTTTTTGCCTTTGATATTAATTATGTTCTTAAATTGTTAATTGGGGTTTATTTGTTGTACTTTTAATTCCATTATTTGAATTGTAGGAGTTGAGACTTGAGACATATTAATTTCGAATTAATGAGATTATGGATGAGTTTGCATGATTTATGAGTTGATTATGTGATTATATAGTTGTTGATGAAATTGGGTAAATTTATGTTGAATAAAGATGAATTGCAGTTTATGCATACAAGGTGTTTGTTAAAATGCCTGAATGGGTTTTTGTGTTGTTGGACTTGTTTGGCTAGTTGTGAATCTATCACCTATGCTTATGGGTTATGTTGAATTACGTTAAAGTGACGTATGAGAATGCGATAATTGAATGTTTTTTATATTATTGGCCTAGGCCTTGTGATTTACATTATTGGCAATGGTCTATGTTTCTTCCTAATTCCGGGGACAATAGACGGCCGAGGGGATAGGAAATGACTCGTCTTACGGACTGGGGCGAGTGGCATGAAAGGTCCTAGTATGCACTATATTTACTTTTATGTTAGCAATGATCTATGTCTCTTCCTAATTCCGGGTACATAAGACGGCCGAGGGGATAGGGAATGACTCGTCTTACGGACTGGGACGAGTGGCATGAGAGGTCCAAGTACGCACTTTAAATCTACTTTTATGTTAGTAATGGTCTATGTCTCTTCCTAATTTCGGAGACATAAGACGGCCGAGGGGATAGGGAATGACCTACCTTACGGACTGGGTTAGGTGGCGTGAGAGGTCCATGTTTGCTATCGATGTGTGTTGACGTTATTTAATTTATTCCGTTGTATGATGTTATTGTATGTCTTTTTATACGTTGATTATCGTAGTTGTTGTTTGTGAGTTCTTGCATTTATGGGATGGAGTGACGGTATTTTGTGGTGCCGTCCCGTCTATGTATGTGCGTGGGACTCACTATTACAGTTTTGTCTTTCAGGTACAACTTAGGTTGAGGCGTTTGGATATGAGCATTAGAGAGGTACCGAATGGGTTTGAGCTTCTTGAATCGTTTTATTTCTTTAGACTATTTTTCGAGAATGTAGCCTACGGGCAAATTACAATTGTTTATTTTCTTTTAATAAAATTATCAAAACTATCTCGTCTTGTGGCCGTGTTTGACACACTTTTATTTATTGATTAATTGTTCCTTTAGCTCTCAAGTTATTTCTTTTAAAATTTAAATTTTGTACCAACAGGGTTCATTTTTCTTTTGTTTAAAAAGGTCACGCCTTGATGTCCGTCTTATGGATTTTGGGGCGTGACACTTAATATCACATGATGAATGTAATATAGAGTCAAGCAAAAATAACTTTACAATATACATATCTCCCAACCGAGCACAAACGTGTTTTAGAACAAGTCTCTGTTGGGTATATTGGATGATATTAGATATTTTTTTGCGATGTGATCTAGTGAATCTAGGGTTTAAGATGAGATAAAGAAATGATTTAGAAACACACTGGAACCTGATTAGGGTTTTGACTATAAAAACAAGTGAGAATCTATGTAATAATCTCTAAAAGGAAATCAGATAATAATGTTTGTGACCCGTTGAAGGGATTTATGAGTTCATCTTCCTCGTTGATCTTTAAATGGTTCATCTCTTTTATGCCTCGAATTCCTTTTTTATATCCATTAAAGAATAGTTCAATCTATACCTTACACTGAAAACTACCTACAGATTTTCCGAATGTATAACCACAACTTCAAACAGTAGATATCATTGATCTTTAGGTTCCAGAATCAAATTAATACCCAGTGTTAAAAAAAAAAAAGGACGGAAAGGTGAGCTTCTAGGAGGAAGATAAATGAAGAAATTTGACAGCAGAATTAAGAAATGAGAAAACAGTTAAACAGAGAAAAATTATTGGGGACAAAATGCAGCAAGGTAAAATTACAACTCCTTTCAAGAGTATTGATAGATCTCTTCAGAATGAAAACCGTATTTCCAGGGCTAGCTAAAAGAATTTGAATTTCAAGTGACAAAATATCATAGACAAACAGTCTTTCTCCTAAGCCAAGAAAATACTCTGTGTAACTATAATTATCTCAAATAATTCAACAGCATGTAACTTTGGATGTAAACACAAAACACACGATTGTCAATATACCCCTAAACCCACGATTGAATAAACAAGATTTAAAATTTCTTCTAGGAGGTAATGGGATCAGTTCAACTAGGGAATCTTCAACCACAGCTCGTGTATAGTATTGATTAAAGGTTTTACCAATAAAAAATGACCCAAAACGAAATTTTCCCTTTTGCTTTGGTGAAAGAACAAGTGACTTCGAAACATTAAATTTTATTTTCCTTGTAAAAAATCTCATCAGACAACAATAGTGTAAGATATCAGTTCCACAAAAAATAGGAGCTACAAAGTTCAAACTACAATTTGATCCAAACAATTTCGCACGTGTTGCAAAAACTAAACACTTATGAGGGTTGCTGGGTTACTCACTCCTGACTTTACAAAACATACACTCCAAAAAAAGACTTTGCAAAACAATTTTTCTAAAACTTCATTATATGATATTTTAAATAAGGAATTTTCTCCTTGCAACTAAACAATCCCTTAAGAACCTTTTTGTTCTTTGGAACTAGCAACTATAATCAAGCTACATCTTGAGGGAAATAAACATATACCTTTATTTATATGGTATATCGCTTATTCGCTTGGAAACTGGTAACTTGTTGATGATCTGCTTTATCCCATTTTGCCTTTATAATCTTCTTCCGCTTCTACCTTCTCCTCATCCACTTCCATTTTCATTGAAGCAAGTGTTGTTGTTAAATGAAACATTTCTAAATAAGAACAACAATGAAGAACCTTTTATAAATAGAGGTTCGTGTCAAGAGCTAAACAAGTACATGTGTGCATCCAAAAAAAATATTTCATCGAAGCAAGCATCACCAGTGCCGGCTCTAGTGCCAAAAATTTGAAGAACTTGCTTTGGGACTCCTAATAAGATGAGGCCGACTTTTATTTATATTTCTCTATATATCTATATGAATGTATATATGTACTTGTATGTCCATATTTATATATGTATAGATAATAGGGAGAGAGAAACACAATATGGGGGTCCTGGACAGAGCATTTGGAGTTAAATTGTTTTATTAAATTGATCCTTAAAAGTCTAAAAATATATTCTTTTTAGTCCTTGCGGATTTACAAGAAATAATTATAGTTATCGATTATCTAAAAATTACACTATATAGAGAAAGTCACATTTTCCTTTGCCTCTGTGCATATTTATTATAGCATTTTCTTTTTCAAATGGAAAGATAATTATATATGGAAATTAATTTAGTGGGTTGTTCTACGTGAAACTCGTCTTGGTTAAAGTATATTGAAAAGCTTAAGATTTAGACCTTCAAAATACTAGTCGACGCCCCGTCTCTATTAGAGTGATTAAATGTTCATATCCAGCCAAACTTTTACTTTTTTCGTGAAAGCGCTAGTTAAAATCCTACCTTCTATAAATCCAATTTGGGACTATAAAATGTTGGAGACGGCACTGAGCATCATGATTTATTTTCTATTTTGGAAAGTGCAAGAAGTTTCCACTGGGATATAATGAATAGTATAAGTATTGGAGTATAAAAGAAGGTTATTAAACACGTTAACTATGCTTATTATCGAACATTTGATATTGCCCTAATGACATTTTCATGTTGAAGATATGAAGCTCCCGAAACAGAAATTTGTTGCTAATCCCTGAGAAAACACATGCAACAAAAACAAAAACAACGTACTAAATTATTTGATATCCATATTTCTGAGTAAAATATGAAAACAGAGAAATCCGCGGCATTTGGAAAAACAAATTAGCAGACAAAACTAACTATTGCATCATGGGAGGCTCACGTGTATCTACAACGGTACTAAGATTCAGTTAAAGTACTTAGTTAGTTCTCTTTTCCTTTTTCGTGTTCTACCATTAATTTGAATATTGAACATAGAACCTTTACTTGAGTCTGAGTTGTACCTCACTCAAATATAAAAGTTTTACGTAAAGACCTAAATTTGCCGTATCCATTTTATGGCCGAACTAGGATTTGAATGTGGGTGATAAATTGCATGTTTATATTTTTTTTTGTAATTACGGAGGTAATAAAAGGCTATAATCGTCAATTTTCCACAAATTATATGGAAAATTTTGATTTTTTTTCAATATGTGGAGTGCTTCAGGCAATTTAGCTATCTAGTTCCTCCCCTATCCAGCGCTCTATAGCGATAAACATTATCATTTTTAAGAGTTCATAGTTAAAAAGTAGAATTTAGATGATAATTTATTGGTTCTTGGTACGCCAGAAAATTCATAAACAATCATAAAAATAAATGAAATATACCAAGCCTCGTCCAATCCGTATAACACACGATATGTCCAGTTAATTAAAGCTTTCAAAATAAATATTGTCACTAGGCTTTAAGTCTTAAGACAATGCTTAACTAAAAACTCATAAGATTAATGTATCATGTGGCAGACAAAAAAAAAAGGCGTAATGAGATATAGATAAAAAGATTACTAACAATTAGGGGGAAAACTGAATATACGTTGTCAAAATATGAAAATGGAATTGAAAAAACAAATCAGAGCAAAGTAGAGATATGAACAGTTTACTACCCTATATTTTACCAAATATTCAATTTTCTCCCATCTATTCTACTTTATTCATTTTAGGGTCCTGCACAATACCAATCCACTCAATTTTGTAACTCATCCGTCAATTCCTTCACAAAATGGACGACACGTGTCTGCACGTGGCTAACTTTGTAGTTTCAAGATGATATATATATATATAGGTATTACGAAGAGTCGGGTTAGAATTCTGGTTAAGTTTGTCTTGACAAATAGCATCACTGTATTGCAATGTCGTAGAAAAGTAAGCTAGCTTCCAAGTTTCTCGATCAGTGCTAGTGCTACCACTCTCGATCAGTGATAATGTTTCCAACTTAAACATTATCACCTAGATTTTCATCTTTTACAATAGGTTTCTGGAGAAACCTGGATGATTAAGGATGGTGAGGTTTAGAAAGGGATCAATAAGGACCGCATGATAGAGTCTCTTACGTGTCTTCGATGAGCCGGTGCTGACTACATCATCTCTCATTTTTCACTTCAAGCCATTAAATGCTTACATGGGTGATTTATTTGGCTTCAAGATTGTTGCGGTTAGATATATTGCTTTAGTGGTCAATTAAATTTGGTTAACCCGAGTCATTAAAAAATAGTTTCCAATCCAATAAACATATCCCGGAACTGTGTGGCCCTTGTGGATTATTAATTTATTGATACAGTACTATTTTAAGAATAGACTTGATTCATTCAGCGAGTATCTTGACATAGTGTTCTGTTTGGACATTTTTAATTTTATTTTATTCGTGTGTATCTTCTTTCATGCGCCGCTGAGCTTGGTGACTGTTGCAGCTGCCAAGGTCTGGAGAAAGAACGACCCGTGGAGTTTCGGATTTTGGGTTTTTCATTTTGGATAATATTCAGATCAGACCAAAACCAAATAATTGTAACCAAAACTGAAGCATAATGACCATAGTTTACTTTTTAAAAACTCCATTTAATTCCATTTTCCTCACTTTTTATATACAATTTCATCAAGTTTCAATCAACAACATTATTCAACACCAATTCGGCTTGCGTAAGCTAAGTTTTCTTGTGATCTTATTATCATTAGTTTGTTTATTTTGGTATGTGTTTGTTGTTTCACAATTGTTATCATTTGATTATTGCTTTTGATTGCGATTATAAGAATTCACTACTCTTTATTTGCATGTTAAGTAGTGTCAAAAGTACTTGTGCTGAAAGCTTAATATATATTCTGGATCTTATAGTAAAAAGGATTGACAACCCTTATTTGCCTATTTTTGGGATAATTGTTAAGATAGTAAAGCGTATACGTGATAATAATTGGAATTAAACGCTTTAATACCCTTTAAACATACTTTTTCATAATTGTTCTTTACCGAAATCAACTTAGGTAATCTTTTATGGAATGAACCCGTACTACTATGACTTATATGCAATTGCACTTGTACTCTTGCGAGTACTTCTTGTGTGTAAAGATTACACACTCGAGGGGCAATCACATACCCCAACAATTATCTGCTTAGCAGTCTATCTCTTCCATTCACCTTTTCTGCATGTAATCATATATTTTATATAACTAAAGGTAAGTTTCGCTGCAACTAGTCTAAAAACTGGCTTAGTTTTGGTTAAGCAAAAGAGGGATAGTTTAGATAAAAACTTCTTACTTCTTAGAAGTGTAAACCTTAGCTTTTAGTCTGAACAGAGAAACGCAACAGAGCTTATAAAAAAAATCCAAGCTTAATAAGACTACAAGTTTTGCTTTTGCTCCTCGTTGAAGAAAATGAAACGAATTACCCACTTATATATATACATACATATATATATATATATATATATATATTTATATATATTTATTGGGGGAGGATATATGGACACCATAAAAAACACACACTTTTTCGTAAAAACGCTCCAAATCAATATTTGATTAATGCAAATCTCCACGGTTTCACGACGGGAACACAAATATGCGTCTTGTTTTTTTTTTTCTGAGATGTATAATGACATGTTTTGAATTTTTAAATTTTACCATAATTTCGAAAACATGTCATTATACATCTCGGATAACATATGTTATTATTTATATAAATCATAATATCTATTGAATTACAAATTATATCCCGTTTATACTATATGATGCAAAAGAACATAGCTAGGCTAAATATATTACCTCCTTCAATTCCATTAAGTTAATTCGAAGAATACATTAGTACAAATAAACTAATCAGTTCATTCTAAGTATCAAAATTGTTTTTCTCAGCTATTACGAAGTTTATAAAATATCATCACCAAAAAAAATCCCCAATTGCTGTCACAAGATTTGAAAAAGTTAGATGAAGTATGAAGAGATACACATGAAAGTCTTGTTATTTTTTATTTTTCTGAGCACCATAAGTTTTTATTTTACGAACTTTTTGTTATCTTTATGATAATTCATTTTATCAATAAAATAGTGGGTACCCACCAATTTATATTAAAAAAAAATATATTTTCATTTTCTTTGTAAACAATGTAGTAGCTTTATAATTGCGGAAAGTTGGCTTCTATGCTTTTTTTTTGCTTTTATTAAAGAAGGTCAACTAACTTTTTTAATAGTTAACTTATTAGAACTAAGTACACAATCATCGTTTCATATCGTTGCTTCATGTTTCCCAAAATTTTCTTTGTTTAGGCTTCCGTACTTCTTATGTTTATTTAAGTGGGAACTTCATGCACTTTCCAGAATAGAAAAATAATTGTGATGCTTGCTTTGATGAGAGATTTTTTTTGGATGAACACGCTTACTTGTTTAGCTCTGGATACGAACCACTGTTTATAGAGGTTTAACAGCACTTGCTTTAACGAAAATGAAAATGGACGAGGAGAAGGTAGAAGCGGAAGAAGATAAAGGCAAAAAGGATAAAACATATCATCAACAAGTTACCAGTTTTCAAGCGAATAAGCAATTTACCAGATATATAAAGATATATGTTTATTTCCCTCAAGATTTAGCTTAGGCTCTGTTTGTATTAATGGGAAATCAGGAAAGGAAAATATTTTTTGGCGAAATTGGATTTTATGCATGATTGCTTTAAAGAAAAATAAGAAAGTAAGGAAAATATTTTCATCTCTCAAGAAAAACAAGGGAAAATGACTAATCCCAAAATTGGACGGAAAACACATTCCTTCGTGAGGGAAAACATAAAGTTTTCACGAAATTATATATTTTATCCTTTTTACCTCAGTTTTATTTTCTTCTTTTAAAAAAAAATTATGAGTGTTTGATAAATTAGCTTTTTTAACTTTTTAAAAGTTAGATTTCATGAAAAAACTCGAAATGAGAGAAGTTATGAATTCGGAGACTTATTTTATCTTTTACACATAAAAAAGTAAAATTTTTTAATTAAATTATTTTGTATATTTCTATGTAACTAATAAATTAAAAATAAAAAATGAATTATTAACAAAAATAAGTTATAAGTCATTTAAAGCTAAAAAAGCTATAAGTGACTTATTTGAAACCCTTTTTTGTCGGTGTTTCTAAAAGCTTCTTATTTTGTTTTTTGATAAAAAAAAGTTGTGGGTGTTAACTTTTCAAAAGTTACTTTTCGCATAAAAAGCTCAAAATCATATAACTTAGGAATTCAGAGACTTTTACACATAAAAATGAATTGAAATATTTGTACATTTTCAAATCACCAATAAGTTAAAATAAGTGAAAAATTACTTATTAATAAAATTAAGTTATAAGTCATTTAGAGGTAAACAAAGCTATAAGTGACTTAATTTAAACATTTTTTTTCTCATTATTTTTTAAAAGTATCTTATTTTAAGCAAATTACTTTCTCATTATAAAATCTATTTTTTACTACAAAAGTCAATCCCAAATGCGCCCTTAGTAAAGAAATTTCCATGAAAAATTTAAGTACCGTCAAACACTTAATAAACGAATAGGGGAAAATAATTTCTAGGAAAATAATTCACCTGTGAAATATTTTCCAGGGTAAATATTTTCCGCCCAAACAAACAGAGCCTAAGGCTCTGTTTGTTAGTTCCAAAATACAAAATGGTTCTTAAGGGATTGTTTAGTTGCAAGCAAAAAATTTCTTTTTAAAAAAATCATATAGTAATTTTTTTTTAAAATTGTTTTGTAAAGTCTTTTTTTGGAGTGTATATTTTGTAAATTCATGAGTGGGTAACTCAGTAACTCTGAAAGTGTATACTAGTCGCAACACGTACAAATTGTTTGGATCAAATTGTAGTTTGAACTTTGTAGCTCCTGTTTTTTCTGGAAATGAGATCTTACATTGTTATCGATTGATGAGAATTTTTACAAGGAAAATAAATTTAATGTTTCAAAGTCACGCTTTATTTTACTAAAGCAAAGGGGAAAATTCATTTTGGGTCTTTTTTTTGGGTAAAACCTTTAATCAATACGATACATGAGCTGTGGTTGAAGCTTCCCGAATTGAACTGATCCCATTACCTCCTAAAAGAAATTTTGAAGATTGTTTATTCAATCGTGGGTTTAGGGCTATGTTGACAATCATGTACTGTTTTTGTGTTCGCCTCCAAAGTTAGATGCTGTTGATTTATTTGAGATAATTAGAGTTATACAAAGTATTTTCTTGGCTTAGGTACATGACCATTTTTCTATGATACTGTCTCACTTGAAATTCAACTTCTTTTATCTTGCCCTGGAAATACGGTTTTCATTCTGAAGAGATCTATCAATACTCTTAAAAAGAGTTGTAATTTTATCTTGCTACATTTTGTCTCCAATAAATTTTCTTTCTATTTATCTGTTTTCTGCTGTCAAATTCCTTCATTTACCGACATTCTAGAAGCTCAGCCTTTCGTCTTATTTCGTTTAACAATAGCTAAAAAATTGAAGTTCTTCTCAGTGAATTTGGGCTCGTGAAAGATAATGAAGAAACATTCTTCTAATAAAAGGCAGACCCCTCAGCGTGCCCACATAGCCCAGAGGTATAATACTTTAATTAACGTGAGTTCTTTTATTATATTGAAGGCTTTATTTCGAATCGAGGCTTGTTAAAATAAGGTTTCTCATTCTGAATTAGAGCATGTATTAACACCAAAACTTCAAGAATGGTAGATACATAGGGGGATCCATTGTTCAGTTATGGTGGTGACCACTCCAAGTATTGAGAAGGATGAGTACTTATACTTTTCCGCAGCTATACGAGTTATAATTTATTCCAAGATTGCCAATGTGGTAGTTCACAAGCGGTGGGACATTTGGGTATTTAGTGGAAAAGAAAAGATCAAAAAAGAAGAGAACCTCATGATAAGGAGTCCCTTCAGCTCCAACAATGGTGGCCCTTAATAGCTCAATCCTTGATTCACATACCCAGACATGTATTTATCAGTACCTTAAATTCCTCTTGTATTCTCTTCGTCGAGTTCCTTGGTGTCCACTTCACAGGACAGATACTGTTCAGAAAATGATGGCCTGAGAAATCTTCAACGGTGTCAAATTGTGATAAATTTCTGAAAATTCTCAATAACAGCCTCTTCATTAACATCATTATTTGATGAAAGTGGGATCGAAGCAGTCCCATCAGCCATTCCACTTTTTTTATCATGATCCTCGGAAGAGTGAGAACTTAAACTCTCTCATGGGAGTAAAGAGCCAATCGGGGAGATCTCTTCAGAAGAACCATATTTCCAGGGAAAACTTAAAAAGGTGAATATTAAGTGAATTTTAAGATCGAAGAAAACACCTATATAAAGTGTCTATAGTATGTTGACTATAATTAGGCGAATCATCACCAGCTTCTCCATTCTCATAATCACTTGTATATACACACCTTAACAGCCTCTAGTATAATATTTATTCTCTTTATTTTTAACTCTGTTCATTATAAACAAAATAAGCGATAAATACCGTATGTATTCACTGCCGTAGTTTTTCTAGCTGGGTCCCACTTTCTTTCACCTTCTTGTGGCATGAGTATGTAAACTCCATCTTCCGATAGCCTCAATGCGAACAGATTAGGCTTAGATGGATGTGCCATCTCAATTGGGTTAGTAGGCAGATATGTGCTGGGAGTAATGCGACATCTCAATTGCAGAGATGGTACATTAAAAACGCAATTGCTTCCACTTTAAAAAAACAAAAACTGACCGACCATCACATGAATACATAGCATGCGTAATTGGACCACTATCTTCATAAGAAACCCACTGTTTAATACATACTAGCTTTGGAGCTTCGTATATAGCTAGCTATTTGAGTTTCATTTACTTCTAGTAACTGAAACGGATCATGGTGAAATTGTGTGTATGTATCCATGAGAGGGGATGACGACCGGCCAGTTGGAATATCCAAGTATTTTCTAGTTTGTTTCTCCCATCCGTTAGTGCCCCAAACACATGTATGAGAGTCGGCACTATAAGAAATGAGAACATTTAGAACCATAGAGAATGCAAGACCAGTTGTCCTTTTATGATGACCTTAGAGAGAGCAAGAAGGTGCCACTTAAAAGAAATATAAGAAATAAGCAAGCCTAAAAAAAGAAAAGTTTTGGGTAACGTGAAGCAATAATACGAGACTATGATAGTTACCGTAATATAGTTAAACCTACTAAAACTAAGTAGAGTATGGTGAGAAAAGTTCATTGAACTATATTTCAAATAAAATAAACTCAAGGATATAATGAGTAGTATAAGTATCAGGGTACAAAATAAGGTTACTAACATGTTAACTGTGCTGATTATCGAACATTTTACATTGCCCTAATGGCTTTTGCATGTTGAAGATATGCAGCTCCGAAAACACAAATTTGTTGGTAGTCTTTCATAAAACATATGCATCTAAAACAAAGACGACTGACGAAATCTTTTGACATCCATGTTCTGAGTACAAACTAAAACAAGAGAAATACACGACATTTGTAAAAAACAAATTAATTGAAGACAAAACTAACTATTGCATGTGGGAGGCTCATGCGTATTTACAACATACTTAGATTCACTTGAATACATCAAAATCAATAGCCTCATATTTACCATTTCTTAAGAAGCCAAAGTTGTTGCTTAATTCCCTTTGCCCTTTTCATACAATGGTCGGCTGAAAAGGAAGAACTAGATAAAATGAAGTGGTACCCATTAACTTGAATATTCAACATAGAACTTTTACTTAGTCAAGACTTCTATGTGACAATAGGTATTTGAGGTGGTGTAAAAGTAGAAGAGTTTGCAATGTCCTCAGTTATAGTCTTATTCTTCTTCCTTCTACTCAAGGGGATTCTTAAGAAACGTGTATCACTAGATTCAATATATTCATTACCCAACCTCAAAATTTTCCACTAGGTTTGAGATATTCTCGTGATACTAGCTATAAACACCCTCCACGGGATGTGAAGTTTTCCAACATCCGAGGGCCTATTGAACATTTCCTAAGCAACTGCAGTGGTTCTCTCAGAACTAGCTAATTTCCAGCGTATATCTTGATCGAATCCAAATTGCGTCGAAACAAGAAACGGAAAGTATAAGTCAATACAACATGGCCCTACTAGACTAGATACCCTCATAAGTTTAGGGAAAGACTTGTAGTCTTCACACATATTTGAAGAAATCGAGACACATTGTTCCTTTTTTGGGTAGAAATCAAAATTTCCGGCTATGCTATAAGGCCGCGAAACAAACTTCTCACCAGCAGATTGATACCATTCTCACATTGTCCGGATTTTATACAATCCCAATAGTCTTCCAAGAACCCATTATCGGATCACCGTCAATTCTAGAGTTGGGTTGTGGCCTTAGTGCTGGAAATTTTCCCATTCCCAATTATGAACATATTGCATTTGTGTCCATATCTTAAGTCTCTCCTGATCTACCCTTTCTTCACTCATACTCACAGTTTTTTTTAGTGTTTTCAGGTCCTGGTATATGCAGGAAACGACCGCGGGGACGAGGGCCAACCTCTTTCCTGGGAGAGTGCTAAACCAATTTTGTGCAAATGTTTCCCAATAGTGTCATGAGTAACCGGGAAGATGTGACAAGAGAGACCCAATACAAGGAAGGCCACATGCGCAACATGACTACAGTTTCGCGTGAACGCACTCATCCACATTGACTAGGAGACTTTTCAGCTCTTCCTCTTGTCGAGCTTCTTTCTGACCTTCAATGGACAAAAGAAATATTTTAAACAAGGAAATGTAGAATTTCGTCATATAAAATAAGTTAAAATATATGATGGAATTCTACATTTCCTTGTTTAAAGTATTGATTATGTCCATTGAAGGTGAGAAAGGAGCTCAACAAGAGGAAGAGCCAAAAAAATTCCCAGTCAATGTGGATGAGTGCGTTTATGGAAAACAGTAGTCATGTTGCGCGTGTGAACTTCCTTGTGTTGTAGCTTTCTCATCACGTCTTCCCGGTTTCCCATGATACCTTTGGGAAACATTTGCACAAAATTGGTTTAGCACTCTCTAAGGGAAAGCGGATGGCCCTTTCCCCATGGTTCTTGTGTGCATATACCGGAACTTGAAATCATTGTAGGAAAAAATTGTTAGTATGAGTGACGAAAAGATAGATGAGGAGGGACTTAAGATAAGTGCACAAATGTAGTATATTCAGATTTGGGTATGGTAATGATTTCCATCACAAAGACCACGACCCAGGTCTAGAATTGACAATGAGTCGAGAATGGGTTGTTGGAAGACCATTGTGAGTGTATCAAATGCGGACAAAGTGAGAATGGTAATCTATCTGCTATAGCATGGCCAAAAAATGTGATTTCTACCCAAAAAAGGAACAATGGGTCATGATTTCTCCAGATATGTGTGAAGATTACAAGTCTTTCACTAAACTTGTGAGGGTATCCAGTCCAGTAGTGAAAAGTTGTATTGAATTATATTTTTCGTTTCGTGTTTCGATGCAATTTGGAATACATCAAGATATCCCTAGGAAAGTAGCTAGTTCTTAGAGGACCCCGAAGCTGGTTGAGAAAGGTTCAATAGGTCCTCAGAAGCTAAAAAACTTCACATACCGTGGAAGGTGTTATCAAGAGAAGGCATCAGACCTAGTGGAATATTTTGAGGTTGGGTAATGAACATATTGAATTTAGTGATAGGCATTTCTTAAGAATCCACTTGAGTAGTCGGAAGAAGAATAAGACTATAAGTGAGGACATTGCCGCCTCTTCTACTTTTACACGACCTCAAATACCTATTCATCCTCCGCGTTTCGAGTCTAGTGCTATTGAAAATGCAATGATGCTGTGGCAGAGAAACCGGTAAATGAAAGAGCAATCCTCATAAACTGTCTTACTGTGTGTTATGGCAAAAAACTGTACTATCAATACTACTGTTGATAAAGGATATCATTTTGATTCCACTAACCAATATTGAAAACTATGTTATTGAAGATGATTCCTTAAAGGAAATTGCAACTGCTAAAAGTAGCGAAGGGAAAAAGGGCAGGGGTGCATGTACAAAGAAGAAAGTTGCTGCTACAAACAAGGGTATTCAGATTTACAAATCAAGTAAAGGTCAGTCTGTTGATAAAGAGGTTGCTGCTAAAGTTGGGAAAGATACAGCAAAAGAAGAAAGATGTTCAGAAAGAGAAGCTGACATGGGCAAAGAAAAAGAGACGGTATGGGGAACGTGAAGCAATGATATGAGACTATGATAGTTACTATAATATTGTTAAACCTACTAGAACTAAGTAGACTATGGTGACAAAAGTTCATTGCACTATATTTTAAATAAAATAAACTCAAGGATATAATGTATATTTTAAGTATTGGGGTACAAAAGAAGTTTATTAACATGTTAACTATGCTGATTATCGAACATTTGACATTGCTGTAATGACTTTTGCATGTTGAAGATATGCAGCTCCGGAAACATAAATTTTTTTGGTAGTCTTTAATAAAACATATGCATCTAAAGCAAAGACAACAGACGAAATCTTTTGACATCTATGTTCTGAGTACAAACTAAAACCAGAAAATTCCACGACTTTTGTAAAAACAAATTAGTTGAAGACAGAATGTGTTAGCTTATACATATAATCCCACATCAACGAGATATGAGAATATGTGTCCACATATACACACCAATGACTCACCATACTAGTGAGTTAACCTTTTAGTATAGATATGACGTCAAAAGTGTATATTGGACTCGTCTAAGCGTGTGGACCGACCCCAACGTGTGTAGACCGACCCCAACGTGATAAATCTCCATACAACTGGTATCAGAGTAGAAGGAAGACGTTCTTCAGGAAGAATCCTCTCTATGGTCCCATGTATGACGTTCTCGGAAGTCACAACGACCGTTCCGGTGTTTTGTTGGGTCCGCTTCCCCAACGATGTGTGACTCGGTTGACCGTTGCCATTGGAAGTCATTCACCCAATGATGTATGCGGGCTACTAGACTGGACTTAACAGTATGATGGCATAAATGTAAAGAGTGGAGTAGAGAACCGAGATTGAGGGGGAGATGATCAATGTGGTTTATATGTGAGGGGAGATTGTTAGGTTACACATATAATCCCACATCAAGGAGATATGAGAATAGATGTCCACATATATACACCAATGACTCACCATACTATTGGGTTAACCTTTTAGTATGGATATGAGGTCAAAGGTGGTATGTGTGCATGTGGACCGCCCGTGTAAGCGTGGTATTTGCGCATGTGGACCACCCGTGACGTGAATATCCCTACAACAATTGTTGGGTTTATGGAGACAAAATTAAAGCAAAATAGAAAATTGTGTTTTGGCTTAGTTTTTTGTTTATCCCATATTGGCTATGTAATAGCTTGTTTATCCCACGTTGGCTAAGTAGGAGCGAAGAGCACATCCAAGAGCTATATATATGTCCCTCTAGACTTGATTATTTTTTGTACCAAATAGAGAGGTGTGAGGCTATTATAGTAGGAGGATTCCTTGATAGTGTTCTCGGAAACCCCATGTGTGTAATAATCTAGGTGATTGTTAATATAAAACTCTACTGCAGCGGTACCGATTACTTAGACACATTCCAAGTGAAACTTATTAAAAACCCTTGTCTCTTTATTGCTTTATTATTTTTGTGCGATTTATCTGTCTTTAGTATTGTTAGTTTCGAATATCTCTATTTCAGCTTTACTATTGCTTAAAGCTGGGTTAGGCAAGAGGCCTGACCCACAACAATTGGTATCATACCTCTAGGTTAGGATACTAGATTAGGGTATAAGCAATGGCGGATGAGGATAAGTCAGTCCACAGGATAGAGAAGTTCAATGGCCAAGACTTTGGGTTTTGGAGAATGCAAATAGAAGACTATTTGTATGGCAGAAAGATGCATCAACCGTTGATTGATGCGAGACCGACGGGTATGACATATGACAATTGGAATCTTCTTGATCGGCAGGTGTTGAGAGTGATCCACCTAACATTGTCGTGGAGTGTCACACACAATGTCGTAAAAGAGACAACAACGAAAGGAATGATGGATGTTCTATTGGACATGTATGAGAAGCCTACGGCGAACAACAAGGTATTTTTGATGAAAAAGTTGTTCAATTTGAGAATGGCGTAGAATACACTAGCAGCTAAGTATTTGAACTTGTTTAGCGATACCGTAAATCAATTAGATAGTGTTGATATTGATTTTGATGATGAAGTCAAGGCTTTGATATTGTTGGCATCGTTGCCTAATAGTTGCGAGCCCATGAGGGAAGCTATTAGCAACTCGATTAGGAAAGAAAATTTAACTTTTAATAGTGTCTGTGATAGTGTACTAGCCGAGGAGGTTAGGAGGAAGGATACGAGGGAGACTTATGTGGACTTCGACGGTTCCATGTTGAATGTAGGTTCGAGTGGGAGTCGTAGAGGTAGATCTCAGTCTTGAGATAGACGAAGATGGATGAGACAGGGTCCATTTGATTGTCACAAGACCGCCGAGTGTTTTAATTGTCACAACATTGGCCATATCAGCATTTATTGTCCGGCTCCAAAGATGAACAAGAAAATAGGCCAAAATTAAGGAGCGAATGTAGCAACTGAGGAAAACTCGTATAACTCAGGTGATGCTTTTTATGCGGGTGTTGATTGTCTTGATAATTTGTTCTTAGATTCGGGTGTTTCATTTCATACCTCTTTGAATCGTGAGTTGTTCGAAGGTTATGTGAGGGGTAAATTAGGAAAGGTTTACTTGGCTAACGGAGAGGCCTTATATATTATGGATATGGGTGATGTGAAGATCCAAAGTCCGAATGGGTATGTTTGGAAGTTGAACAAGGTGCGACATGTTCCTAGATTGAAGAAAATTTTGATCTCAGTAGGATCACTCGATAAAGATGGGTATTTTACTTTGTTTGGTAATGGGACATGGAAGGTTACGCGTGGAAGCCTTGTGATTGGCCACGGTAATTTGGTTAACAACTTGTACGTGACCAGGAGCATCATTGGTGAAAAGGTGATTGTAAAATCACTAACAAGATCAGGTTTGAGTGAAGACCGAATTTGTTCTTTGGGTAAAAAGAGTGTTACTTTCTTGCAAGGTGATGTTTCGAAGGAAACAGTGAGAGTAACAAAGAAGTCGTGCCAAACTTCAGTCACAAATAGTGGACCTCGAGTGACACGAGGGTCCATAGATTATTCGACGTCAGCTCATCATATCTTCTCAGTAGTTGGTGACAAGCTCGATAGTTTGAAAACTTCTGTGAAGAAATCAAACTATGGGAAGCTAGGGTTAGAAGACGTGGATAAGTCGTTGGGAATGAAGAGTACCAATACTTGGCAACGGTCCGTATTTCCGAGAGTGGATAGCCGAAAGAAAGATTGTGTAGTGTTTCGAAGACAAGCGAAGCAAGTCGACAAAAAACCGAGCAAGAGACGCATTGATAAGAAGTCGAAAGCGAAGACCATTTCCGCTGGCCAGTGAAGAAAATGATTTGGGTGGCTCTAGTGAAAGAGTTGTGCATCGACATTGAGACAAATTTGATTGATGAGCCGAAGGCGCGTGTTACTTCGGTTAAACCTTGTCATTAGAAATTGGAGTCGCCGCTACAGTGGGAGTTTGTCCAAGAGGAAGACTTGAAGTTTGTCTCAAAGTGGGAGATTGATGGGTTTGTGGAGACAAACTTAAAGCTAAATAGAAAATTGTGTTTTGGATTAGTTTTTTGTTTATCGCATATTGTTTATGCAATAACTTGTTTATCCCACATTGGCTAGGTAGAAGCAAAGAGCTCATCCTAGGGCTATATATATGTCCCTCTTGACTTGATTATCTTTTGTACCAAATAGAGAGGTGTGAGTCTATTATAGTAGAAGCATTCCTTGACAGTGTTCTCAGAAACCGTATGTGTGTAATAATCTAGGTGATTATTAATATAAAGTCTTACTGCAACGGTACCGCGGTACCGAGTACGTAGCCACATTCTGGGTGAAACTCGTTAAAAACTCGTCTCTTTATTGCTTTATTGTTGTTAGTTTAGACTTTCTCTATTTCTACTTTAGTATTGCTTATACATGGGCTAGGTAAAAGGCCTGACCCATAACAAAACTAACTATTACATGTGGAAGGCTCATGCGTATTTACAACATACTCAGATTCACTTGAATACATTAAAAACAATAGCCTCATATTTACCATTTCTTAAACATAAGAAACTAAAGTTGTTATTTAAATCTCCTTTCCTTTTTCATGTTCTACAACAGCTGAAAATCAAGTACACGATAAAATGAAGTGGTACCCATTAACTTGAATATTCAACATATGTAGAACCTTTACTTGAGTCCAGACTTCTATGTGACAATACCGAATAGGTATTTGGGGTCATGTGAAAGTAGACGATGTAGCAATATTATCACTTATAGTCTTATTCTTTCCGACTACTCAATGAGACTCTTAAAAAACGCCTATAACCAGATTCAATATGTTCATTACCCAACCTCAAACTACCCCAGCAGGTCTGATACATTCACGCTATACTAGCTATAAACACCCTTGATGGGATCTGAATTTTTTCAGCTTCCGATGACCTATTGAACATTTTTGTAGAAGATAATATCTTGATCTATTTCAAATTGCATCAAAACACAAAATGAAAAGTATGATTCAATACTACCTGACCTTACTAGACTAGACACCCTCATAAGTTTGGCGAAAGACTTGTGGTCTCCTCACATAGCTGTAAAAATCGAGACACATTATTCCTTTTTTGGGTAGAAATCAACTTTTTTGGCCATGCTATAAGACCGCCAAACAAATTCTCACCAGTAGATTGATTACCATTCTCACATTGTCCCCATCTGATAAACTCAATATTTTTCCAACAACCCATTATCGGCTCACCGTCACTTCTAAAATTGGGTCGTGGTCTTAGAGTTGGAAATCTTTCTCATGCCCAATTCTGAACATATTGCATTTGTGCCCATAGCTGAAGTCTCTCATGATCTATCCTTTCTTCACTCATACTCACAATTTTTCCTCTAGTGTTTTCAAGTCCCGATATATGCAGGTAAGGATCGCGGGGGTAAGGGCCAACCTCTTTCCCTTATAGAGTACAAAATCAATTTTGTGCAATGGTTTCCCAACGGTGTCATGGGTAACCAGAAAGACGTGACAAGACACAACACAAGAAAGATCACATGCGCAACATGACTACCGTTTCCCATAAACGCACTCATCCACGTTTACTAGGAGACTTTTCGGCTCTTCCTCTTGTTGAGCTCCTTTTTCACCTTCAATAGACATAACCAATATTTAAACAAGGAAATGTTGAATTTCATCATATAAATAAGGTAAAATATAAGATGAAATGGGTACATTTTCTTATTTAAAGTATTGGTTATGTCCATTGAAGGTGAGAAAGAAGCTCAACAAGAGGAAGAGCCGAAAAGTCTCCAAGTCAATGTGGATGAGTGCGTTTATGGGAAACAGTAGTCATGTTACATGTGTGGACTTCCTTGTGTTGTGGCTCTCTCGTCACAGCTTCCTAGTAGCCCATGACACTGTTGGGAAACATTTGCACAAAATTGGTTTTGCACTCTCTAAGGGAAAGAGGTTGGCCCTTTCCGCCGCGGTCCTTGCCTGCATGTACCGGGACTTGAAATAACTAAAGGAAAAAATTATGAGTATGAGTGAAGAAAGGGTAGATCAAGAGAGACTTAAGCTATGGGCACAAATGCAATATGTTCAAATTTGGGCATGGGAAAGATTTCCAACACTAAGGCTAAGACCCACCTTTAGAATTGACGGTGAACCGAGAATGGGTTGTCGGAAGAACATTGACAGTGTATCAAATGCTGACAATGTGAGAATGGTAATTAATTTGCTGGTGAGGAGTTTGTTTGTTAGCCTTATAACATGGTCGAAAAATTTAATTTCTAACCAAAAAAGGAATAATGGGTCTCGAATTCTCCAAATATGTGCAAGGACTACAAGTCTTTCGCTAAACATGTGAGGGTATCTAGTCTAGTAGGGTCCGGTTGTATTGAATTATACTTTCTGTTTCGTATTTGATGCTTTTTGGAATATATCAAGTGTCCCTGGGAAAGTAGCTAGTTCATTTTATAACTAGTACTACGAAAATGTATCTCTGCCCGGTGGAATAGTTTGAAGTTGAGTAGTGAACATATTAAATCTAGTGAGTGGTTTCGTAGGAATCCCCTTGAATAGTCGGAAAAACAATAAGAATATAAGTGAGGATATTGCTAGCTCTTTTATTATTACACGACCTCAAATAATTGAGTTTGAAAGATATCTATTGATTTGAAAGTTATTGAGTTTTCTTAATTTTTGCAATTCTCAAGTGATAAGGACTGATTTGAAATCTTTTCAAAACTCCTAGAACTCCGCTGCATATTGTTACTAGGGGTTTATGCCTATTTATAAAAGAAAGAAGCTAGGTTTTAATTCAGTGCTAATTCAATTGCAACCTACTTCGCTCCCTCTCTCTATACGTATACTATGTCTCTAACATCTATCGTAGATCAAAGATGTCAAGCTGCAAATCAAAAGCTCCTCAAGATCCTAATGATGCTACTGACGTTGTTCCTATAACAGTCGGATTTGATGAGCAACTCAAACACAAAAAGCGAAAACCGAAGAAACCAGCTGAATACCAACCCTTGCCAAAAGCAAGTAAGCCCATCCTCTCCAAAAGCTAAGAAACCGAGAAAGAGTGTGGCTCAAAAATGTAAAAATTCAGCTCCTCTTGAACCTGAAGGCTGAAGATATGCTTTCACTATTCTGAATTTCTGATAGCTTTAGCAAAACTGATCCTAGATTTTGGAATCAACTAAGCTTAGATAGGTTTATAAATTGTGCTCATAAAAAGCTGTTCACTGAACGTAAATTAAACCTGGATAGTAACAAAGAAGTTAGGAAGTATGTGATGAATTTGCTCAAGAAGACTGGGCTAGAAATTACTGTGATTTATCCCTTGAACTATATGTTGACTGTGTGGTGAAAGAATTTTATGCTAAACTGCATGTCGGTGTGTCTGATACCTCTTTTTATTGCTATGGTAGGGTTTTTGTGAGGGGTTAGACTATTTCTCTTACTCCTGAAACTATCAATGCTGCAATCGGTTGTAACTCAGTTGCAACTAATGAGTAAACTGATATTGATGATGATGCTCGTCTTTGAGTTGACTGGTAAAGAGGGGAGTTGGAATAATAAGGGGGTGAAATCCTCATCTCTTAAACTGTATTACTGTGTTCTGGCAAAAATATGTACTATCAATTGGTTACTTACTAAGAAAACAACCTTTTTAAACAAAACCCTTGCTAGGTTTCTCAATAGGGTTGGAACTGGGATGGAGTTGAATTTTGGAAAACATGTTTTTGATAAAATTTGGAGATTTATCCCTATCCTTGTTTTATCACAAAACTGGTTTCCTCTTACCTTTAAGGGAGCAAAGTACTTTCTGAAAACTCTTAAAATAAATGATATTTCTCCACCTATTCTGTTTTCTAAAAAATGGCTACCTGAGGGTTATGTCTTAGACATTCCCAATTTAAAAAAATGGTAATGCAGCAAAAACTGCAAGTCCCCCATGTAGCAACTAGCAGCAATACAAACTTTGTTGAAGTTTATGTGGCTCAAAGAATGGAAGAAATCACAGAAACTAAGCTGTATTTAGACAAAGAAGTAGTTGCTCTTCAGGTTCTTGTAAAGTAAAGTAGGGAATTCTTGGGTATAAGTGCTACTATTGAGAAATGATATCAGTCTGATTCCACTAGGGGTGTTTGCGGTTCGGTTCGGCTCGGTTTTTGAGTAAAATGCGAACCAAGCCAATAAAAAAACAATCGGTTCGGTTCGACTAGGTTTTGCCACGAAAAATTATCGGAACTGAACCAAACCAAACCAATTATAATCGGTTTGGTTCGGTTTGGTTCGGTCGGATTGAACTTAAACAAATAAAAAATGGAGTATTCAAAATTATACTAGTTTCGTAAACTTTTCACATATATTTCATTTCAAAATTTGAACTAAAAGTCGGATAACAAGTAAATTTACAAATGATTTAACAAAATATATTATTGATAACTATAAATAACAAGCAAAACATCATATATTAGCTTATTGAATTATATATATAAATAATTATATATTTTTTATATACGAATAAAAATAATCGGTTCGGTTCGGTTTGGTTAGTTTTGAAAATCACTAAAACCGCAAACCGAACCGATTAAATCGGTTTATTAAATTTCAAACTGAATCAAACCAATTACTAATCGTTTTGGTTCGGTTTGGTTCGATTTATGTACATCCCTAGATTCCACTAACAATATTGAAGACTGTGTTAATGAGGATGGTTCCTTAAATAAAGTTGCAACTGCTAAAAGTAGCGAAGGGAAAAAGGGCAAGGGTGAAGGTACAAAGAAGAAATTTGCTGCTAAGAGAAAGGGTATTCAGATTGAGAAATCAGATGAAGGTCAATCTGTTGAGATTGAGATAGAAACTAGTGTTGAGAAAGAGGTTGCTGATAAAGTTGGGAAACACAGCAAAAGAAGACAGATGTTGAGCAGGGACGTCTCCACCATATAATGAGCAAAAGAAGACCAATTGCTTTGGGCCTCCATTTTCAATAATGCCTCACCTTATGTTTAATTCTGCAATGCTTTGCTTTGAAATGTGTGCTAAGTTGCAAGGGGAGTTTTTCTGGTCTATAGTTGTCTGGTTATATGTTTATATATGTTTGAGACTCAGATTTTTTGTCAAAACAATGACAAACTGGAGATTGTTAGGACCTGTTTTATGGTCATCTAGTTTCCCTTGTCATTATTTTAACAAACAAATTTGTGTTGATGTCTAACATTTTGTGTACTACAGTACAGTTGTGACCTTAGGTGCAATTTAGTTACCACCAAACCTGACGGACAAATTATAGAGAAGATCTAGAAGATTGCATACTACTTGTTTCAAGGAAATGATATCTAGAGATACGAAGAGTAGGAATCAAATCAAAATAAAATCAAGAGATCAACAAGCGTGGAGATGATATGGACTTCAAATAAGATAGATAAGATCTTGGAGAAAAAGAAGGAAAGAGGATAATGAAGATATGAGAATTTCTTTTTAAATAAAATAGCATATGATTTGATTTAGCTTGACTATTTAATCGTATGAAGCTCTTTAATACTAGGTGTGCTTTTATAGAATATTGTGAGATATTATAGAAATAGATTAGCACAAAAATACATCATTGAGAATCATGGATTTAGGTTGGAGACCTACGTATATTGATAGTAGGTTAGGTGAGAGGTTTGTGAGAGAGGCGTAGACACGATAGTATTGTAAAAATTGGGTATCACAATTGCTACTAAACTATATTAATAAATATTGGGTGACTGACTCGTATAATTAGTTATAGGTTTATAAGGGCGAACTCGGTAGTTAAATATTGTGTTTGATTTACTTTATGTCAGAAGTGCTAAGTTGTAACGTAGTTGCAACTCAGTAGAGTCTTATTCCATCTAGGTTGCAACTGCAACTTAACCAGCGTAACCACGGTTAGAACTTAGGCGCTAAGAATTTCATATATAATACAAAACAAAGACATAGGTTTAAAATAGATGAAATAAAAAGTTGCAATTTCATACATTTGAAATGAAAAGAACAATGACCAATTATTTTTTCTTATCTTGAATACCCATAATCAAACAGAGTAAACACTGAAAATAGAAAAAGGTTGAATAGATACCATAAAACAAAAATAGTAAATATGAACCAACCTTTATTGTTATACATTGCCTAATGGACCTTTTATACTTTATATATTTAAAACAGTTTAGACATCTTATATATACTATTAAAAAAAACCAAGATCTGCAGAAATAAGCATCCTAATTGTGCTACTAATGAGAAAGGGATAATACTTGGACTGGAATGCTAAAAATTAGAAGTGAAGCTAAAAAGCATATTATTTAGCTCCTAGGTGATGGAAGAATTTCAGTCAACCAAGAAAACTAGCTTGGTGATGGTCATCTGAATGATCCTAACCTAGACAATAATATCATGGCTAAAGATATCATCACAAATGGGGAGTGGAACAGAGAAAAGATCAATAATATTATTAATGCAAACTTAAGACATCATTTTTCTAGTGATGCAAATATTCATACGCTAAGAGAAGATACACCTATTTGGAAAGGTAACAAGAAAGGGAACTTCTGTATTAAATCATTTTGGGAAATTATGAGAAGTCGGTCCTTTACAAATTGGATAAGAAAATAAGCTCGGATAAAATCATACCAGTGAATATCTCTTTTTTTATCTGAAAACTCTTCAACAAAGCTATACCTTTGGATCATGCAATTCAAATACTGTGAATTAATTTGGCTTCAAAATGTGAATGTTATGGAAATAATATAGAAGAAAGAGAAAATTTATTCAATAGTGGGCCTATAGGTAAAGAAGTTTGGAAGTACTATTGTAATCTCTTGTGAGTTCCAAATAATTCAGAGCAAATAAGGGGTCATTTTATTTCTTTGTGGTCACAATCAGGTACTACTAATTCTAAAATTCATTGGAAACTTTATTAAATTATACTTGTTTTTATTGTATGGGAAATATGAAAAGTAAGATCTAGCAGTAAATATGACAACAACAAAATGAATGGTGCTAAGCTTTATGAGAAGTTAGTAAGTTGATTAAACTTCACTCAAGCAAAGATAAGTGTTTTTCCTCAAATTTTGATATTAAAGTTGGGGAAAATGTTGTGAGCAAAAAAGCTAAAAAGCTCAAAGTGGTAAAGTGGTTGTGTCCTCCTAAAGACTATAATAAATTCAATATTGATGGTCGCTAAAGAATAAACACTAATCAAAGTGGTGTTGGGGGTATAATGAGAAATGATCTAGGGAAGCTTATTCTAGGATTTTGCACCTCGATTAACAGCAATTCTAACCTTGAATCAGAGATGAAAGACTCTTATGGGTGTTCAAATTATTGAAGAAAATAATATAATTTTTGAGTCAAATTGCCTACAATTAGTGAATATTATTCAAGGCAAGGTACGTTGCCCTTGGGATCTAATCTATATCATAGATCTAATTACTCAGCAATTCATACGTCGTGATTTGAGAATTATGCATATAGAAAGATAGGGTAATAGAGGAGAAGATTACTTGGCCAATCTGGGGTGCGATCAAGATCCAATAATTTCGACATGTTTAGAAGATTTCCCAGATTATCTAAAGGGTATAATCATCACTGAAGCGAAAGAAATCCCTTACCTACGAATCAAATGATGAATTTTGAAGAATTTTTGAAGAGGAAGAGAGACGGTCTCTCTAAAAGGGGAAAGTAAAAGAAATTACTTTTTAGGTAAAGAGGTGGTCGCAACTGAAGTATTGAAGGGATGTGTGGAACTTGTTTATTTTATTTCTGTATTAGTCCATAGTTTTATGTTTGTTTGCAGATTTAAGCTTTATTCTGTACTTGCAACAATAACATCCTTTATTTTTTGTGGGGTTTATATCCCACATTTTTATTTAATTATTAATAAAAATGTGGGTTTTTCCCACCGGTTATATATATATAAAAAAAACCAAGATCTGAGCTGGTATAATAGTTGCGAAAATTATGTAAACTAAAAACCTATTTTAATTATGACACACATCACATCTATAAATTACATATGTTAAGAAGGGTTGTGAAGCACAAGGGCGGATCCGTTTATGTGACCAAGGGTTGCCACGGAAACCTAATAATTTATATTAATTCGATTTTTTCTATAGTGTTTTCAGAGTAATTTGTAAATAACCCATTTCGGCAACCACTTAACTTTTATTTTTGGCAACCCTTTCAAAGTTACATATGTTTTTGTTATTACATACTAAAACATTTCGTATAGTAATAATATATAAAGATTAGTAAATATAAATTATATAGGTCAAAAAGTAAAGAAAAAAATATGCAAAAGTGAGATAGTTAAAATCATAATTCATTGATCAAAATGAGAAAACAAGTTTACTTTATGGACTGGAACAGAGGGGCATAACCAACTTTAGTAACATCATGCATGTAATCAGAATTTTCCCAAGAATAAAACTACTAAATTGTCTAGACCCCAATTCTATATATAGGATGCTACACTATGACTGGGATATTACTATATTAGGATCCATTTTTCTGAGTTGTTGAATCATATAATATAAATCTTTTATCAGGGTAAGCTTCGATCATAATCTGGATTTAGATGGTCTTTTTTACAATCCTAGATAAAGATAGATCTGATCTTATATATAGTGGATCATATATATATATCGTACGAAGCGATGATGGTTCTTATATAGTTTGATTCTTGGTTTTTCTAGGTTAACATATTCTATGTTTAAGTAACTTGTGATTGCCAAAATAACATTACATTTCAAATATCTATAGACAGATATAATCATTAAATTTTACATAAAATATAAAAGTTAAAATCAACATTGTGGATGCAAAAAACACAACATGATTTATGTAATAAGAATAGAAAACAACAACGACACGTATTTACAAATAAATGTGAAGCATGTAAGAAATTTTACCGTATACCAATAAAATTTGATTCCCATTGTGGAATGAAATAATTCATAGAAATATGAGATTTGGCTATAAAGTGGAGCATCAATGCTCCCCTGGCGTTTCTTTTCGATCATAACTATTTTAAGGTACGAAGAGAATAAGTTGCTAGTAATAATTAAATGCAGCGAATAAGGTTTGGTGTGTGTTAGCTAATACACTACTTGTGTTTATATACTAAGAGATGATAGATATTGGTGATTGTATCCTTGGCTACGTGTATGAATAAGATTTAAATTGATCTTATTAATTTTACCATATATGTTCTCAAAAAAGTAAGAGAAATTCGCACAAGGTATATGCCCTCTCGTTCATCTTTGAAACTCCTGTTTTCTACCATTTTATTGTGGATCCGTAATTCTTTAGGATCTTGTCCATATTTTTTCTTCATTTTAATGATTATTATTGAATATTTATGTTTTTATGACACTTTTAGCTATATACAAGGGTCAAAGCTTGTAGGGAAGGCAACCTTTTTAAGGCACGAATCTTCCAAGGCCAATACTTTAGACCATACCAAAAACGGTCTTTCATAATTTCGGCATAAACAGCATTATTCTCTTAGTTTTTGGGCAATATATTTTCATTTTGGATGGCTTGATGGGAATACTGTATACATATTTCGAAGGAAAAATCAATTTTTAGATTTATAAAATAAACCGAACAAGTCAAAAGTCATGTGGAACTCAAGTATAGTCATCATGTATTCAACAATTAGAAGTTGCATATAATATGAATGAAGAAATGAATTGTATGAATAACTAAATTGAAATTAAATGTTGGCCACCGAAATTAGAGATCACATCAGACCAGTTTAAAATTTCGAAAGGTGAGTAAATAAGCTTCTTCTTAATAACCTTCGATATATTCATAAAAAAGTTATGCTCCCTTAAGCCTTTCTTCCCAAAAGGTGACACTTTCTTCAATTTTTTATGCATTTCACGATTGTGTATACGATTCCCATGCTTCCGCATGTACTTTTCATGATTGAGTATGTACTTTTCGCAATTGTGTATGCAATTCGCCAGAGCTCTATCACTTTGCGAAGTTCTAGCGATCTCGCCGAAAGTGTGTACATATTTTCCATGAATGTGTATGCATTTAATTCACAATTGTGTAGCCAATTCACCGGAGGTCCGACGATTTTGCCGGAACTCGCGAGGACCACCGCCGCCGCCGCCAACCCAGTGACAAGTAGTGGGTGAAGGTACATGGAAAAACTCTAATTAGAATTGAAATTGATAGGGCATTGAGAGTTGTGTTAAATTGTTGTGGATTTGAGATGAAAAGACTGAGAGTTTTGAAGAGCGATAATTACTTTGGAGTTTCATTTTAATCTATTAAAAAAGAAAAACCAGTGCATCTTTTTTAAAAAGATTTTCTACTAAAAACATTTGGAATATTCTCAATTTTCTTAGATAAGTAAAATAATTGCTCGTAATTAAAAAAAAAAACTACCAAAAACATATTTGCTGGTCTGGCATAAATAACATAGTATTAAAACTATGTTATACCTAACAAGAGAAAAATGGCTATAATAAGCTCTCGTCGTATCAGCCATTGCCAACATGTTGAGAAGTCACTATGTAAATTTCAAAATGATATTTCTGGGATCAAAATACACAATACACAATATAAATAACACATGTCAAATTAATTATAGACAATTTATTGCAATACAAATAAAAATTAAAGAAATATTTAAGGATTGACATTAACAAATCGTACCGGGGATTCGACACCGTACATTGAACAGGGGAAAAAGAAGAAGAAGTATTGTGTCTTGAAGTCGTCCAACATACTCATATTACATTTATATTCTATTTCATAGACCTGCGGGTCCCAAAAAATGTGTATGAAGGACTAAATAATCTCTCAAAAGAAAGAAAAAATAATCGAAAAAAGTAAAAAAAGTACGAAATAGCCAAAACGAGCTAAACCTTTTCATGTTATAAGTTTTGATCCCACATATATGTTGTTTTGCTGCATTTTTGTTATGTTTGTCCCTGAATAGCTTATTGCCTAACAGTTTGATCTAGAAAAGCCCAGATTTTGTTATAAACTTCAGGAGCTTGGTAGTTAACTTAAAGCTTCATTTAAGAAAGCACTTTGCAAGAAATAAATGTTTCCGTAGTTAAAGGAATACAGTCTTTCTTTTGAGCAATCATGATTTGTCTCTAATTAATTTTATTAAGTGCTTATCAAAATATAATTTGTGATTGAGTATTATTATAGCTACCCCAAAAACATTACCCGCTGACGTGGCGGATTAAGTGAACCAATTATGGATTAAATGACAATATTTTTTTAATATTAAAACAAAAATTATTGGTACACCTCATCCGCTATATCAGCGGGTAAGGTTTTTGGGTAAATTTTTTGGTTTGCAATATGCACAGATTTAATTGACAAAACATGAATTTATTTTATGCTCATGATGCAGATTTTATTCATTGTATGCCTATTGGTCTTCTTTGTGTTCAAGACCATGCCATAGATAGGTCGATTATGTCAACTGTAGTTCTTATGCTTACCAGCGACATGGATCTTCCATAACAAAAATAACCTGCATTCCACAAAATTATGGTCCGCTATGGGCTAAATATACAACCCACTCCAAAGTTCTACGCCGAAGGTTGACAATAATGTTAATGAAAAAGTTGATGTAGCTGCATTGTTAGCTATAAATGGTCATACACATACATAATTTACAATATCGTACATAATGCTGATCTTGACTTTGATTAACAAGGATAATGGAAGATATTTCAGAATTGACAAAGAACGAAATTGAAGATTAAAAAGAAGATATTATTCAGTTATATCTTTATTATTTGGTTAGAAATAAATTTGTTATGCGAATAGATATTTTATAGACTTGTATATATGTGAGTACATGTTCATTTTAATATGCGTGTGAAATATACTTCATCGAAGTTATAGAGAGATACACATAAGGTATGAAAAATACAATACTAGTGAGAGAATATCAATGATGGGATGCCATTTGTTAACGGTCTAGTAAGGCTTTGACATTGGTCAAAAGCAAATGAAACTTTTTGATAGGCAACATATTCACAACTAGTATATGTTATTGTGTAGTTGTTACATATGTATGTGTAGCCTGTCAGTTTCTCAACCTTACTCATTGCAGACACTTGTTAGAGGCACACCACCAGCAGTTTATTTTTTAAATTTTCTAACAATTTGCCTTTTTAATACAATTACAATTGTTGTATGAGCAACAACAAGATTCCGAGCCTGGGCAATGTTAGGTGTCGGGTCGCCCCAGCTAACATGCCAGATGCGCACTTCCAAAATGTAACGAGCCTAATATTACAGAAATAAAGCTACCAGAGAAGCTAAATTTTTCGATAACTATGTCCCTACTTCCTATTTAAAACACGTAGACACAATGGGTCATATGTATAACACAATAGTCAGTAGATTACGAATTCTGCAATTTCACGTAAAGGTACACCAGCAGTCGCCTTCAATTTCTTTAACAGAAAGGTTCCTTTTTGTCAGCCATTTACTGCAACTAACCATTTTCTCCTCTTGTCCATCGAAAATAACGATCTTTAAAAAACTCCTGAAATTTGTGAAACCCTTGAAAAGTAAGCCAGATCCTGATTGGAAGAAGCTTGCCTTCAGGATCGTTTGCTTTTGAGTTTCTTCCACGTTTTCTCTTTCTACCTCTCCTCTTCTTCATCAGCTCCCTATTTCGAAGAAGATCAACTTGTTGTATTCGTGTAGAGAATTTAGCATTTATTCACACATTTTTCTCTTAAGAGGACAATGTGGCTTCCATGAAGGAGGAGGTACAATTCTACATATGCCATACGACTCTGCTTGTGGGCGTATCTCAACGTAACCAAGTGTATGCTCAAACTCCTATTTGAATCATAAAAGGTATTCGATTAAAGAGTGAATAAATCGTATCTATGAAATTCCTATCCGCTGTTCTAGTTGCAGTTTTGCAGTTAGATTCCAAGTGAGGTTGCAACCACAGTTGGAACCAAGTGTATTAATGGACAGAACTATGAAAAGTTAAATGTACTTGAAATAAATCACGCGCACATTTAACAACGGAGTTCACCTAACTAGGCTACGTCTCCGGGGGACTTACCCAGATTATGATATTATAAAAAGCTTACAATATAGCATTCAAGTCTTAATGAAAAACTCTTAGACTCTCTCTAGGTTTTTCTGCCTATCTCCATATTGCTCATACTCTATAACTATCAATTATAAATCAATGGCATCCCACCATTGTTTTCTTATTAAAGCTCTCTGTGTATTCTCTCAAGAATGGGTTCTTTATAATTTAGAACACACACCTTTTACAAGCTAAGTTATCAAGTATATAAGCAAGTAAAAACAATCTTCTATTCTTCAATATCTTTTTATTGCTTTTGACTTTATTGATTGGCTTCAATCTTTCCATGCATTGCGTGATACTTCAGCGTGGATTGACTCCAATCATCATTGTTCAATACCTATTTAATAACAAGCTTAAAAGTAAGAGTTAGTCTTTCCCTTTGAAAGGAAACATATAAAGATAATATCTTTTAAAGATAATATATTTTCATAAACATATGAAACAATCAACTCCATATAACAATCAATCTTTAAACATATCTTTACTGAATATGATATGGATCAAAGATTGAAACAAGTGATAAGGATAGGCATAAGAATAGATATACATATTAAAAGGAAACATACCCTTATAAACTAATCTCTTTATATCTTTTAGAAAACATCTTTCCTTGACACTTTGATATTCTCAATATACGCATATTAAACCTTTAAGATTATATGAGAATATATCCTGCATACTGTAGAACAAATAATTATCAATAAAGGGCAGCTATGCAGATTTACAGAACTAGACAGAATACTGCTGAGCAGCAGGTTGGAACTGTGGTTGCAACTGAGGTTGCAACTGGTACTTGAAACCTAACACTACTGACTTAGTAGGTTATAACTGAGGTTGCAACTGGTACTTGAAACCTAACACTACTGACTTAGTAGGTTGTAACTGAGGTTGCAACCGGTACTTGAAACCTGTCAATACTGTCTTAGTTCTTAACAAACAGTTATGATTATTTAGTGAAAACCAATAGACAACAAATAAACTTTAGACCAGAAATCTGGTCCTAACAATATATCCGGAAATATCAAAAATAAGGAAACTCTCCATCTGCAAGTTTTATCGTGTCCGACTAAAATGCAAATGATTATACTTTTCAAAACTCACATAAATATATAAAATACATACACGAATGTCATGCCTCAATAAAATTTAGAAAATAAAAGAAAAATATTACTTTTGATCAATTCAATACTACACCTGTAACTTCATCACCCGCCAAACTTTGCTACTCAAACAATTATAACGAAATTTAAATATAAAAATGAGAAAAATAAAGTGGCGAGAATATTATAACTGAACACATAGTACATGCACACTTCTCAATCACAACATATATCACATAAGTACATGACACATAATTAATATATATATATATATATATTACCGTCTATCCATAATCCATAAGAATAAACCAAATAGTAGGTCCGTAAATTGCCCTAGTAAACATATATTACACGGACACAACATGTTACTACATTAAAACCTTCACCCAACTATATTATAAAATTAGAGTAGAAGTACCAAATGCAACAAACAAAAATGTAACATCGCTAATCACTATTTCGCATGTCTTCACATGATCGTTATGTTTATAAAATGCTTCACTCGATTCTAAATAGTAGGTTTTTAATAACATTCTCATTATGACGCACTTAGATCATATATGCGCTTGTTTCAATAAATTCATCGGCACATATTATCACAACATTAAACACAAGGGTGCGTGATCAAAGTAAACCATACACCACTCCACAATTTAGAAGAAAATAAAATTAGCTATGTCTCAAGTTAACATAAACACAACCAAACCCCTCTTTCTTTAACATTTTTCTTTCATACATACAAAATTAGGTACCAAACACTCGCACTTAAACCTTTAATTTATTTATTTTTCCAAAAGTAAATCTATTTGGTAAAAAAAATTGCAACTAAATAGGTAACACCGATTATAACCGCACAACATCATTTATCTACATACCATATAAAAAAAACAAAATGTGACCATCCAAGAGTACATGGCAATATCAATTGAGTACGCATTTTTAAATATATCACAGCCCTTTTTCTTTTCAAATTTGAATTACTACTATCCACATTACTAATGAAAAAGAAAAGATTGATTTTTGCAAATTTAGTAAAGTACAAGAAGTCAAGAAACTCCAAACATAATGTACATCCGTGCTTAACACAACACCAATAATCAACCGTAAAAGAAAACTATAATTCGCATTAAATAAACTACATTACCCAATTTCATTTCCACAACCTGTTGAGACCCACTACCCTAGTTGTAAGGCCATCCAACAATTATAACCACTTATTAACTCAACAACCCACAATTATCATAATCAAACTATAAACTCGAATTGCTCAAAATTATATGCATATAATCACCCATTTTTCTTGGAAAGGAAAGTTTACCTATGATCTTTAAAGATCCATATTAACCTCAATACTAATGTAAGAACAAATGTACTAAAACAAATTTATTTAAAACATTTCTATTGGGAAGCAATTTTTTTTGTTACACATTAATCCAGACAGAATAACTCATTTGATAATTATACACCTTAACTGAAAGAGAATAAAAATATTGACACATTTTAGGTACTCCAATAATACTTGAATGAAGACCATAATAACAACACTCACATACACCAGACTAAATCATTTTAACTGTAGAGAAGTAAATAACTACCAGTATTGCTAAACAAAAAAATTCTTTTATACACGTAACAAAAAGATTAGAGAAACCATCGCGAAGCACATTTTAAATGTCAACATGCATCCACCAAAAGCGATCCCATAATATTAGCGTCACTAAAAATAAAAAAAAAAAAAAAAAAACTTTTGTTCAAGAATCAAAGATTGGAATACTCTAATTTTAATAACTGCTCAAAATCAACCTAATAAAATTCCATCCGAAAACACAACCACATCATAAAATATTCCAGTGATTGGAAATAAATAAAAGCAAAAGACTATATCACTCGAACACCATTATAATGATTAAGTACACAAGAAACTTTTATTTGAACCACTTAAAAACGATCATAAAAATAATCACTTGAAAACGCCAACACAATATTCGATCAACACGTGTAACACAAATGATATTTCTATAAGATCACATCACGAGTAACGCAACATCTGATAAAAAAATATATCCAGCTATTATAACCAATTCACATTCAACAAACACGTTTTTTTTTACTAGAACAATAAAAACACAAATAAAAGCAATCACTTCAAAACACCACCATAATCTTCACCAGTACAACTAACACATAAGCTATATCTCAATGTAATCTGATCTCGAGAATCGAAAGACTATTTATTTATTTAAAAAAATTCATATTCTAATTATAAAGAAGCACAAAAAATTCTGAACACAAGCAATAAATAGAGAGCACTGCCAAGTTACCAAAAGAAAACGCAAGCAGATCACTCCAACAATAACAGCAAACTAACCACACATACACAAACACTCTGATGCAAACACATGACTCTTGAAAAAATGCAGATTTTCTTAAAATGTCTTACACCACCAAGTATCACCCATTCTCGTGTGTGCCTATCCAACAGAAAACCAAGGTAAGGGGACGGTTAGCTCTGATACCAAGCTGTCACGCCCCAAATTCTGAAGAACCTGAGTTGTAAATTTAAATAAATGAGTTTTAAATAAAAATGAAATAAAAGGAAATTTCAATAATTTCAATTTATAATTATAGGACAGATAGTAAATCAAGGTACGTCGATTATCATATTCGGTAGATCAGTTAACATAAGGGTAACTAACGATCTCCACATATGATAACACAAGAAAAAATGAGATTTAAATAAACACTATAAAATTCGACATGACCTTTACGTTTCAATTTGTTTCTATAAAAATAAATCTGTTCACAACAATACAACATAAATAAACAAAAGTCGCCAACGCGATCATACCAAAAATCCAACTAAGATCAAATACCATCTAACCCAGCTAACGCTACAACTATTATAATAACGAAGTTTAAAACAATTAAAGTGCAAATTATACAAGTGCATTAAAGGTCATGAGGCTTGCAATTATAATTGTCTAACGTGCTCCCTGACAAGTGTAGGCCAAATACTCATGAGCAAGTAACTCTAAGCATCTCTACAGCTAGCGCAGCTGTACATGGATAAGGAACAAAATGTACAGAAAAAGTAAAAGAGGTAACAAAACAATCTTACTTTAATATTACTGGCACGCACACACAAATCTTAACATGCAATTCTATCATGGCAAAATCTCATCAACATATTTCTCACCAAACACATGATATCAAAATGCTACACAAAACACGATGTTAAATAAAATAAAACACACAAGTAAAAGGACTAAATTATGAAGTATTATAAAATAAACACAATAGTAAAATATAGTCGGGATTGATCATCCGTACCCACTTTTAGAGCCACTGTTGCTCAGGGACTCAGTGTACTGGTACCTCACACATACATTGGTACTAATGTACCCACTTTTACAGTCACTGCCACTGCTCAAGAACACAAAAGTGCAATGAGACCTCACCCACACATCGACACTACCGTATGTGATGTAAGATATGGGGCCGGCTTTAAGGGCACTATCTCTATGATACCGATATACCTAATACTTGTGCAAGTTTCCGGGATCTTATCATAAGCTGACACAACTCCGCCTTATAAACACCGGTATAAATGTACCCACTTTAGAGTCATTGCGCAGGGACTCAAAGTACAATGGTTGCCCCAACACACAAGCACACTAAGTACAATGGTTGCCCCAACACACAAGCACACTGGTACTACAATCCCAAAAACAGAATATATATAAATAAATCTATCTATATATATATAAAATAAACCACGAAAAACCAGTATCACACTTTCACCATGAATAAATAAATAAAACACAAAATAAATTGGTCACTTTTAGTCGCATATGACTATCACAGTTTCACCACTTAAGTTACACAAGATCACCATGTACACTGTTCACGGTATCACCAATTTCACAATTGAACACTTCACCCTTTTTAAATCAAAAATCAGTTTTTATAAATTAAAAAAATCGCAATTAACCTTTAACATTAATTTAACATTAATTCATGTAGAATCCAATATCAACAAATAAAACATATGGCACATGTTATATTCAACACCTAGCACGTAAGAAAGAAAACACACAAACAAACAAACACACAAATAAAACCTATTAAAATAAAATCGGTTTCTTTCCCCTTACCGTATCAAATGAGAGCTCGTTTGTAAACCGCCAAACGAAGCCGAAAACCTGAAAAAATGGAAATACCAGATCTATACAGCAGCTTAACGGCATCTAAAACGGTCCCTAAAAGCAGTCAATAACATCTACTGATTAATATAAATCGTTGATTTTCGGATTAGAGTTGAGCCCTATAAAAATGATAATTTAAAAACTAAAAACGAAGGGTCGATAATTACATAGTTAGAAAGGTTCAAGTAGTAGATAAAGAAAACATATTGAATCATACAAAATGGAAAATCGGTGACCTCCTAATCGACAGCCGACCTCCTAATCGACTCCCGAAGCGCCTGTCGAAAACCCGAAAACCACCACGACTGCCACACATCACTACCGCATGACCTGGCCTGGTCGTCGACCTCTTCTCTAGACCTCACTTCGTATTTGGTCTCTCTCTCTCTTCTCTCAGCTCACTCTGGCTCATCTCTCTCATTATGTATATGCGGGTGTATGTTATGTAACGTACGTATATCATACTATTAATATAAACAAACTAAAGAAAAGTTGAGGCTGCCGTATTTTGCCCAATTTTTCCAAAAATACCCCATTCTATATTAATAATTGCCAAAGTAGCTAATCTAATTAATTAACAAATTGTCCTCACTATATTTTCGTAATTACGAATGTAGTCTGAATTAATTAACAATTTGTTTTAACCCGCATAACTACAATAAATAATACAAAATTAGAATATTATTTTTAAAATAAAATATATTACTAGATTTATACCATTACGTGTCTCACACGTAACGCGTGGGTAACTTTTACTACTATCTTATTAATATAAGGGAACTCAATAAAACTTGAGGCTGCCCAATTTTACCTATTTTTTCCAAAAATGCCCCTATTCTAATTTACTAATTACTCAAATAAATTAATGAAATTTAAATAAATAAATAAATAAAAATTTCCACACACATCAAATCATCTCCCAAACAAAATCATCATACATGTATTTTTTATATTACTATACATTATATTTTTACGATATTCGTTCAATTATTTTTGCAAACTTTTTAAAAATGTTAAATTTATCTGTGATTAAAAATGTTAAATTTATCTGTGTCAGATCATATTTATGCAATTATGTGTCACACACGCAACGCGTGGGGTACGTTACTAGTATATATATATATATATATATATATTCACAATATAAATTACTTTGGGTTTAGGTTTTTAATTTATTTAATTACTATTCCAGCCCATACAGTTATTCTTAATAACCAACACCACTTAAAACTATTATATATCTATTTCATTAATATGACATATTTCAAATTTACACACAAGTACACCATTATTATCACTATAATAAAATCAAAAATGAATACAAAATTTTTTTGAAAGGTTACAAATAGTCAACAGTAACAAACCACTCGGGTTGAGCCAAGTAAAATCCCAAAACAAAACCAAGCAAATAAGTTGCCACAATATCAAGCTCTAGCAACTCGATATACCAATATTCTACCAAGGCTAAACAAATTGACAAACGACTAACAAGTAAAGATTATACCTCTTCGAGGCAACTATCTTTCAATTGTTCAATCGGCTTTGTCCCAAAAAACACCTTGTAGTCAAACAAGTCTTCACTAGGAACCCCCAAATCCCTCTTGAAAACCAACTTAGTAATAACAACTTCTAATTCGGAGAAATCCACCAAGAACCAAGTCTGCTCCTTCATAAAGGAACTCTCATCGTCTTCGATTTCTCTCGAAACAAATGCACCATCCCAACTCTTTCGAGTCTCTGAATATGATACATGAATACTCATATCCACTAATTGAGGTGCACAACTAAACAAATCGGTGAATCTCGTAGATCCCCTAAAAAAACAAGCGGGTCTGCGCTTTCGAAATGAATCATCAACCTGATTCTCATTGCTAGTCGAATCTACCCTTGCTATACCGCAAACCGAGTCAGCACATACACACGAACCAACTAGCTCCATCGGTTATGAAGTACCCTCAACTTGCATCCCAAGTCTATTTACTATTGTTCATTGTCCCACATCGATCGACTCTCCAATTCGCTCCAACTGCCAATGTTCTAACTCCCCTCAAAATCGCAACACCGCCCTTGCACACTTTAAGAACTCCACCCTCCATGTAACTGAGTAGCCTTTCGCTTCTAAAATTCCCAAGGAGATCACATTCTTCTTTAAGTATGGCACAAAATGCACGTCACCTAATACGTTGATAGTCCCATCACCTAACTTCAAACGAAACCTCCATATCCCTTTTATCTTAAAAGCATCGCCATTACCTAACATAACGACACCACCATCTAACTCACAAAACTTAGAATATATTGCCTTGTAAGAACACACGTGATAGGAGCAACCCGTAACCAATACCCATTCATCAAAACCAATAAGCACCTCCGAGCTAACCAAAACATAATCATCCAAATCATCTCCGTTGCTAGCAATATTTGTATCTTCTAACAAAGGACATTCTTATTTCCAATGTCCCCTCTTATAGCAGTAAGAACACTCGTCACGAGCGAGTTTTTTTTCCCTTTTCACATGAACTATTCTTTGACTTATGTCTTTGAACCTTAACGGTTAATGCCCCATTCTCATATTCATGATCTGTAACATCCTCTTCCTGTTTTCATTATTTACAAGTGCATTGGACACGTCTGCAAATTTTACCGAATCCTTACCATACAACAAAGTAGTGGTAAGGTGCTCATATTGTTCCGGCAATGAATTTAGCAACAATAAGGCTTTATCCTCCTCTCCGATCTCTACATCTAAATTTTGCAAATCAGCTAAAATTTTATTGTACCTATTGAGATACTCGTTCATAGAGATACCTTGCTCATACCTGAAACGAAAAATCTTCTTCTTCATGTACAGCTGATTTTCGATATTCTTTGTCATGTACATGTCTTCAAGCGTCTTCCACAGTACTTGAGCGTCCATCTCCTTCATAACCGAGTATTTGACCGCCTTGGCCAAAAACAACCTTATCGTCCCACATGCTGAACTATTCTTCTTCTTCCAATCTTCATCCGTCATCTCATCAGGCTTCTCCTCAAATACAAGATCTATTTCTTGCTGATTAAGCACATCTATAACCTCGCACTGTCACATGCCGAAGCTGTTAGTTCCATCGAACTTCTCCACTTCGAACCTCAAGTTTCCTTCCATCGCCCCAATCAAGATTGGACTCTGATACCAATTTGTTGTGTGGAAGCTCAAACAAATGACAAGAAACAATAAACAGTAAATAAAAAAACACCCAAAAGAAGGACACACATGGACCAAAAAATAAAAACAAGGATTTAACGTGGAAAGGAAAAATATATTACTATAATAGTTGAGAAATTACAAAGCTAGTAAAACCCACTGATATTTGGTGCCAGAAATAATGAATCCCTAATAGCTTATTTATAACTTCTATCCTATGCACATTTCTTCACCTTACAAATGTGTGATAAACCAATCCTTATTATAACTCTAAAGAAGAGGCTTATTCCTATACCTAACCAATGTGGGATAAACCCACAATACAAATATGAATTAGAGCCAACTTTCAACATCAATATCGTATAACTTTTTGTGATAAATTTTGTTATTTGGGTTTATAGTGACTATTAACTAGAGATGTAGGTCTTTGTTTTTGGATGTACTCTTTCAGTTTATAGTGAAAATAGTGGTACTAGCCATAGTTTATCGTAGAGGTGAGCATAAGTAGATCAAATCAAGCAGAGCCGATTAAAAACCGAAACAAACCAATTGCTATTCGGTTTGGTTTGGTTTAAAAATTGTAAAAACTAAACCGATCCGATTTTCCGAGTTTTGCTCAGCCCGAGTTGGTGGTGCTATATTTTTTAATTTTTTTCCATAAACATGTATTTTGATATAGGATTTTGAAAACATCTCCCTGGGAATGTTTGATTTATCTTAGAAAATTAATTCCATTTGCAATGACATTCAATATACCGCTGGGGTTAGTTTGAATTTGCTTCTGGTTAAAAAAAACAAAATAATTCAATAACCTCAATGTGCTTCTTACGAAGACAATGAGTGAATTGAAGCTAGAGAATAAGAGAGGAGAAGAGCTCAACAAGCTGAGAAAGAAACCTGATGAAGTGAAGGGATGGTGGGAGAGGCCGATAGAGGAGCTGGAGATGGAGCAGCTTCAGGAGCTAAAACTGGGAATGGAGGAGCTAAAGAAAAATGTGGAGGAGCAAGCTGAGAAGTTTCGTACTATGGAATCCTCAAATATCCAGCACCCCTACTCGTATGACACGTCTTTCTATGCCGCTGGCCCAAGCACATCAGGTAATGCAAGCACATCAAATAATGTTAAAGCTTCTGGAAATAAATACGGTGTCGATTATGAATATGACAATGGGCTCGAATTTGGGCAGGGGAATGGACATGGATATTTTGGTTAAAAATATTTCTAGTTATGTTTCTTTTTTGTGAGAATAAGTGGTTACTGGTTGTTATGAACCTGGTGATGTCGCCATGAATTTGTTTGCGTTTTTTTCTATAAAAAAAAATAATAAAATAATAATAATAATCCTTCAATGCTTTAAAATATTTTCTAAAAGTTAAGGGAATGTTTAGTTCTTTTCATTTGAGGCATATACTGATATAAACAACAGAAAGATAATTAAAATTGAGAAATGTAACATCCCGTATTTTTATAAATGGTTTTATTTATGATTTAATTTGTCCAAAAACATTTTATACAAATTTTATCAAAAACCGGTCACTCGACTAATTTTTAGCCAAAAACCGAAACTCTTCCGAAAAACTTTATTTTAAAAACATGTTACTAATTTTACAAATAAAAATGACCCAATAAATTTGTTTCTAAAAACTTATTATTTTTGAGTAGTAAAACAATATTTTTGGATTTAGAGTTAACTTTTAGAAATTTGGGGACCAAATAGTTCGCTTACACAAACTTTCTCAAAACAGTTTTTACATCTTCAAATCAACCCACTTTTTGAAAAACAAACCAAAACAAGAGAGAAAAGAGAGAAAAGAGAGATTTCAAACCCTAGGAGGAGGAAGAAGAAGAAGAAAAAGAAGAAGAAGAAGAGGAGGAGGAGGGGGAGGAAACCAACATTAGCGGGTTCTTACCGGAAGCATCTCTTCTACGCTCTAAGGTAACGGGGGTTATCCATTGCGACTAGGCGATGGTGTATGTTAGGATTAGGTCTTGTGTTTATTTTAAATTGGGGCCTTTTATCTTAATTAAGTTCTTAAATTGTTAATTGGGTTTTATTTGTTGCACTTTTAATTTCATTATTTGAATTGTAGAGGTTGAGACCTTAGATATATTAATTTCGAATTAATGAGGTTATGGATGGGTTTGCGTGTTTTATGAGTTGATTATGTGATATTATAGTTGTTGATGAAATTGTGTAAAATTATGTTGAATATGGATGAATTGTAGTTTATGCATACAAGGTGTTTGTTAAAATGCCTGAATGAGATTTTATGTTGTTGGAGTTGTTTGCCTAGTTGTGAATCTATCACCTATGCTTATGGGTTATGTTGAATTACGTTATAGAGACGTATGAGAATGTGATAATTGAATGGTTTTATATTATTGGTCGAGGCCTTGTGATTTAGATTAGTGGCAATGGTCTATGTCTCTTCCAATTCTGGGGACAATAGATGGCCGAGTGGATAGGGAATGACTCGTCTTATGGACTGGGGTGAGTGGTATGAGAGGTCCTAGTGTGCACTATATTTACTTTTATGTTAGCAATGGTCTATGTCTCTTCCTAATTCCGGGGACATAAGACGGCCGAGGGGATAGGGAATGACTCGTCTCACGGACTGGGACGAGTGGCATGAGACGTCCAAGTGCGCACTTTAAATCTACTTTTATGTTAGCAATGGTCTATGTTTCTTCCTAATTCCGGGGACATAAGACGGCCGAGGGGATAGGGAATGACCTAACTTACGGACTGGGGTAGGTGGCGTGAAAGGTCCATGTTTGCTATCGATGTGTGTTGACGTTATTTAATTTATTCCGTTGTATGATGTTATTGTATTTCTTTTTATACGTTGATTATCGTAGTTGTTGTTTGTGAGTTCTTGCATTTATGGGATGGAGTGACGGTATTTTGTGGTGTCGTCCCGTCTATGTATGTGCGTGGGACTCACCGTTACAGTTTTGTCTTTCAGGTACAACTTAGGTTGAGGCGTTTGGATAGGAGTATTAGCGAGGTAGCGCATGGGTTTGGGCTTCTTGAATCGTTTTATTTCTTTAAACTATTCTTCGAGTATGTAGCCTACGGGCAAATTACAATTGTTTATTTTCTTTTAATAAAATTGTCAAAGCTATCTCGTCTTGTAGCCGCGTTTGGCAAACACTTTTATTTATTGATTAATTGTTCCTTTAGCTCTCAAGTTATTTATTTTAAAATTTAAATTTTGTACCAACATGTTCTATTTCCTTTTGTTTAAAAAGGTCATGTCTTGATATCCGTTTTCTGGATTTTGGGGCGTGTTATGTTTCTTTTTTGTGAGAATAAGTGGTTACTGGTTGTTATGAACCTGGTGAAGTCGCCATGAATTTGTTTGCGTTTTTTTCTATAAAAAAAAATAAAAAAATAATAATAATAATCCTTCAATGCTTTAAAATATTTTCTAAAAGTTAAGGGAATGTTTAGTTCTTTTCATATGAGGCAAATACTGATATAAACAACAGAAAGATAATTAAAATTGAGAAACATCCTTAAAAGCATCTGGCTTTTTGAACCATTAGTGGGCGCAATAGTAGTGTTATATGAAAAACCGAAGTTAATTCATTGGTTATATAAATACTAGTAAACGATACTCACGCGTTGCGTGTGAGCGTGTGAGAATGTATAAATTGTGATCATACAAATATTTAGAGAAAAAAAATATATGGGATATAAGAAAAAAAGATTATATAAATTGTTTGGTTAAACAGGGAGAAAGAGTGTAATTAGTTTTTATTTTTCTATTTTTTATGAAGGGGTATTTTTGAAAAAAAAATAACTAAATTTGGCAGGCTGAATTTTTTTTGAGTTCACTTATATTAATAGTATGATATGATATGTCAAATGCAAAATGCAAAAAAAAATCTGGCTCGTGTAATATATATATATATATATATATATATATCGAACGTTAGTTTCATTAGATCATATTGCCTGAAATCATAATTAAATTATTTCTTGCTTTATGATAAAAGTTTATTGATGATGTTCATTAAACTTTACTTGTTTGATATATATAACAGAAAACAAAGAGATAGGTCAAAAAAAAATGAAATAAAGTTGAAGTTCCATACCTTTGAGTTGCTTGAATATCCATAATCTAACAGAGCAAACCCTGAAAATAGAAAAAGGTTGAATAAGTCATGAAACTTTCTCGTAAACTAAACATTATTTACTGTTCGACTTTAATCAAGTACAGCATACAACATAAAACAAAATTATGTCTTGTTATATATTGCGTGATGGACCTGTTCACTTTTTATTTTTAAAACAGTTTTGACATCTTATATATACTAATAAAAGAACCAATATCTGAGCTGTTATAGTATTTATATGTCTGGTGAAAATTATGCAATATAGAAACCTATTTCAATTATGCAACACCTCACATCTTGAAATTACATATGTTAAAGAAGGGTTGTGAAGTATTCTTCATTTCATTATTATAGTATTTAGGATTCAAGCTGGGGCCTTGCTCCGTATAAAATAGTAACATTTCCTCAATCTATGAGTTTATTGCAACTTATAAACTCTTGACAAATTAATGAATATGATAACAGGTTATTAAGTAAGCTTATGCAATTACCAAATTTGTCATGAGCTTACTTAATTACCTATTATCATATTCATTAATTTGTCACGAGAGACTCATTCTGAAACACGTTTGTCGTTTGTGTTCGGTTGGGCCGATATGTATATTGTCTAAAGTCATTCTTGCTTGATTCTAAGTTGCATTCACCATATGATATTGAGGACATTAATAGGAATCATGCTCTTCAACTTGATTACAACGTTGTTTGCTTTCGATAGTGGGTTCTTGTAATGGGCTTGTTTATATACTTATTTTTAATATATAAATTTCTATATGCAACCCATCTACTGGAGAATCAAAGTAGCTGTCGACTCTGGATAACTCATGGCTTGATTGAAACACTATGTATGGGTCCGGATATGATCAATTTAATTAAAATTACAAAGTATTGTGGACATTACCTCATGTAGGTAATGGAGGCTTGAATGAGAAAATGATGATAGTTTATTCGTTAAAGACTAAATCTTGGGGTAATATCAGGGATTTCTTATATGCTTCTTCTTACAAAGAAGCAGTTGTACTTGTTACCGCACTTTTTCATTGGAAAATTACTAGTTTGTAATCATCATTAAGTTGATCATATCCAAACCTGTGTGTTTCTATCAAGCCATGAGTTATCCAGAGCTGACAACTCCTTTAATTCTCTAGTAGATGGATTCCATATAGAAATCCATATATTATTAATAACTATACAAACAAACTCATTACAAGAACCCACTATCGAACGCAAACAACTTTGGTCATTCAAGGGTTAATCAAGTTCAACGGCATAAGTACTATTAAGATTATTAAGGTCCTTAATATCACTTGGTGAATGTAATACAGAGTCAAGCGAGAATAACTTTACAATATACTTATCTCCCAGCCGAGCACAAACGTGTTTCAGAACAAGTCTCCGATGGGTATAATGGATGATATTAGATGATTTTTTGAGATGTGATCTAGTGAATCTGGGGTTTAAGATGAGATAAAGAAATGATCTAGAAACACACTTGAACCTGATTAGTGATTTGACTATAAAAACAAGTGAGAATCTATGTGATAATCTCTAAAAGGAAATCAGATAATAATGTTTGTGACCGTTGAAAGGATTTATGAGTCCATCTTCCTCGTTGATCTTTGAATAGTTCATCTCTTTTATGACTCAAATTTCTTTTTATATCCATTAAAGAATAGTTCAATCTTACCTTACACTGAAAACTACCTACAGATTTTCCGAATGTGTAACCACAACTTCAAACCGTAGCTATCATTGATGTTAGGTTCCAGAATCTTTAAATGGTTCTCATGTTATATAATTTCTAACTTTATATGTTATTTTCTTCTCTTTATCTATGTTTCGATGGGAAATATTATAAATATATATGTAATCTTATCATGATTTAATCACACTCTTATTTTCTAAAGAATTTTTTGAATACATAAAATACTTTATAAGCAAAAATTATTTCTTTAATAAAATGTTATATCATTTTACTGTTTTTACTAATTGTCTATGTGAAAAAAGGCTAACAACATTTATTCAAATTTTAAATAAACTATAACAAGATCAAATAGACTACTAAGGATTGCTTAACATTTACATGTTTAAGTTTTCCCCCCTTGTAAAGCTCCAGGATCCGCCCCTGAGTTCATCGGCATGAGTAATATTAATATTATTAATGTCCTTAATATCACATGTTGAATATAATATATAGTCAAGCGAGAATGACTTTAGACAATATACGTATCGCCTGATCGAGCACAAACGTGTTCAGAATAAGTTTTTCATGGATATAATTGATTATATTAGATGAATTATTGAGATGTGATCTAGTGACATCTCATTTTTATGACGGATTTAGGCCCTCAAAATACTAGTCGACGCCCCCTCTCCATTAGAGTTTCGGATTAAATGTTTATATCCAGCCAAACTTTTACTTTATTCGTGGAAGTGCTAGTTAAAATCCTACCTTTTATAAATCCAGTTTGGGACTACAAAATGTTGGAGACGACACTGAGCATCATGATTTATTTTCTATTCTGGAAAGTGCAAGAAGTTTCCATTTAAAGAAATATAATAAGTACGCAAGCCTAAACAATAAAAAGTATGGGAAACATGAAGCAACGGTATGAAACTATAATAGTTAACCTGCTAGAACTAATTAAGTAGACTCTGGTGAGAAAATTTCATTGTACTATATCTCACATTGAATAATCTTAGGGATATAATGAATAGTATAAGTATTGGAGTATAAAAGAAGGTTATTAAACATGTTAACTATGCTTATTATCGAACATTTGATATTGCCCTAATGACATTTTCATGTTGAAGATCTGAAGCTCCCGAAACAGAAATTTGTTGGTAATCCCTGAGAAAACACATGCAACTAAAACAAAAACAACGTACTAAATCATTTGATATCCATATTTCTGAGTAAAATCTGAAACCAGAGAAATCCGAGGCATTTGGAAATACAAATTAGCAGACATAACTAACTATTGCATCCTGGGAGGCTCACGTGTATCTACAACGTACTAAGATTCAATTAAAGACATTTAAACCCATATTTACAATTTCTCAAACACAAGAAACCAAAGTTCTTATTTAATTCTCTTTTCCTTTTTCGTGTTTTATCATTAACTTGAATATTGAACATAGAACCTCTACTTGAGTCCGAGATGTATCTCACTCAAATATAAAAAGTTTTACGTAACGACATAAAGTTTGCCAGATCCATTTTCTGGCGGAACTAGGATTTGAATGTCGGTGGGGATAAATTGCATGTTTATATTTTTTTTGTAATTACGGGGATAATGAAAGGCTATAATCGTCAATTTTCCACAAAATATATGGAAAATTTAGGATTTTTTTTCAATATGATGGGTGCTTCAGCCAATTTAGCTACCTATTTCCTCCCCTATCCAGCGCTCTATAACAATAAACATTATCATGTTTAAGAGCTCATATTTAAAAAGTAGAATCAAGATGATAATTTATTGGTTCTTAATACGCCAGAAAATTTATAAACAATCATAAAAATAAATGAAATATACCAAGCCTTGTCCAATCCGTATAACACACGATATGTCCAGTTAATTAAAGCTTTCAAAATAAATATTGTCGCTAGGCTTTAAGTCTTAAGACAATGTTTAACTAAAAACTCATAAGTTTAGTGTATCATGTGGGAGATAAAAAAAAGGCATATTAAGATCTAGATAAAAAGATTACTACCAGTTAGGGAAAAAACTGAATATACGTTGTCAAAATATGAAAATGGAATTGAAAAAAACAAATCAGAGCAAAGTGTAAATTGATAGCATAAGATTCATATCAGCTGCGTGCCTGCGTCAGACTGAAAAATGAAAAGTATTACCAGAAATGTGTCAAGAAATTTGAAAAAATGGTATACATAATTTGCAAAGGGTAACAAAATTAAAACCAGCTAGATCTTCAAGATCGAGATATTTATACATTAAATTTATTGCATACAAATATTCAGTAGAAACATACATTCTTGTCCAAATCAAATTTATCTAGCTTGTTTCACTGCATATTCGACGTAAATAAGTTAGGCCAGACTGAAAATTGAAAATATTACCATAAATGATGAAAAATACTTCATTTCAAAAAATCTTATACATAATAAAACAAAATTGATAAAAACTTGGGTTACTCCAAGTCCAGACTAATAAGTTTTTGTTAATAACACTCTAACAACAATTGATATATGTATAAATTGTTGTTAGCGTGTTGTTAACAAAAGATTATTTTATTTATTCTTGTTCCTTCTAATTAGATTACTTCTTCTTTTTAGTTGGATACATATTTTTGCAAGAATAAATAAAATAAGGTTTTATTCATATTGTTTGTTTTTTACATACAACAAAATTTGTTTCTCTCTCTATATATATCTTATACTCAAAGTAGGCGTCTTCTTCTCTTAAGGATAGTGCAAAAATGGAAAATAATTCCGATTCAGACAAGTCATATGACATAGTGTGTCACGCCCCAAAATGCAGAAAACGGATATCAATGCGTGACCTTTTGAAACAAAAGGAACAGAACCTGTTGGTAAAAATTTTAACTTTTAAAAGAAAATCAATTTGCGAGCTAAAAGAACAGTTAAACAATTAAATGGAAATATTTGCCAAACACGGCTACAAGACAAAATGGTTTAACAGATTTATCGAAAAAGAATACCAAACGAATAATTTGTCTGTAGGCTAAAACCTCAAAAACTAGTCTAAGAAAAAATAAAGCAACTGGAAGAAACCCCAAGCCCATGCGATACTTCGCTAATGCTCCTAACCGAACGTCTCAACCTAAATTGTACCTGAAATACAAAACTGTAACAGTGAGTCTCACGCACATAAATAGACGGGACGGCACCACAAAATACCGTCACTCCATCCCATAAATGCAAGAACTCACAAACAACAACTACGATAATCAACGTATAAAGAGGAATATAATAACATCGTACAACGAAATAAATTAAATAACTTCAACACACATCTATAGCAAACATGGACCTCTCACGCCACCTACCCCAGTCCGTAAAGTAGGTCATTCCCTATATCCCTCGGCCGTCTATTGTCCCCGGTATAGGGAGAGACATAGACCATTGTTAACATAAAAATAGTTTTAAAGTGCGCACTTGGACCTCTCACGCCACTCGTCCCAGTCCGTAAAATGAGTCATTCCCTATCCCTTCGGCCGTCTTATGTCCCCGGAATTAGGAAGAGACATAGACCATTGCTAACAATAAAATAGATATAGTGCACACTAGGACCTCTCACGCCACTCGCCCCAGTCCGTAAGACGAGTCATTCCCTATCCCCTCGGCCGTCTTATGTCCCCGGAATTATGGAGAGACATAGACCATTGCCACTAATCTAAATCACAAGGCCTCGGCCAATAATATAAAACCATTCAATTATCACATTCTCATATGTCAATTTAACGTAATTCAACATAACGCATAAGCATAGGTGCTAGATTCACAACTAGCCAAACAACTCCAACAACATAAAATCTCACTCAGGCATTTTAACAAACACCTTGTATGCGTAAACTACAATTCATCTATATTCAACATAAATTTACCCAATTTCATCAACAACTATAATATCACATAATCCACTCATCAAACACGCAAACCCATCCATAATTTCATTAATTCGAAATTAATATGTCTAAAGTCTCAATTTCTACAATTCAAATAATGGAATTAAAAATGCAACAAATAAAACTCAATTAACAATTTAAGAACATAATTAAGATAAAAGGCAAAAACCCCCAATTTAAAATAAACGCAATACCTAATCCTAACATACACCCTCATCTAGCCGCAATGGATAACCCCCGTTACCTTAGACCGTAGAAGAGATGCTTCCGGTAAGAACCCGCTAATGGTCGTTTCCTCCTCTTCTTCTTCTTCTTCCTAGGGTTTGAAATCTCTATTTTCTCTCTTGTTTTGGTTTGTTTTTGGTTTACTGATTTAAAAAGTGGGCTGAAAAGATGTTTAGAAAAACTGTTTTGAGAAAGTTTGGGGAAGCGAACTATTTGGTCCCCAAAGTTCTAAAAGTTAACTCATGATCCAAAAATATTACTTTACTACTCAATAATAACATTAGAAACAAATCTATTGGGTCCTTTTTGTTTATAAAATTAGTAACAGATTTTTAAAATAAAAATTTTCGGAAGAGTTTCGGTTTTTAGCTAAAAATTAGTCGAGTGACCGGTTTTTGGTAAAATTTGTATAAAACGTTTTGTTTGGATAAATTAAATCATGAATAAAACCATTTATAAAAATATGGGATGTTACAACTAACCCTCCTTAAAAGAATTTCGTCCCGAAATTCCATTTCTAAACAACTATACCCAGAAATGATAAACTTTTATAAATAAACCGTAAGAATTTAAACGTACAGCTCGTGACATAACTTAAGAAATAAAATACGCAGGGTTCACAACCCGTAACAACTCCATAACTCAAATACATGAACAACATGTAAGAATCTCAAATAAGGTAAACACCCATATACAATATCAAACAGAATAAAAGACAACAACTCAACAAATCCGTAAACTCTAGGCGTCACAACAAAAATAAACTCCAAACTCTAGGCGTTACAACCCTTCACCGATAAAGAAATTTCGTCCCGAAATTAGAAAACATCTAAACAAAAGTACCTAAAGAAAGCACGAGGTCAGGATACTTCCTCTTCATCTCATCCTCATATTCACAAGTTGCCTCCTAGGCCCCATGGTGTTTCCAAACCACATTTACCAATCTAATCATTTTTCCTCGAAGTTCCTTCTCTTGCACATCGATAATCCTCATAGGTCCGACTTCGTAGGTCACATCCGCACTAACCTCAATGTCCTCAAAGTCCACCATGTGTGAAGGGTCGTGATGATACTTTTTCAACATTGACACATGGAACACCGGGTGAACCCCCGCCAACTTTGGTGGCAAGTCCAACCGGTATGCAACTTCTTCAACTCGGTCCACCATCTCAAATGGTCCGATAAATCTTGGACTCAACTTCCATTTAGAGCCAAACCTAATAATCCCCTTCCTGGGCGAAACTCGCAAAAATACTTGATCCCCCTTTTCGAATTCCAAAGGTCTCCTCCTCTTATCCGCATAACTCTTTTGCCTACTTCGAGCCGTCTCAAGCCTTTTTCGAATTAACTTAATCTTTTCTGTCGTCTCTTGAATCAATTGCGGTCCTAACATTTCCGCTTCTCCCACCTCGGTCCAACACACCGGAGACCTACACGCCGCCCGTATAAAGCCTCGAAAGGTGTCATGCCAATACTAGCTTGAAAGCTATTATTATACGAAAACTCCACTAAGGGCAGATGGCTCTCCCAGCCTTCCTTGAAGTCATTCACACACGCACGCAACATATCCTCTAGCACTTAGATAGTCCGCTCCGATTTTCCATCCGTTTGGGGATGAAACGCCGTACTCATTGTCAACTTGGTCCCTAAGGCATTTTGCAATGCGCCCCGGAACCTCGACACAAACCTTGCGTCTCGATCCGATACTATCGAAATCGGTACCCCATGAAGTCTAACAATTTCCTTAATATACTTTCGTCCCAAGATTTCCACCGAGTTGGTCATCTTAATTGCAATGAAGTGTGTGGATTTGGTCAAACGGTTGACCACAACCCACACAGCATCATTCCCACTTACCGATCTAGGTAAGTTGGTCACAAAATCCATTGCTATCCTTTCCCACTTCCATTCCGCCACCGGTAAGGGTTGGAGCATACCCGCCGGCCTTTGGTGTTCTGGTTTCACTTGCTGGCAAGTTAGACACCTGCTAACATATGAAGCTACATCTCGTTTCATTCCGGGCCACCAAAATTGTCTCTTCGCATCATGATACATTTTCGTCCCGCCGGGATGAACGGCTAATCGGGAGTGGTGAAACTCCTTTAATACCTCGTTCCTCATGTTTTCTGTCACATAAGTCCTTCCCTTAAATGGTAGTCCTCCATTGGTTCCTTTTGTCCAACCATCTAATACTTCGCTCGAACTCATCTGTTTCTCATAGTTCTCTACTTTCTCCTCCCCATCTTGTGCTTCCAGAACCCTACTCACAAGTTCTGGTTGTACCACTATTGTGTACAGGGTCCCCACATCAACATGTCCCAACTCCAAGTTGAACTCGTTCACTTTTCCCATCATCCTTCATTCCTCGATCGCCACATGCGCTAAGGTCGCATGGGACTTTCAACTGAAAGCATCCGTCACTACATTGGCCTTTCCCGGATGATAGTGCAAGTCATAGTCGTACTGTTCCAAATATTCCATCCATCGCCGTTGTCGCATATTTAGATCACGTTGGGTAAAAATATGCCCTAAGCTCTTGTGATCCGAGAACACTTCGAACTTTTCCCCAAACAGATAATGCCTCCATATCTTCAATGCATGAACTATTGTCGTTAGCTCTAGGTCATGAGTCGGATAGTTCTTTTCATGAATCTTTAGTTGTTGCGAAGCATATGAGATAACCTTTCCGTCCTGCATCAAGACGCAACCCAAACCTTCCTTCGAAGCATCGCAATACACTTGGTAACCCTTCCCTTACTCGGGAATAACTAGTATGGGGGAACTAGTCAACCGCTTCTTGAGCTCTAGGAAAGCTTTCTCGCAAGCCTCACTCCACACGAACTTCACCCCCTTCTTGGTAAGGTAAGTCATTGGAGTTGCGAACTTCGAGAAATCCTTGACGAACTGTCGATAGTATTCCGCTAAACCCAAGAAACTTCGAATCTCGAACACATTTTTCGGTTGGGCCCATTTGGAAATCGCCTCAATTTTCGTCGCGTCCACCTTTACCCCTTCTTCTGAGATCGCATGTACAAGAAATTTCACCTCATTTAGCCAAAACTCACATTTGCTAAATTTTCCGTAAAGTTGGTGCTCTCTCAACGTGAGCAACGCTAAACGGAGATGCTCCTCTTGTTCCTCTGTTGAACTCGAGTAAATCAAGATATCGTCGACGAAGACCACCACAAACTTGTCGAGATACTCCTTAAAGATCCGGTTCATTAAATCCATAAATGCCGCCGGCGTATTAGTTAACCCGAATGGCATGACCACAAACTCATAGTGACCATACTGGGTCCTAAAGGCCGTTTTCCAAATATCCTCATCACTCACCCTCAATTGGTGATAGCCTGATCGCAAATTGATTTTTGAAAAGAACGTCGCTCCCTTCAGTTGGTCAAACAAATCGTCAATTTGAGGTAGTGGGTACTTATTCTTAATAGTAACCCTATTTAGCTTTCTATAGTCGATGCACATCCTCATCGATCCATCCTTCTTTTGCACAAATAAGGCCGGTGCCGCCCACGGTGACGTACTCCGCCTAATAAACCCCTTCTCCAGCAGTTCCTCTAACTGCTTACTTAACTCTTTTAACTCAGCTGGTGCCAAACAGTACGGGGAAATGGCTATGGGTGATGTTCCCGGTACCAAGTCGATAGAAAAATCTAACCCTCTTTTCGGTGGTAACCCTGGTAGATCCTTCGGAAACACATCTCTAAAATCGTCCACTACGCGTGGCCATATTTCCACTTCCTCGTCGTTATCCACTATCAAGAGACTAGCAAAAAGACAAGACAGTTTGCCCACACCCCGCTTGGAATAATAAGGAATAGAAGAAAGGGTAGCGTCCCTTTCCCCACGAAAGAACACCTCATCTCCGGATGAAGTTGTAAGGAAAAGTTTTCGTCGAACACAATCGATGAAAGAGTTGAAATGAACCAACCAGTCTATTCCAAGTATCACGTCGAACCCCGACATCTCTATAACAACTAAATCAAATATAAACACGTGGTCCACGACCACCATCTCACAAGACCGACACACTCGGTCCAACACAACTCGACCCCCAACAGGAGTCTCTACAACAATCGGGTTCTCTAGAACCCCAATTTCTAATGATAAAGACTCAACTAGATGCCTAGCTATAAAAGAACGTGAAGCTCCCGTATCAAAAAGAACATGTGCCCAAGATGAGCACACAAGAACCATACCTTGTACATTTGTTGGGTCTCCCTGGTTTGGCAACTGTGGCAAGGCATATAGACGAGCTTGAGTAGGTGGGTTTCCTTGCTGTGCTCGATTTCCCCCATTATTTCCTCGGTTCCCCAGGTCTTGATGGCCTCCTCAGTAGTTCCCACGGTTTCCCCCTCCTTGGTGGTTACCTTGAAACCCTCCCCCTTTGGTTCCTAGGTAATTGGTGTTGTGGCACAAATTCTGGTCTTCTTGGTGGTGGTGGTGGCAACCTAGGTTGGTTAAAGGGCCGGTTGTTGTCGATTCTTCCTTGTCCCCCGGGACAAACCGTTGCTATATGTCCAAATCGGTTGCATGTCCTACATTGGACTCTATGGCATTCGAACTGTCGATGATTCACATCTCCATAGTGGAAACACGCTCCCCTCATCACGATGTTTGTCGGTAGTGGATTAAAACCCCTCTCTCATCTGCCCTGTTGTGGAAAACGCGAATTATTCGCCATATCCCAAGTCCGCTTCTTCTCTTCCCTCGGAGCATTTCCGGTTTTCGACTTCTCCGAGATTCTTTTGCTATGGAGTAGAGCTCCTTCCATAGCTTGAGCCGATTTTACCAACTCATTATAGTTGACATGGCGGGCCGATGCCAATTGCAATGAGATGGTCGGGTTCTGCCCCTTCATGAATCTCCTATATTTTTCAACACCCCATAGAACCGAGTCTGTGGCAAACCTCGAGAGTGACGTATACTTTAGCTGGTATGCTTGAACGGTCATACCCCCTTGATATAGTTCATCGAACCGTCTCCTCATTTCATCCTTATAAGAATCGGGAAGAAACTGTCGATTGAACAATTCGATGAATTCATTCCAGTCGATGTTGGTTAAGTTGTAAGTATCCACGATTCCTAACCACCACTTCCGTGTTTCACCCTTTAGGTGAAACTGAGCCATATTTACCCATTGTTCCCCATCTACTATCCCCGCTGCCGATAAGTATTTCTCCATTTCATCCACCCATCCCCCAGCTATGGATGGTTCACCTATCCCATCGAAAGTCGGAGTCCCCAATCGGGTGAAGTTAAGCAATCCATTGTTACTTGAACTCCCAGCTTGTGCATTCTGCATAATCATTTGTACCACCTTCTGAAGGTCGGTCATCACTTGGTTAGCGTTTACCGATTCCGGTTCTGGTACGAAGTCTCTTCTTCTCCCCCATTCACCTCTTCATACACATTCTCAACCTCTACCTCCTCCTCGGGTTGCTCAGGTGGTGGAGAACTAGCGTTATCTCTCCCCCCACGACCTCTTGCAGCCCTTCTTCCTCGAGTTGCTCCCCTCCCCCTTGGAGCTCTTCTTCCTCTTCCATTTGCCCCACCTCGGGTAGCCAAACCGCTTGATGGTGGTGCGCCCCCGCATGTAGCTGATCCCCTTCCACTAGTACTTGTGGTAATAGCCATGACCACAAACATTTAAAACCGACACTTTAGTTGTCTCACTCGACACTACTACTCATACATGTATATTCATACATGGTAAAAGCTCGGTTTACATATTAATCACTTTATCAAGCTTTCTAAGGTTCAAAATCAAAGAGTACTGAAATACGAAGCCAACGCTCCAAGCGGAATCAAATTCGGAGTACAAACGAATGAGTTATAAACGTTTGAAGTATAGCGAGACAACTGCAAAATTACCAGAACACGACCGATCGTTTTGGACAAAACGACCGATCGTTTTGGTCCAAACATTATCCGAGAGGTCAGAAAGATACGACCGGTCGTTTTTGACAAACGACCGATCGTTTTTTGGTCAAAATCTGTCCAGAGAGGTCCGAAAAATTCGACCGATCGTTTTTGGTCAAAATCTGACCAGTGAGGTCTGAAAAATTCGACCGATCGTTTTGACAAACGACCGATCATTTTTGGTCAAAATCTGACCAGTGAGGTCTGAAAAATTCGACCGATCGTTTTGACAAACGACCGATAGTTTTTGGTCAAAATCTGACCAGAGAGGTCTGAAAAATTCGACCGATCGTTTTGACAAACGACCGATCGTTTTTTCTGCAGAAAATTATCGATACAAAAACGTAAAATTCCTCAACACTTGTAAATTCCTTACATGGAACATATCACACAACTACATCATTTTAGTCCACAACATATCAACATCTATCCGCATAAAATATTCATTACCACACAAGTTAATAATTTGAAAACATACAACCTAAAACCATCAACTTCACAATTCTCGCATTCTAATACTTCACTACTACTTGGCATGCAAACTTATATCACATACACACTATATCAATCTACACACGCATACAAAGAACATAAAAGTACGAGGGATAACCCATCACGATACGTTATCCTAAAGCACCCGAGCATCCTCGCATACTCTAGAACTCCACATCGCTAAGATATTCCTTCACACATACCGACGAGAGGTCCACCAACTAGTTTGGCGAGCTGGGATCAACAAGCGTCCTCATTATCCTCAACCAGTCTCACATGTGGACTTTCCTTTCATCAACTACCACTAAATTATTTCTACATGTCTTAAGCTAAATGCAACCCCCCGTTTTAGAAAAAAGTTTAAATTTTTGGAAAATTTTTGTGAAAATGATACGATGGATCTTGGTCCAATGGTTACCCATCTTCCCGTCGTCCCAAAGTATACAAGAACCTAGTTAGCTCTGATACCAACTTGTCACCCCCCAAAATTCAGAAAACGGACATCAAGGCGTAACCTTTTGAAACAAAAGAAAAAGAACCTGTTGGTAAAAATTTTAACTTTTAAAAGAAAATCAATTTGCGAGCTAAAGGAACAGCTAAACAATTAAATGGAAATATTTGCCAAACACGGCTACAAGACAAAATGGTTTAACAGATTTATCGAAAAAGAATACCAAACGAATAATTAGCCCATAGGCTACAACCTCAAAAACTAGTCTAAGAAAAAATAAAGCAACTGGAAGAAACTCCAAGCCCATGCGATACATCGCTAATGCTCCTAACCGAACGTCTCAACCTAATTTGTACCTGAAAGACAAAACTGTAATGGTGAGTCCCACGCACATAAATAGACGGGACGACACCACAAAATACCGTCACTCCATCCCATAAATGTAAAAACTCACAAACGACAACTACGATAATCAACGTATAAAAAGGAATATAATAACATTGTACAATGAAATAAATCAAATAATTTCAACACACATGTATAGCAAACATGGACCTCTCACGCCACCTACCCCAGTCGGTAAGGTAGGCCATTCCCTATACCCCTCGGTCGTCTATTGTCCCCGGTATAGGGAGAGACATAGACCATTGCTAACATAAAAATAGATTTAAAGTGCGCATTTGGACCTCTCACGCCACTCGCCCCAGTCCGTAAAATGAGTCATTCCCTATCCCTTCGGCCGTCTTATGTCCCCGGAATTAGGGAGAGACATAGACCATTGCTAACAATAAAATAAATATAGTGCACACTAGGACCTCTCACGCCACTCGCCCCAGTCCGTAAGACGAGTCATTCCCTATCCCCTCGGCCGTCTTATGTCCCCGGAATTAGGGAGAGACATAGACCATTGCCACTAATCTAAATCACAAGGCATCGGCCAATAATATAAAACCATTCAATTATCACATTCTCATATGTCATTTAAACGTAATTCAACATAACCCATAAGCATAGGTGCTAGATTCACAACTAGTCACACAACTCCAACAACATAAAATCTCATTCAGACATTTTAACAAACACCTTGTATGCATAAACTACAATTCATCCATATTCAACATAATTTTACACAATTTCATCAACTATAATATCACATAATCAACTCATAAAACACACAAACTCATCCATAACCTCATTAATTCGAAATTAATATATCTAAGGTCTCAACCTCTACAATTCAAATAATGGAATTAAAAGTGCAACAAATAAAACTCAATTAACAATTTAAGAACATAATTAAGATAAAAGGCAAAAACCCCCAATTTAAAATAAACGCAAGACCTAATCCTAACATACACCCTCGTCTAGTCGCAATGGATAACCCCCGTTAACTTAGAGCGTAGAGGAGATGCTTCCGGTAAGAACCCGCTAATGGTGGTTTCCTCCTCTTCTTCTTCTTCTTCTTCTTCTTCTTCTTCTTCTTCTTCTTCTTCTTCTTCTTCTCCTTCTTCTTCTTCTTCTTCTTCTTCTTCTTCTTCTTCTTCTTCTTCTTCTTCCTAGGGTTTGAAATCTCTCTTTTCTCTCTTTTTTCTCTTATTTTGGTTTATTTTTGATTTACTGATTTAAAAAGTGGGCTGAAAAGATGTTTAGAAAAACTGTTTTGAGAAAGTTTGGGGAAGCGAACTATTTGGACCCCAAAGTTCTAAAAGTTAACTCATGATCCAAAAATATTACTTTACTACTCAATAATAACAAATCTTTAGAAACAAATCTATTGGGTCCTTTTTGTTTATAAAATTAGTAACAGGTTTTTAAAATAAAGTTTTTCGGAAGAGTTTTGGGTTTTGGCTAAAAATTAGTCGAGTGACCGGTTTTTGGTAAAATTTGTATAAAACGTTTTTTTGGATAAATTAAATTATGAATAAAACCATTTATAAAAATATGGGATGTTACATAATGAGTTGGGATGAGTTTTGCCAAAGTGCTACTTAGTCCAACATATGAAGAGGAAAATCCTAAGACGGCTCAGATTAGAACAAATCACCAGACAGAGAAAGTGATAATAACGAGAAAGTTACTTTCTCTGGCAAATCTAGCTACGATGATGGTAGTTCTGACTCCAAGAGTGACAACGAGGACAACAACCCGCCCGAGATTGCTGAATCTGAAGATATTGCTCTTCTAAGGAAAATAAAACATGGGCTAGAGGTTCCTACTAAATTTGAAAACCCTCGATACATCAAACGAAAATAAGAAGTGGGTATAAAAGATTTGGTCAAAGACCATGCCCTTCTTTTTCTTCGTGCGGAATCTCGTTCCATGTTCAAAGATGTATCCATGAAGTGGAATCAGTAGATCTCAAGCCCCTTTTCGAACACAAGCAAAATTATTTCTTTTAGGATTTATCTAGATTCTTGTGCGAGGATAGAAACAACCTAAGAAAAAAAAACTCCGACCTTAACAATTTGATCAATTTTTAAAGAGGTTTGGATGATGAATAGATTGAAGAAGACTTACTACCATCCTAATATTGAGTTTTACTTGGTGGGAAAAAGAAAATGTTCTGCTATTTATCCTAGCAATTAGAAAAAGAAAAAGAAAACAATACGTCGTATCATTTGGCAAAAGTAGCTACTTTCCTAGCTAATCTAAAATTCTCAAAACAATGCTCAAAAGACATTGTACGATCAGTTAAAACTAATTGTTAGGCGTAAATAGAACTTTTACGTAGGATTAATGTTGTGGATTATGCACCTTATCATAATTGTCTTGTTTACCTGTCAAATCCTTAATCACATTCAAGCGTGTTTCTAAATCATTTCTCTATCTCATCTCGAACCCGAGATTCACTAGATCACATCTCAATAAATCATCTAATATAAATCAAGTATACCCACCAGAGACTCATTGTGAAACACGCTTGTGTTCGGTCGGGTCGATATGTATATTGCCTAATGTCATTCATGCTTAATTCTAAATTGCATTCCCCATATGATATTTAGGACATTAATAGGAATCATGTCATTGAACTTGATTACACCTTGAAGGACCAAAGTTGTTTGCTTTCGATATTGGGTTTTGTAATGGGCTTGTTTTATACTTATTAATAATATATGGATTTCTATATGGAACTCATCTACTGGAGAATCAAAGTAGTTGTCGGCTCTGGATAATTCATGGATTGATTGAAACACTATATACGGGTTCCGATATGATCAATTCAATGAAAATTACAAAGTATTATGGACATTACCTCATGTGTGTAATGGGGGATTAAATGAGAATGTTAGGACCGAAGTGCAAAGTTCTTGTGACCTCTTTATTTGTCACCATTATGTCAAAAATAGATTGAGTAAACTTATATTGAACTCTAATTATGTTAACAGTTAATGTGTAATGTTGTTGTAAAGTTATGATTAATTGCAGGTGTGAGTTGCAAGCTCAGTTGCAACCGAAGCAACAACCGACTTTGCTGGACAGAATATAGAAAGATTCGATAAAAGAGATTTGATGTTGTAAAAAACATGATGACCAAGTAAAAAGAGATCTGGAGTGATTTTGGAATATTGAAGAAACCAAGAAAGACATCTTTTACGAATTGGATTGAAGACTTGAAGTGCAAGGAAATAAGACTCATTGTCAAGCAATGAAACATCAAAAAGGAAATACTTCCTATTTAGTCATGAATTAGCACTTCTTTGTAAGGCTATAAATAAATCCATTTAGACTCATTATTTCGTGGCTTTCAACACCATAGAATATACAGCAAAGAGAGAGAAAGAAACCCACGAAATTATTGAGAGATAAAATTATTCTTCAGAGAAAAAAAAACGATGGGAGGTCATGGTGAGATTGATAGTTGATTAGGTAGGAGTGAGAGTTTGATATGTTTATACTAGTGAGGGATTCATTAGGTATTGTAATACTCAAGTCGACAATCGTAGGCTTTTTCAATATCAATAAATACTGGGTGTGTACTTCGAATACGTAGACTTTGCGAAGTCGAACTTCGTTAAAAATCACAACTCCGTTATTTACTTTTATGTGAGTTACATACCCATTTGCAACCTATGCTGCAACCGACTCCAACTAAAATGCGTAATTGCATTCGAAACTTAGGCAAACAAAATTTCAATTTGTATCAGAGCCTCACACTTATTTAAATCAAGTGTGGATCCTGTGTTCTTAATATATGGAGTTAGTACGGAATGACGGATCATTCAACAAAACACCATTGCTTGACGGAAGATCAAACTATAGATTTTGGAAGGTGAGAATGAGATGTATATCAAGTCTCAAGATGTAAAAGCATAAAAGGCTGGAAATCACCGAAACCCAGCGGAAGCGATGGAGAAAAAACTACTATACTTGAAGAAAATTGGTCAGATGAAGAAAAACGAAAAACTGGTGCAAATTCGAAGGCACTCAATGCTATATTTGGTGCACTTTATCCAAACGAATTAAAGTTGATCTCTAGATGTGTTAAAGCTAAATAAGCATGGGACATATTAGAAGATACTTTTGGTGATTCTAGTAATTTTGAAATTGAAGGTGCAGAAAGAAAACCAAAATATTTTGCAAATTTTATGGCGATCTCGAAAACCAATATGAAAAGTGAGAAAAACTTAAAAACTGCCTCAGTTGCACCCTCGATTGCAACTGACTCTGAAACTGAAGTAAGTTACTACAATTCTGATATTAGTGATGATGAACCTACTACTATTTATAAGCTACAAGAGCAGTATTTAAAGCTTTTTAAGAGATTTACAGTCGTGTTCCAAATGGTTAATGAGTTGGAAGTTGAAAATTTGGGGTTAAAGAATAAACTTAAAGAGAAAGATGTCCAACTTAAAGAGACTAAAAAGAGGATAAAGCTTCTGAACAATGGGACGTAAAATTTGGATAAAGTGATTTCTTCTCAAAGGTGTGCAAGGGATAATACTTGATTGGGATATTTTGGAGCTAATGGAAGTGGAAATATCATGTTTGTAAAGGCCACAACAAGCAAAGCTACGCCACAACCCATTGTAAGTACAAGGAGGTTCCCAGTTGCAACCGACACTGCAACTGAGAACAGTTTGTACTCAGTTGCAACTAAGGCTGCAACCGGGAATTACATGAAGTTATGTTATTTTTGTAATAAAACTCGACACACTTGGACTTTTTGCAATAAAAGGTTTTTAAGCTATCAAAAATGTCTTGCCGTTGTTAATAAACAAACACCCAAGTGGGTTTGGAGAGTTAAAAACAAAAGTAAGATAATTACTTGTAATAAAACTTTTTAACCTTCTTGAATCATGTTTTTCCTACTTCTTGGTATTTTGATAGTGCTTGCTCCAAACATATGACTGTTAATGCTAAATTGCTAAAAATTGTTAGGAACATATCTGATAATTCTGTTGTTTTTTAAAGTGGTGGCAAACGTCTTGCGATAGGCAAAGGAACTTTAAATGTTGTTGACATGCTTGAGTTTAAAATTTTACTATTGGTTAAAGGTCTAACTTCTAATTTGTTTAGTGTTAGCCAATTGTATGATGATTCTATGCATGTTAAGTTTAATACAGATAAATGTCTTGTCACCGATAATAACAATGACTTAATCATGATTGGAATGAGATGTAATGACAATTGCTATGTCTTTGATAAGTCAGTTATAACTTTACCTATTGTCAGTTGCAACCGAGGTGTTGCAACCAGTAATCCTGAAATTTGGCACCAATGTTTAGGGCGTGTAAAAAACAAAACTCTTGGTAAATTTGATAATTTTGGATTATTTAGGAGAATTTTTGAACTGGAAGTAAAACCTCTAGACATGCGTGGTAATTGCATGAAGGGAAAGCAAACTAAGAGTTTACATAATAATCTTTCTCGAGAAAGTTTTTACTTTAATAGTGGTTGTACTCAACTTTTATTGATGAAACATATGCTTGAAGATTATAATGTTAAACAAGAAATTTTTACTTTATACTGTGATAATAAAAATGCTATAGATTTAGTAAAGAATCCAGTACAACTTTGCAGAACTAAACACATTAATCTAAGGCATCCTTTTATTAGAGAATTAGTTGAAGAAAAGAGCTTAATTTTAGAACATGTCTCAACTGAAAGACAATTAGCAGATATTTTCACAAAGCTCCTTCATACAAACAAGTTTGAAACTTTAAGAAGTGATATTGGGGTATATCACTATAGATATAATTCAATACTCTTGCTATATGTGCTTATTTGTGAGTAACATTGATAAAATTTATGCCTAATGTAATTTTTGTTGAGCTATGAATTTTTTGTCTTTAAAAAACCGTTGATTGATGCCTCTAAAACAGATGTGGGATAACTTGCCCTAAAACTCTCTGGTAATAGAGAAGAAGTACAAATTGCATTTTTATATATTCAGTTGTAACCAAGTCTGTCATGCAGACATAATGAACAAAATTCAACTAAAGTTGATGTTCTAAATGATCTAAATTGATAAAAAAAGAAAAAAAGAAAAAAAAAAAGATAAATTCTTAAAATTTTTGACATCACTTATACTCTTTTCTTGAAGAGGTGTTGAATAGTTTTTGTGCAGAGCAAAGGTGGATTTGCTTACCCATTATATCAAATGTTTTGGCCAAAATAATGACAAATGGGAGATTGTTAAGTTTGAAGTACAAAGTTCTTGTGAACTCTTTATTTGTCACCATTATGTCAAAAATAGATTGCGTAAATTTATATTGAACTCTAATTATGTTAACAGGTAATGCGTAACATTGTTGTAAATTTGTGATTAATTGCAGATGTGAGTTGCAACCTCAGTTGCAACCGAAGCAACAACTGACTATACTGGACAGAATATGGAAAGATTCGGTCAAAGAGATTTGATGATGCAAAAAACATGATTACCAAGTAAAAAGAGATCTGAAGTGATTCTGGATTGAACACCTGAAGTGCAACGAAAGAAGACTCCTTGTCAAGCAAGGAAACATAAAAAACGAAATACTTCCTATTTAGTCATGAATTAGCACTTCTTTGTAAGGTTATAAATAAAGCCGTTTAGACTTATTATTTAGTGGATTTGTACACCATAGAATATACAGCAAAGAGGGAGAAACAAACCCACGAAATTATTGAGAGACAAAATTATTCTTGAGAGAAAAAACATGACGGGATGTCATGGTGAGATTGATAGTTTATTAGGTAGAAACGGGAGATTGATATGCTTATACTAGTGAAGAATTCATTAGGTATTGTAAGACTCAAGTCACGATCATAGACTTTTTCAATATCAATAAATATTGATGAGTGCCTGGAAAACGTGGTAGTTCACAAGCGGTGGGACATTTGGGTATTCAGTGGAAAAGAAAAAATCAAAAAAGAAGAGATAAGGAGTCCCTTCCGCTCTAATAATGGCGGCCCTTAAAAGCTCAATCCTTGATTCACATACCCCAGTCATGTATTTATCAGGAAAATTATTTTCCAGTACCTTCTATTCCTCTTGTATTCTCTTCGTTGAGTTCCTTGGTGTCCACTTCACAAAACACACACTGTTCAGAAAATGATGGCCTGAGAAATCTTCAACGGTGTCAAATTGTGATAAAATTCTGAAAATTCTCAATAACATCCTCTTCATTAACATCATTATTTGATGAAAGTGGGATCGAAGCAGTCCCATCAGCCATTCCACTCTTTTTATCATGATCCTCATAAAAGTGAGAACTCAAACTCTCTCATAGGAGTAAAAAGCCAACCGGGGAGATCTCTTCAGAAGCAAAACCATATTTCCAGGGAAAGCTTAAAAAGGTGAATATTAAAAAAAAATTAATTAAAAGTGGGGATAACCCAAAATTTCATTAATATAGAGTTTAAATTGGTACTCCGACCTTATTAAAAGAAAACACCAACTAAAGGACTGAAAACGAGAACATAAAAAACTTGCAAAGTCCTATAACGACATATAATAAACTACAAGTCCCACTAAAGTGATAAACATGGTTAACTTTCAGATTAACTCAATACTTCCATCTCCCACTAAAGAAACTTCCAATTCTTAGAGAGGGAGAGACGAAGATAGTGATATGCAGATTAAGTGTAAACTCATCTATTAAGCGTAAAGAATTCAAAAAAGTTTTTATATCAGCGAGATTAGGCTTACTATGAGTGAACTTCCCTACCAGGGAGTACTTAAAAGGTTGAGAGAGAGATTCCACTTCTTCATATGTGAAATTAACGATCTTTTCTCCATTGAAATTTCTCACCTTTTTTATTGGTATATAGGTACCTTTTTTATCGCAAAGTATATCTGAGAAGGTTTTGGGTGTTGAAAACCACCTTGCTCTAATCGTTGGGGGTTAAAAGATGAAGTCTTGTCATCTTTTTCCGACGGAGATGATCTATTGTGTTCCATTTCTATGCCGCCGCCGGTCTCCTTGTCTTTCTCTCTCTCTAGAGGTCTCCCATTTTTCTTATATTGCAATATTAAGTGAATTTTAAGATCAAAGAACACACTTATATAAAGTGTCTATAGTATGTAGACTATAATTAGGCGAATTATCACCAGCTTCTCCATTCTCATAATATACACACCTTAACAGCCTCTAGTATAATATTTATTCTCTTTATTTTTAACTCTGTACATTATAAACAAAATAAGCGATAAATACCGTATCTATTCACTGCCGTAGTTTTCCTAGCTGGGCCCCACTTTCTTTCACCTTCCTGAGGCGTGAGTACGTAAACTTCATCTTCCGATAGTCTCGATGCGAACAGATTAGGCTTAGATGGATGTGCCACTACAACAACGGGATGACCTTGCAAACTTGGGTTAGTAGGCAGATATGAGCTGGGAGTAATGCGACATCTCAATTGCAGAGACGGTGCATTAAAAATGCAATTGCTTCCGCTTTAAAAAAAAAAAAACAGACCGACCATCACATGAATACATAGCATGCATAATTGGACCACTGTCTTCATAAGAAACCCACTGCTTAATACATACTAGCTTTGGAGCTTCGTATATAGCTAGCTATCTAAGTTTCATTTACATCTAGTAACTGAAACTGATCATGGTGAAATTGTGCGTATGTATCCGTGAGAGGGAATGCCGACCGGCCAGTTGGAAAGTATTTTCTATTTAAACAAGGAAATATAGAATTTATTCATATAAACAAAGGTAAAAACTATGATGAAACAGTACAATTTCTTATTTAAAATATTGTTTATGTCCATTGAAGGTCAAAAAGGTGCTCAACAAGAGCATGAGCCGAAAAGTCTCCTAGTCAATGTGGATGAGTGCGTTTATGGGAAACAGTAGTCATGTTGCGCGTGTGGCATTCCTTGAGTTGTGGATCTCTCGTCACATCTTCCTGGTTACCCATGACACTATTGGGAAACTTTTGCACAAAATTGGTTTTGCACTCCCTAAGGGAAAGAGGTTGGCCCATTCCGCCGCGGTCCTTGCCTGCATATACCGGAACTTGAAGTCACTAGAGGAAAAAATTGTGAGTACGAGTGAAGAAAGGGTAGATCAGGATAGACTTAGATATGGGCACAAATAAAGTACGTTAAGATTTGGGCATGGGCAAGATTTCTACCACTATGGATAAGACCCAATTCTAGAATTGATGGTGAACCGATAACGGGTTGTTGGAAGAACATTGGTAGTGTAACAAATGCGGACAATGTGAGAATGCATTTAAGAATTTTTGTGGAGACAGTAAAATTTTGTCTCCAAATGTTAACTTTTCGGGACAAAAATAATTTTTTGTCCCTAAATCTAACTTTTAGGTACATAATTTGAAAAACTCCAAAGACAGTCTCATGCGGACATAAAGAGACAATTTAATTTCGTCTCAAAAAAGTATTTGGAGACAAATTTTAATTGTCTTCTTATGTTCGTATGGGATTGGATTTGAAGACAAAAAAAAATTCAAATTATGTGCCTAAAGGTTAGATTTGGTGACAAAAAATTTATTTTTTTGTCTAAAAGATTATTTTTGTTCCGAAAAGTTACCATTTTGAGACAAAATTTTATTGTCTCTAAAAATATTGTTTCTATTATTTATGTTTGTTGTAGTGATGGTAATTAGTCTGTTCGTGAGGAGTTTTTTTGGCGGCCTTATAACATGGCCAAAAAATTTAATTCTACCCAAAAGAGGAACAATGGGTCTCGAATTCTCGAGATATGTGCAAGGACTACAAGTCTTTTGCTAAACTTGTGAGGGTATCTAGTCTATTAGGGCTCGGTTGTATTGAATTATACTTTCCGTTTCGTATTTGATGCAATTTGGAATATATCAAGTGTCCCTGGGAAAGTAGCTAGTTCATAGAGAACCCGTGAAATTGTTTGGGAAAGGTTTAATAGGTCCTCGGAAGCTGAAAAACTTCACATCCCGTGGATGGTGTTTATAACTAGTATCACGAAAAAGTATATGTGCCTGGTGGAATAGTTTGAGGTTGGGTAATGAACATATTGAATCTAGTGAGTTATTTATAAGGAATCCCCTTGAGTAGTCGGAAAAAGAATAAGACTATAAGTGAGGACATTGCTACCTCTTCCGCTTTTACACACCTCAAATAATTGAGTTCGAAAGGTATCTATTGGTTTGGAAGTAATTGAGTTTTCTTAATTTGTGCAATTCTCAAGTGATAAGGACTTATTTGAAATATTTTCAAAACTCCTAGAACTCCACTGCATACTGTTACTAGGGGTTTTAGTTCTGTCATAATTCAATTGCAACCTACTTCGCTCCCTCTCTCTATACGTATACTATGTCTCTAACAACAATCGTAGATCAAAGATGTCAAGCTGCAAATCAAAAGCTCCTCAAGATCCCAATGATGCTACTGACGTTGTTCCTATAGCAATCGGATTTGATGAGCAACTCAAACACAAGAAACGAAAAGTGAAGAAACCATCTGAAGACCAACCCTTGCCAAAAGCATGTAAGCCGGTCCTCTCCAAAAGCTAAGAAATTGAGAAAGAGTGTGGCTCAAAAATGTAAAAATTCAGCACCTCTTGAACCTGAAGGCTGAAGATATTCTTTCACTATTCTGATAGCTTTAGTAAAACTGATCCTAGATTTTGGAATCAACTAGGCTTAGATAGGTTTATAAATTGTGCTCATAAAAAGCTGTTCTCTGAACGTAAATTAAACCTGGATAGTAACAAAGAAGTTAGGAAGTATGCGATGAATTTGCTCAAGAATACTGGGCTAGAAATTACTGCGATTTATCCCTTGAGCTATGTTGAGTTTGTGGTGAAAGAATTTTATGCTAATCTGCATGTCGGTATGTCTGATACCTCTTTTTATTGCTGTGATAGGGTTTTTGTGAGGAGTTAGACTATTTCTCTTAGTCCTGAAACTATCAATGCTTCAATTGGTTGTAACTCAGTTGCAACTAATGAGTAAACTGATTTTGATGATGATGCTCTTGTCTTTGAGTTGACTGGTAAATAGGGGAGTTGGAATAATAAGGGGGTGAAATCCTAATCGCTTAAACTGTCTTACTGTGTTCTGGCAAAAATATGTACTATCAATTGGTTACCTACTAAGCAAACAACCTTTTTAAACAAAACCATTCTAGATTTCTCTATAGGGTTAGGACTGGGATGGAGTTGAATTTTTGAAAACATGTTTTTGATTAAATTTCGAAAACATGGCTACCTGAGGGTCATGTCTTGGACATTCCCAATTTAAAAAATTCTAAAGCAGCAAAAACTGCAACCCCCCATGTAGCAACTAGCAGCAATGCAAACTTTGTTGAAGTCTATGTGGCTCAAAGAATGGAAGAAATCACAGCAACTAGGCTGGCTTTAGACAAAGAAGTAGTTGCTCTTCAGGTTCTTCTAAAGTAAAGTAGGGAATTCTTGGGTATAAGTGCTACTGTGATATCTGTCTGATTCCACTATTAATATTGAAGACTATGTTAAGAGGCTGGAAAATCATACTAACAAGCAAGTATAAAATTGACAATTTAGATAAAATCTTATATATATATTAGGGGAAAAAGGAGAGCAAACATAAAAGTATATAGATAGATTAGATAGATAGATCTGTATAGATGTATATATCATATAGTACTACCTGTGATTAAGAGAGAGATAGAGAGATAAAAAGATGGCATATAATTAGATAGATAGAGACAGTCAGATAACCTAGAAAGTAAACTTGTGTATATTTATGTATATTTATAGTACTGTCAGTTTGTCACTAGGTTGACCTCACCTATACGCTTAATTATACTTATAAATGTACATCTGTTAATTCTGGCTTGTTAATTCTGCTTGATCGTCCTTTCAACAGTCTCAATGTGTGGAAGAAAGATAGTTGTTTAGATCATTCTCATAATAAACAGGTACACTGTTTAATAAGTAAATCCATGGAATAATCATTTGAATTATTGCAGCATTGAGTTGGTGACTAGTAAAAATATTAGTTCGAAAAAGATTACAACATTGGCCCCACTTTAAAATGTCCAAAATGATGATAGAATATTAGAATCTGTATTATTCACTGAGACTTAGCGATGTTAACTAAAAAAGTTTTACGTAAAGACATAAAGTTTGCCATATCCATTTTCTGGCGGAACAAGGATTTGAATGTGGGTGAGGATAAATTGCATGTTTATATTTTTTTTGTAATTACAGAGATAATAAAAGGCTATAATCGTCCATTTTCGACAAAATATATGGAAAATTTTGATATTTTTTTCAATATGGGGGGTGCTTCAGCCAATTTAGCTATCTAATTCCTCCCCTATCCAGCGCTCTATTGCGATAAGCATTGTCATCTTTAAGTGCTCATAGTTAAAAAGTAGAATCTAGATGATAATTTATTGGTTCTTAATACGCCAGAAAATTCATAAGCAATCGTAAAAATAAATGAAATATACCAAGGCTCGTCCAATCCGTATAACACACGATATGTCCAGTTAATTAAAGCTTTCAAAATAAATATTGTCACTAGGCTTTAAGTCTTAAGACAATGTTTAACTAAAAACTCATAAGATTAGTGTATCATGTTGCAGACAAAAAAAAAAGGCGTAATGAGATCTAAGATAAAAAGATTACTAACAATTAGGGGGGCAACGGAATATACGTTGTCAAAATATGAAAATGGAATTGAAAAAACAAATCAGAGCAAAGTATAATTGATGGCACAAGATTCATATCAGTTGCGTGCCTGCGTCAGACTGAAACATGAAAAGTATTACCAGAAATGTGTCAAGAAATTCGAAAAAATCGTATACATAATTGGCAAAGGTTAACAAAAATAAAATCGGCTAGATCTTCAAGATCAAGATATTTATATATACATTTAAGTTATTACATACAAATATTCAGTAGAAACATACATTCTTGTCCAAATCAAATTTATATATCTAGCTTGTTTCGCTACATATTCGACGTAAATAAGCTACGCCAAGACTGAAAATTGAAAAATATTACCATAAATGATGAAAAATACTTCATTTGAAAAAATCTTATATCACAAAATTGATAAAAAGTTGGGTTACTCCAAGTCCAGACTAATATCACAGAAAAGGGTAGTACAAGACAAGAACTTGTATTTTTTCATGTGAGAAAACCAAATAAAACTTTAAATTAATCAACCAAATGCATTTGAATATACAAGCAAATAACAAATCAGACAGATAATTAAAAGCTGCAATCAAAAAAGCCCAATACAACCCCGCCAACATTCATTACAAGTCCTAATATTATATATAAGAGGCTGGAAAATTATACTAACAAACAAGTATAAAATTGACAATTTAGATAAAGTCCTATATACTAGGGGAAAAAGGAGAGCAAACAGAAAAATATATGTATAGATATATATATACATTGCCTGTGATTATGAGAGAGAGAAACCATAGCAGGAGCTATGGATGTTAACTTGTTCTGGAATGAAGGAGATAGAATGGTTACGTGCGAGCTCAGTAAGCATCTTCACCAATAGATAGTATGTGGGGTCACGCGGTTTCCAGTCTGGCAGAAGAATCCAGATAAATCCCGTAAGAAATAAGTTTGTTTGTGCTAGAAAAAGGTCTTGAGATCCATTGATTCCACTCCATGGATACAGCTTTTAACCTGGAAAGAGATTTCGCAGGAAGAAAAAGAAGGGCATGGTCTTTGACCCAATCTTTGATATCCACTTCTTCTCTGCGTTTTATGTATCAAGGGTGGTTTTCAAATTTAGTTGGAACCTCTAGCCCACGTTTTCTTTTCCTAAGAAGACCAATATTTTCAGATTCAGCATTTCGGGCAGGTCGTTGTCCTCGTTGTCACTCTGGGAGTCAGAACTACCATCATCGTAGCTAGAGTTACTAGAGAAATTAACTTTCTCTGTATTATCGCTTTCCCGGTCTGGGGATTTGTTCGAATCTGAACCATATATCTCGCGCTTAGGATTTTCCTCTTCATCGTACTCTGTAGCACTCTTGCACAACTCATCCCAGCTCACTATGTCATATGACTTGTCTGAATCGGAATTCTTTTCCAGTTTGCACTATTTTTAAGTGAAGAAGAGTATAGATATATATAGACATAAACAAATCTTGTTGTATGTAACAATATATGCATAAAAACCTTATTTCTTGTAACAATATGTATCCAACTGAAAAGAAGAAGTAATCTAATTAGAAGAAACAAGAATAAATAAAATAAGCTTTTGTTAATAACACGTTAACAACAATTGATAAATGTATAAATTGTTGTTAGCGTGTTATTAACAAAAGCTTATTTTATTTATTCTTGTTCCTTCTAGTTGGATACATATTGTTACAAAAATAAATAAAATAAAGTTTTATTCATATTGTTAATTTGTTACATATAACAAGATTTGTTTCTCTCTCTATATATATCTTATACTCAAAATAGGCGTCTTCTTCTCTTAAGGATAGTGCAAAAATGGAAAATAATTCCGATTCAGACAAGTCATATGACATACTGAGCTGGGATGAGTTTTGCAAGAGTGCTACAGAGTCCAATATATGAAGAGAAAATACTAAGCGTGAGATGGATGCATGGCTCAGATTAGAACAAATCACCAGACAATGAAAGCGATAATATAGCGAAAGTTAATTTCTATGGCAACTCTAGCTATGATGATGGCAGATCTGACTCCGAAAGTGACAACAAGGACAACGACCCGCCCGAAATTGCTGAATCTGAAGATATTGCTCTTCTTAGGAAAAGAAAACATGGGCTAGAAGTTCCTACTGAATTTGAAAACACTCGATACATAAAACTAAAAGAAGAAGTGGATATAAAAGATTTGATCAAAAAGCATGCCCTTCTTTTTCTTCCAGCAAAATCTCGTTCCAGGTTCAAAGATGTATGCATGAAGTGGAATCAGTGGATCTCAAGCCCCTTTTTCGAGCACAAGCAAACTTATTTCTTTCAAGATTTATCTGGATTCTTCTGCGTGGATGGAAAAAACCTAAGAGAAAATAACTCCGATCTTAACAATTTGATCAATTTTTAAAGAGGTTTGGAAGATGAATAGAGTGAAAAAGAATTACTACCATCCTAATATTGATTTTTTCTTGGTGGGAAAAAAGAAAATGTTGTGCTATTTATCCTAGCAATTAGAAAAAGAAAAAGAAAGCAATACATCACATCATTTGGCAAAAGTAGCTACTTTCCTAGCCAAATTGAAATTGTCAAAACGCTCATAAAACATTGTACGATCAGTCAAAACTAATTGTTAGGCATAAATAAAACTTCTACCTAGGATTAATACACCTTATCATAATTGTCTTGTTTACCAGTCAAATCCTTAATCACATTCAAGCGTGTTTCTAAATCATTTCTCTATCTCATCTCAAACTCGAGATTCACTAGATCACATCTCAATAAATCATCTAATATAAATCAAGTATACCCACCAGAGACTCATTCTGAAACACATTTGTGTTCTGTCGGGTCGATATGTATATTGTCTAAAGTCATTCTCGTTTGATTCTAAATTGCATTCCCCATACGATATTGAGGACATTAATAGGAATCATGCCGTTAAACTTGATTACCCCTTGAAGGACCAAAGTTGTTTTCTTTCGATATTGGGTTCTTGTAATGGGATTGTTTGTATACTTATTAATAAAATATGGATTTCTATATGGAACACATCTACTAGAGAATCAAAGTAGTTGTCGGCTCTGGATAACTCATGGATTGATTGAAACACTATGTACGGTTCCGATATGATCAATCCAATGAAAATTACAAAGCATTATGGACATTTCCTCAAGTATGTAATGGGGGCTTGAATGAGAAGATGATTATAGTTTATTCGTTAAAGGAAAATCTTGGGGTAATATCGGGGATTTCTCATATGCTTCTTCTTACAAAGAAGAAGTTGTACTTGTTACTGTAATTTTTCACTGATAAATTACATTCGAGAGCAGTTTTGTTTCACCAATCATCATTCCCTCCTTTGATTTGGGAAATGAGAAATATGGAGAGATAGCACAAACAAATTACGATTTCGGTGATTTTCATTACAGTTTGAGTGTTTTAGATGGATGTATTTGTAAGTTCTACGAAATTGAAGCCATTTAGGCTGATATATGGGTAATGAAAGAATATGGTGTAAAAGATTCATGGACTAACTTAATCCATGAATCTCTTACACCATATTCTTTCATTACCCATATGCCATCTCGAATGGCTTCAAATTCACAGCACATGCAAAGATATCTTTCTAAAACACTCAGACTCCGATCAAAATTAGCAAAATCGTACTTTGAGTTTGCTATCTTCTCATATGTCTCATTCTCCAAATCAAAGAAAAGAATGATAATTGAGGAAACAAAACTCCTCTCTAGTGTAATTTTCCAATGAAGAACTACGACAGCAAGTGTAACTTCTTCTTTGTAAGAAGTATAAGATGGGAAATCACTGATATTACCCTGAAATTTAATATTTAACGAATAAACTATCCTCATTTTCTCATTCAAGCCCCACACTACTTTATAATCGTAATTAAGTTGATCATATCCAAACCCATATATTGGGTTTCTATCAATCCATGAGTTATTCATAGCCGAAAACTCATTTGATTCTCTAGAGATGGATTCCATATAGAAATTCATATATTATTAATAGCTATACAAACAAGCCCATTACAAGGACCCGCTATCGAACGCAAACAACTTTGGTCCTTCAAGTGATAATCAAGTTCAACGGCATGAGTACTATAAATATTTTTAAGGTCCTTAATATCACATGGTTAATGTGATATAGAGCCAAGCAAGAATGACTTTACAATATACATATCTCTCGACCGACCACAAACTTGTTTCGGAATGAGTCTCTGATGGGTATAATGGATGATATTAGATGATTTATTGAGATGTAGTGAATCTCGGGTTTGAGATGAGAGAAAGAAATGTTTTAGAAACACACTTAAACCTGATTAGGATTTTGACTATAAAGACAAGTGAGAATATATGTGGTGATCTCTAAAGGGAAATCAGATTATAATGTATGTGATGTTGAACGGATTGATGAGCTCATCTTCCTCGTTGATCTTTAAATGGTTCATCTCTTTTACACCTTTAATTACTTTTATATCCATTAAAGAATAGTTCAATCTATACACATATCGTCCGACCAAGCCTAAACGTGTTTCAGAACACGTCTCTGATGGGTATAATTGATGATATTAGATGATTTATTAAGATGTCATCTAGTGAATCTAGGGTTTGAGAGATGCGATAAAGAAATGATTTATAAACATACTTGAACCTGATTAGGGATTTGACTACAATAAACGAGTGAGAATTTATGTGATGATCTTTAAAAAGAAACCAGATAATAATGTATGTGACGTTGAGGGGATTGATGAGCTCATCTTTCTCGTTGATCTTTAATTGGTTCATCTCTTTTATGCCTCATATTCCCTTTTATATCCATTAAAGAATACTTCAATCTATATCTTACACTGAAAACTATCTACCGATTTTCCGAATATGTAACCACAACTTCAAACAGTAGCTATCATTGATGTTAGGTTCCAGAATATATGTGACTATTCAAATTAATCACATTGGTCTTTGAATAAATTTTAAATTTATTCCCAATCTTTAAAACATTTGCTTTTCTAGATTTCGACAAACACCGTTACATAATTTTAGCATTTATTTCATTTGCGCATTGTTGGAAAAACATGTGAAAAACATGGGTGTTTCCGAATGGTCACTGGACCAACTTCGAGTCATTATTTCATGTGACAGCGCTGAGTTGTTTATACCGTACTCAACGTGTTTGAGTAGCCCGTGTGACGAGCTTCGTAATGGTATATCACATGACCTATTCGGAGAATGTGTGTGAATACAAAGTGGCTTCAAAGTTGGTGTCTCGAAAGCTCAAATCTGGAAAAACCGAAATGGTAATGGAAAACCATTTGGTATAATCCCATATTGGAAGATTGAGGGTCAATTTCACAATATATAAAGCATAGCAACCCATGTAGTTGTTAAACTAATAAAGTCCACATACCCATGAATGGGTTAGTGTGTACCACACACGTGCGCTCGCTCGTGTCTCGTGTCTCGGGGCGCGGGCGCGGGATTTGAGGAATGTCTCGGGTCTTGGATCCAAACCCGAATAGGGAGTTTTGTATAAAATACAAAAGCAGTCCCTAGAGTTTCCAGCAACAGAAACGCCGGCAATGAATGAGATTAAATGTTGCGATTTCAGAATTTGATTGAGCGGATTCTGGGGGTGTAACTCCCAGAATTAATGACCAACATTTATGGCTATGGTTTTATTTGAGGCTATAAAAGGCAGCCCTCCCCCTCTCATTTCAACAGACCAGAATACACACAACCTCACAGCATAAGCATACATATTAGAGAGAGAGAACCGCACCACCAACAGCTCGACCTGTGGTTCGGTGCGGTTTCCATACGAGCCACTCTGAGACAGAAGTTGTACTTTGGGAACAAAGTCCCGAAACCAGAAACCTTTAAAGGTGGTTCGGGAAATATTGTTTAAGGGGCAGTTGCCTCTTCTTTTAATTTCTGCTATTTATTTTTCAGTCTTTTATTATTCTGTCCATTTCATTTCAGTACTGTTTCCTTTTGTATTTACATTTCAGTACTGTTTATTTTCAGTCTTTCTATTCTGTAATTTACTTTTTAGTTCTGTAATTTCCAGTATTTACAAAACAGTCCGGCAGTTTGTTTTATTTGTCAAAACAGTCCGACAGTTTGTTTATTTGTCAAAACAGTCCGACAGTTTGTTTATTTGTCAAAACAGTCCGGCAGTTTGTTTATTTGTTAAAACATTCCGGCAGTTTGTTTAATTGTCAAAAACAGTCTGGCAGTTTGTTTAATTGTCAAAACAGTCCGGCAGTTTGTTTAATTGTCAAAACAGTCCAGCAGTTTAGTAATTATACTATTCTGTCTGACAGTTTGTTTAATTGTCAAAACAGTCCTGCAGTTTAATAGTTTGTATTAAATCTGTCTGGAATTTAAATTAGTGTAATTTTAATTCTGTTGAGTGAGGAATTGTAATTTATATTCCAATTGTGAGAAATAAAATTGTTTATTTCCATTGCAGTACTTTGTTCTTTACTTTATTATTTTTCGATATAGTACCAAAAGCAACACGCATATAGGTTGAATTTATAAACATTCTATAATTAATGTCTTAACAGCCCACACATTTCGTGTGATCCTCTTATCCCCATTCGGGACTCGCACACTATCATCGATAATTCCAATCGATTTCAAGGTGATACAACGAACAACGATTTGTTCTAGAAAGTTGAGGTCCGTATCACTGAATCGTTTTGGTTATTCCATGCATACGGGCTCATTAGACACGAGGTAGACTCGATTACATGAATCGTCGGATTACCCTACATTTATAGAATCTCAGAATTTTCGTAATCACGTTAAACACTTTCGTGTTAATTAGCCATAGGAAACCTAAATAAAAGAATTATTTGGGCAGTCCGTTCTTCTCCTTCTTCCATAAAGTTAAAGAAATAAATAACATTTACCGTTGAAATGTAAAAGTAGTCCATTAGTAATACAAGTTGCAACATCAACATGCAGTATGCCAGTCACATGTCATTTTAATAAAGTCAATTTCTATATATACACATGAATTTATAAACGGCCAAATCTAAGTATACATGCAACGCTTCACTATACACACATCTCTTCAACCATAAATCTTAATCAACAGAAATTAACTTTAAAGGAAACAAACAAAACTAACTACGTTTCCAGAATTGAACAAAACAGTGCAACGTTTATGAATAGCAAAAGGAATACAAACTAACCAAAGGATTTCCAGGGAATTCAAAATCTTATATCTAACATCTTAGTCTTGTCCAATTTATATAAATCTAAATCTCTTCTAACAATGCAAACTTAGGGTGATGACTTTGAAACAGTCACCTTGTTTTCACCTTGTTTGTATGTACATTGTACAGACTCCTTAATCGCCGTTAGGTTAAAAAATAGATAGTTAGATGTATTTTTTAATTACTAATGTATTTTTTTCTATTTTCAACAAATTGGCATTTGATAAATTAAAAACAAATTGTACAACACACTATATAAAAACTCAAATAAAAATATAAAAGATTAGGGGGGCCTATACTAAATTTAAATACTAATTAAAATTTTAAAAAATATATCAATTTGATATGTTTTTATACAAACGGGTTTTGGTGCCGTTAAAATGGAGTGAGTGTACAAAAGAAATACCCCAAACTTGGTGACCGAAATTAAATACAGTAAACAACGGATGGTTTGTATCAAACCTTAAGTAGACATGAAACAACTACATTAAGTTAAACACTTTTTACACATGCAATACCCTGGATACTAACAAGTACAATTTGTAGTAATTTCAAACTCAAGGTTAACAGACAAAGTTACAGTAATCAACCAATTCAATAATGGATTTTTAACAGTAAATAATGCCAAAACCAAAGCCTACCAATTAGTCAACTATTCAGTAATCCGTAAGTAACCTATCAGAACTGTATATATGCAGATTTCAAACAATAACAGTACATATAACCATTTTTGCAAACAGTCACAATACCCAACGTAATTTTCTCAAAATTGTACCAATTTATAACAAATAAGTTTTAAGAATATTGTTGTCGATTTTTCTACGCAAGGGATTATTGGTATAAATTACTGAAATTAATAAACAAACAAATTATATGCAAAAACTGAATAATAAATAACGTAATAAACAAACTTACACGGGTTATCAAAGTTATGGTAACAATTACCCCGAGTCGAGTACGAAACTCTCTCCTTAAAACTTATTCTCCCCCCAACGACTTCCGGGTTTTTGCGCACGTAAGTTTCCCAATATACAAAGGGTGTCACGATCAATCGCACGGCGAACCAGGGTAATATTTACCCTCTCTCAGACATGCGAATGTAATGTAAAAAATAATGCAAATTTGTTTTCCAAAATTTTACTCCGATCCAGATTGGTCATATGGTTCGAACAAACAAACAACAAACCAATTACTCTCTATTTTGAACTATTTTGTCCAATTATGTGACACGTAACATCAGATTAATTGAATTTAGGGTACTAAACAAGAAAATAATTGAGAATTTAGGATACCAAATGTTTGAGAATTCAAGGCATCAAAATGAACATAAAAGATCAAAATAGGAAAAAAACTTGAATTCAGTGTATTAAAATAAGAAAAATAAGATTTCAGGGTATTAATCGAGAAAATAACAACAATTCAGGGTACCCTAGTTAATTAAAGCCAAATCCATACATATATATATATATACATAGATATATATATATATACATAGATATATATATATATATACATATATATATATATATATTTCCATGCCAATTTTAGGTGTTGTGAACACCATCCTCAACTAATATAAATGACTAAATTAGAGACCAATATAAATTCACAATAATTACATTTTTCCAACAATGTCCAGTTAATTAAAGCTTACAAAATAAATATTTTCACTAGACTTTAAGTGTTAAGACAATGTTTAATTAAAAACACATAAGAATAGTGTATCATGTGGCAGATAAAAAAGAAGGCGTAATAAGATATAAATAAAAAAATTACTAACAATTAGGAAAAAATACGTTGTCGAAATATGAAAATGGAATTGAAAAAAAAAAAATCAGAGCAAAGTATAATTGATTGCACAAGACTGACAGAAAAATGAAAGCAAGTAATTGGAAAAAATCTTATACATAATTGGCAAAGGGTAACAAAAAATAAAACCAGCTAGATATTCAAGATCAAGATATTTATACATTAAAGTTATTGATACAACTATTCAGAAGAAACATACACATTTAAATCAAATTTATCTAGCTCGTTTCGCTACAGATTCGACATAAATAAGCTAGGCCAGACTGAAAAATGAAAAATATTACCATAAATGATGAAAAAAAATACTACATTTGAAAAAATCTTACACATAAAAAACAAAATTAATAAAAAGTTGGGTTGCTCCAAGTCCAGACTAATATCACAGAAAAGGGTAAAAAAAACTTTTATTTTTTTTTCATGTAAGAAAACCAAATAAAACTTTAAATTGATCAACCAAATAAAACTTTAAATTGATCAACCAAATGCTTTTGAATATACAAGTAAATAACAAATCAGATAGATACTTTTAAAGCTGCAATAAAAAAAATCCAAAATAAGACCGCCTTAACATTCATTACAAGTCCTAATATTATATATAAGAGGCTGGAAAATCATACAAACAAGTATAAAATTGAAAATTTAGATAAAGTCTTATATGTATACCAGGGGAAAAAGGAGAGCAAACATAAAAATATATAGATAGATTAGATAGATAGATCTGTATAGATATATATTATATAGTACTACCTGTTATTAAGAAAGGAACCTCTATTTTTATACTACACTTTTTTTCTGAAAAAACGTACAAATCGTACAAAAAATCTACGGTTTGTAGTGATTCAGTGCAAACCGTAGATTAAATCTACGGTTTGTAACTGTGTAATTTTTGTACTGAAAAATTACACAGTCAGTCCCTGCATCAAAATTACACAGTCAGTCCCTGCGTCAAAATTACACAGTCAGTCCCTGAAAAAATTACACAGATTTTCTCTCTCTCTCTCTCTCTTTCTCAAAAACCCAAATTTTTCAACCCAAAAAAACCCCAAATCAATCAAGGACAATAACCATCAATTTTCTCAACAAAAAAAGCTCATATCATCAATCAAATTTCGCCCTATAAAAACCGCAAATCACCAATCAAAAAATATACCCTAATTCAAGATATTTCTTTATTCCCTAATTTATTATTTATTTTGTGTAGGTTCAATTTGTAAAATAGGAAAAAATATATAAAATATGTCAATTGATTATTCACTTAGCGACTATAATTGCTTGTTATTTGTTTATATTAATTATAGAAAATTAGTTTTTTATTTAGATATCTATTACTAATTGTTTGGTTATCATTAAATGTGTATGTTCTTTATCTTGTTTTGATTGGGAAAAATAAAAATAGTTAGGATTTATTAATATTTACCCGTTTTGAAAATTATGTGTTTTATAAAATTAGTTTTTTTTAATTACTTTGTTTGCATAAATATTAGTTGTATATTAATTAAAAAAAATTAGGCTTGTTGATATTTTTCCCGTTTTATAAAAAAATAGGGTTTTTATTCAATTTTATTTTAATTTTTTATAATAACAAGTGTAACAACGTAAAACTTCGTTTGGTGAGACAACTTACTTAGGTGCACTATAGATTAGATATTCATTGAATACTATAACATACTTGTGTAATGATTTTTACATTAAAGGAGACTTGGCTGGTTGGTACAATCTACGGAACATTTACATTAAAAATGTTGCTTAATGTATCGCTAAGTCTCCTTTAATGTAAAAATCATTACACTTACATTTAGTCAGTTTTTTCCGAAAATACACTTAAATTTTTTTATCAATTAGCATATTAGCTACTTTCATAAAAAATAAAAACTAATTACACTATTTGTCTCTCTTTAACCATACAAAATTTTTTATATTCTATATCTTTTTTCTCTCTAAATATTTGTATTATCATCACAATTTATATTCTATATTTTTTCCTCTAAATATTGGTATCATCGTCACAATTTATAGCGTCTCACAGACAACGCGTGAGTATCGTTTACTAGTGTTATTATATATAAAACGCATTACAAGATAAAATAATACACTAGTCGAATTCCTATGCTTAAATGTGTTTATATAAATGTGTTCTTCCATAGGTTTTGTGAGATAGTAACATATTATTGAATGTTGTGGCTTTATATAAGTTGATTTAATTGATCAATGTTAATGTTAATGTTTATATATGTTGAAATATTTGAAAAATGAATATTTGAGATTGGGTGTAGATTTAAGTGTATATTTAAGTGTCGGTGGATCCTTCCACATATATGTATATGTATATGTATATGTATATGTATATGTATATGTATATGTATATGTATATGTATATGTATATGTATATGTATATGTATAAGTATATGTATATGTATATGTATATGTATATGTATATGCATATGCATATGCATATGCATATGTATATGTATGTGTATGTGTAAAGCTAATTGGTTAACATTTCCAAATTTTGGATTGGATTTGAAATCGAACTTCGGATTTTGATACTCAAAAACCATTAGCTTTGGATAGGATTAGTCCACGGGCGGATGTATAGTGGGGCTAATGGGTGCGAATCTCCCACAATTTACAAAAATGTTATTTTTTGTATAGGAAAATTTTAGAATAATTTAAAAACGATAAGTCTCACAATCCCATAAAATAACAATTTGATTTGTGCAAGCCCAAAATATTAGTATTGGCTCCACCTCTCGATTCGTTTGAAGTTGGACTATATCGTATTTTTTTCCCGTTAGTTTCAATTAGAAATGTAAACTCTAAACAGTTCATGAAAATAAAAATGGAGCACATAGGATCGGGTAAACACAAATACACAATATTACACATGACTGTTCGACCAAGGATCATTTGTGATCGACTGGTTGGCCAAGATCATACATAATCGGTCACGATAACATATAATGAGACATAATCGGGGATATATGATCACACAGAATCATACATGACAAAACATGATCATACAAGATGACATAAAATTGGTTGAATCTAGCCAATTACAAGGAAACGGTGATTGATCTCCGTGATGATGAGACCAAAGTCTCTGATTGGTTGGAATTATGTTTTACTTTTATTAATTGAACTTTGATTGAACGTTTTTTTTTCAAACACTCCAGAATGGAGGGGGGTCAGGCAAACAAAAATATCACATAAATAGAGGATGAATGAACATTTGTGAAAGATTTATTTTAGTGTGTTCTACTTAATTCACTATTTTGGTGGTTTGGTTAGGGCTAGAAAAATTCCTAAAACGTGATCCGATCCTGCAACCCGACCCGTGCCCGACCCGAACTATTGGGTACCCGAGTTGTCGGGATACCCAAAATATCAGGATCAGGAGTAAAAAGTGATTTCCGATTCTTATCGGGTCGGGATTCGGGTTAATGAATTTCGGACCCGATCCCACCCCCAGGTTTTGGTTGCAAGTTGCACCCGATCTTCCATGCAATATGGATATTCTCAGGCTTCTCCGTGACAAATCTCCTAAGGAAATTATTGTCGCATATGCGGTATTTTCGTTTACTTATGGGATGATGCTCTCTACTTATTGTATAATGTTTAAAACTTTAAATATATGTATGTGTATATAGTGTGAATTTGTGTGTGCGCATGTATTCCTTTTCATCCTCTTTGTAGCAATTTATATTAAAATCAATTGTGTGCAATCAGCAATTGTGTTTTATGATATTATAATAACAATTTTGACTTTTTCACATGTCAATCCAACTTATTTTATGTGGTGCAATGATTTTTCTTTTATTTCTTTTTTTTTTTCCACTTTCTTCCTTCCTTTCATTTCTCCCCTCAACCGCCGCGAGATGTTGGCATCGGTGGACACCAATCATGTTTAGATGATATATAAAATAGATGACCAATTTAGAACCAAACTGCTGTAAATGCTCTAAAATTTATAGTTTCAACATGATATATATAAGTTGTATGTATAAGTTTGGAATTATTGAATCCTAATAAGCCAGACTATATAACAAGACTTCTTACCCGTCTGAACAAAAATATGAGGCAATTTATATTAAAAAGCAATTTTGTGAAAGCAACAACAGACTTCTTAAATGGCTATCATTTGAATAAAATTCAACCTAGAATTGCTCTTAAAGTTGATCTCATGAAAGCTTTTGACACTCTGAACTGCAATTTCATTAATGACGTGCTTGATACTATGGGGTTTTTTTACCACCATGATAGATTGGATTAAAGGTTGTATTCAAACCCCTTCATATTCCATCATGATCAATGGTGGAATGAAATGGTTTTTTATAGGTTTTGAAGGCATTAGACAAGGTGGCCCTATCTCGCCTTATATTTTTGTGATTTGCATGAATGTTCTCACTCTTATATTTGATGATTTTTGTGAAATTGACAACTTTACTTATCACTACAAATGCAAAAACCTTAAGTGACCCACTTATGTTTTGTTGATGACCTCCTTATTTTCTCCTATGGTAATTTAGACTTTGTTAAGATTATTACTAGTGCTCTTGACTTATTTACTAAATACTCTGGCCTTTTTACTAACCCTAGCTGCTAAATACTCTGGCCTTTTTACTAACCCTAGAAAAAGTAGCATGTTTTCTTGTGCCATTGATGAATAGGAGCTCCTTCATATTAGAAGTCACCTTCTTTTCAAAAGAGGAGCCCCTTCTTGTTAGGTACCTTGGACTAACAGAATTACTAGTTGAACTAGCAAATTTATTTCTTATGTCGGGAGTATCCAGTTCATCAAGTTTGTGCTTTATAGCATTAGTATTTTTTTGTGTTCTCATTTTATTTTACCCGTAGCGGTTATATATTAAAGAAGTTAATAGCATCATCTCCTCTCTTTTTTGGTCTGGTTACTCAATGAGTACTAAAAATGCTAGAGTAGCTCGGAGAGATGTCTGTTATCCTATTAACGAGGGACGGCTTGGGTTTAAAAACTTAAAGAATTGGAATTTTGTTCTTATTATTAATCTCTTATGGAGACTGAGTGACCCTAACAACTCTTTATGGACAAAGTGGGACTTCTCTGATATCGTTAAGGAGAGGAATATTTGGGCCACAAGCATTCCTTCTAAGTGTAGTTGCTCAAGAAAATTATTTGTACTAGAAATGTGCTTTAAAATCTTGTCTTCTTTAAAGTGGAACACGTAGAGATATATCTCTTTGATATGATAACTGGCTAATTTGTGGCTCTCCACTACTGACCTCAGCTGTTTCCGGTGCATCTCAGTATATTCCTATCAGAATTATCACACTTGCACAGCTAATGAAGTGTGTCACCCAAAGCTCTTCCCCATCAGTTGGCTTATGAGAACTTTTGCTTTTTTTATTTTCAAAAGGCTGTATTTTGTTAAGACTGTTCCTATTTTCATTCTTATATTCAAATGATGTAATAACTCTATACTCTGTTATCTTTTTTCTTCTTTGCCTTAGCAGTGCTTGTACTGCTAATGGCCTTTGTTTGGTTGTGGTTCTGGTTGAATAAAGCTATAATATTTATTAAAAAAAAAATGACGTTTTATGCGGTTATAATAATAATTTTGACGTTTTCACAGGTCGATCCAACTTTTTCATTTGGTGAAATGATATTTCCTTTATTTCTTATTGTTTTTTGATCCACTTTCGTGGACACCTATAACGTGGAAGAGAAAGATCAAGGGTGGAGGCCTAAAATTTGTAGTTTCAACATGATATATATATATATATATAAGTATTACGAAGAGTCGGGTTCGAAGTCTGGTTAAGTTTGTCTTGACAAATAGCATCACTGTATTGCAATGTCGTAGAAAAGTAAGCTAGCTTCCAAGTTTCTCGATAAGTGCTAGTACTACCACTCTCGATCAGTGATATTGTTTCCAACTTAAACATTATCACCTAGATTTTCATCTTTTACTATAGGTTTCTGGAAAAACCTGGATGATTAAGGATGGTGAGGTTTAGAAAGCGATCAATAAGGACCGCATGATAGAGTCTCTTACGTGTCTTCGATGAACCGGTGCTTACTACATCATCACTCATTTCGCACTTCAAGCCATTAAATGCTTACATGGGTGATTTATTTGGCTTCAAGATTGTTGCGGTTTAGATATATTGCTTTAGTAGTTAATTAAATTCGGTTAACCCGAGTCATTAAAAAATAGTTTCCAATCCAATAAACATATCCCGGAACTGCGTGGCCCTTGTGAATTATTAATTTATTGATACAGTACTGTTTTAAGAATAGACCTGATTCATTCAGTGAGTATCTTGACATAGTGTTCTGTGTGGACATTTTTAGTTTTATTTTATTCTTGTGTATCTTCTTTCATGCGCGGCTGAGCTCGATGACTGTTGCAGTTGCCTAGGTCTGGAGAAAGAACGACCCGTGGAGTTTTGGATTTTGGGTTTTTCATTTTGGATCATATTCAGATCGGACCAAAACCAAATAATTGTAACCAAAACCGAAACATAATGACCATAGTTGTTTTCGATCCGGGTGATATATGTTAACAAACAGTAAAATCGAATGAACTCGTTAAGGTTTACCTCAAACGACGAGGCTAGTGCTCCATTATTGTGTGTTATCGAACTAATTAAACTGAAAGATCGATGGATACTAATTCCATCCAAGTATAAGTTACTTTAAATGAGGATATACTTTATTATTTGAAAAGAATGAGTAAAGTTAAACTTTGATAAAATGAGGGTAAATTTTGGATTGATAACTTATCTATAACTTAATTAAATAATATTAGTTCATGAAACTGAAACTAATTAATGATTGTTCCATTTCTCCTAACCAACCAATAAGGATGTAAAAAAAAAAAAAAAAAGGAAAAATCCAGAAAATCCAGAAAATAAAAATGGAAAAATGAAAAAAAAAAATTAAAGAGGCAAAACCCGGAAAAAACACGAATAAAATTTTAAAAATCCTAAAAAAAATCAACAAAAATCTAAAAACGCAAAAACGCAAAAAAAAACAGCCTGACTCGTCTTAATTCATATTAAAAATAGTCTGAGTCATTTTAAAAACAGTATGAGTCATTTTAATTCATTTTAAAAACAGTCTTGAGTAATTTTAAGTAATTTTAAGAACAGTCTGAGTTATTTTAAATCCTGGTTTTTTTGAAGTTTTTTTCATTTTTTTGTGATTTTGGTTTTTTAGATTTTTCTTGGTTTTTTTACCTTTTTTTTGGGTTTCCGACTTTTTTAAAGGTTTTTTTTTTTTTTTTAGGTATTTTCGTTTTTTTTTTCCTTATTTTTTTCCTTTTTTGAGTTTTCCCTATTTTTTTTCATTTTATTTTTCTTTATTTTTATTGGGTAATTAGATGGGCGATCAATTCTTAATTAGTTTTACAAATATTGGATCAATGCTTAATTAAATTTTGCATGATGAGCAATACTTAAATAGTTTTGTTTTTATTAATAAATACTTAATTAACCAAAAAAAAAACGTTTATACCGACAAATATTGCTGGCATCAGTCACCAGATTCCAATGCTCCATTACAACTTCACTGAGACTTAGTGATGTTAACCAATAAAGAATTGTGAAAACTTTCAAAAAAGTTAAAAGGCGATACTTACAATGTAGTGCTAGAAAGATCCATACAATACCTTCCTTATAAAAGTCAGTGGTGGAACATGCCTAATTTATGGTGGGTTTTACGTATATACTTAAGACATCCAATTTATGGTGAGTTTGTTAAACAACCTTTGGTCGCAACATTCATTTTCAGTTAGAATCATATTAGGTGTACTAGTAAATAGGTTGACACGTTATGTGTGCGGTGTGTAGTTATGGTATAAAAGTTAATAAAAATTCTTTTCAAGGGGTAATTGATAAAAGTTTAGAGAAGTTGAAGGTTTTTAAGAAAATAATTAGCAGAATATAAGACAAAAGGGTAATTTGTAAATATAGAATATGGGCACTTTATCAATAAATGTAAGGGTATTTTCGGAATATCCAAACATACACGGTTTCAAACTCTAATTCCTTGTTCAGATATTATAATAGTATAGATGATGCATTTAAAGTTTATGATAGGAGGGGTTCAGTGACAATGATAGAAAAGATAGTAACAACTAACAAAGTTTCTTCTTCTCTTTTGGAAAAAGTACTAATAATGTTTTTGATCCATGGAAATATTATAATGACCAAAGCTTCGAACTGTACATAGATTATAGACAAACGGGCTTATAAACGGGACTTGAATGAATGTTGATCGTAAATATTTTTTGGCTTGTTAATTCTGCTCGATCGTCCTTTCAACAGTCTCAATGTGTGGAAGAAAGATAGTTGTTTAGATCATTCTCATAATAAACAGGTACACTATTTAATAAGTAAATCCATGGAATAATCATTTGAATTATTGCAGCATTGAGTTGGTGACTAGTAAAAATATTAGTTCGAAAAAGATTACAACATTGGCCCCACATTAAAATGTCCAAAATGATGACAGAATATTAGAATCTGTATTATTCTTTAGTCCATCTCCCAAATTGAGAGAATCTGTGGCACTAATTCTTAATTATCGATTATTGCTACTTCAACATTGAAAGCATGTTTGTGCACCATGTGGTGCACAGGTCACAACTACTCCAAACTTGCATAGTAATTTATATTTTCACTTTACAAGATTCTCACAAGTCATAACTTATAGTAGTAAAAACATTTCGGTTGTAAAATTTTGATCTGCATTTTTCCTTGGAAAAGATTGATGTTATAATTTGCATAAGGAGCTGAAGACAAGTAAATAAAAATTACGATCGAGGGTGTTGAACAGTGTTCTGAAAGACATGCCTAATCGCAAATTAGACGGTGCCTAGGCGATAGACATGGTCTAAAAGTCTAAGAAATTAGACGGATTAAACGGATTAGGCGATGATTAAACGATAAGGGCCAATTTCGCTTAAAGTCTGTTTTACGCCTTTTAAAACATTAGTGGGTTGAGACTTAAAGCACGTAAAAAACAAACAAATTAGCAATACCTATGTGTACAAGAGAAAAAAGGTGTTAATTAAGTTTATTTTTTTTAACGTCCATTCATAGAATATTGCATGTTCAGTAGAAACAACTTCATTCAATACTCATTTTCCACCAACAATGCATGATCCCAAAAATACATTTAATACACAAAACTGTAATTCTTAATTTGGTTACCGTACTATAATAATTTTTCAATTTAGGTATCACGGTCTAAATAAATCACGGAATCATATCATGTGACATTTGATAAAACATTAATTTGAGAGGTTAATTTAACAAATTTGTACAAAAATATGTCATGCTAGAAAAAAATTTCCCCCAATTTTAAAAAAAAAAAAAATAGCACATAATCCAAAAAAAAATTATATGTGAAATTGGGGGAAACGTTTTTATATTATGACATATTTTTGTGCAAAAATGTCAAATTAACGTTTGTCAAATATCACGTGACATAATTCCGTGATTTATTTAGACGGTGGTACCTAAATTGAAAAGTTATTATAGTGTGGTATGCAAATTGGAAAATTTGAAAGATGGATAACCAAATCGTTAAAAGCAGATATATAATATGATGTAATAAACTTATAAAACCTCATCATCTAATTAAAGTTGTATTGAGTTAATTAAAACAGGAAGTTATAATTCATTTTTTACTTGCTTGTTTGTTTTTATCCTTCTATCTTTGACGAACTAATTTACCTGTCATTTGCCAATTTTGCTACTATTAATAGAAAGTTTATAGTATTAATGTACTTTTCGTATTACTTCTAGTTAACTACTAACCGATAAGAAAAGATTCTCCCCGAAATTGCTCAACTGCTGATATTAAAAAGAAACGAGTCTGAATAAATTAAATTAATGGTTCATTTCGGATTTTATTTATTGTAAGTAAGTATAATTCCAAATAACAAATCTCGCCGGCTCAGATTGAGTAATTCATGTAGAATCTTTTCTTAGTAATTCATTCAATAATTCTAGTAATCAAAAGCTATCTAAAAAATCTTAATTAATTAAACAGAGAAATTTTGTAATGGTAAACGACTTTTGCAAACTTTGGTCAAGTACAAATTTAGTACAATTATGTCCCGTTTCCAGTAATTATATATATAACCGAATCTGAATTTTGTTTTTCTTCCCCAAAAGATGTTAAGTATAGGCAAGAAAATACACATGCAAATATTATTAAGGAGTTTATATGATGACATACACAGTTGTATTGATGAGAAATAACAAGTGTCATAGAAATTAAACATTAGTTGGCACTTGGCAATAACATACTGTAGCTCTTAGTGTATATGCACCACACAATTTTGATTAACATTATAAGAAAATGACATCGAAAGTGTCGAAAACTGTTTTGCAGCCGTCGCTTAATTATTTACAAATAATATGACATTTTATTAACATTTATCTTGTTTTGTTTTTTTACTAAGCATTTGTTTTTTTTTTCTGCCTTCTTCTCTGTTTTGGCAATCAGTTGTGAAATGTTAACATGATTTGGAAAGAAAAAAATAAAATAATCTTGAAGCAAACATAGGCCAAAATGAATGAACCCATACTAATATTTTTTCAAAAGGTTCAAATAGGAAATGTTGACATTACAAAAAAAAAAGTTAGATCGCTGACGGAATTAGTAACAGATTTTGATTTTCAATGCCCTAATCGGGGACGGCATGACGACGGATTTCAATTTTACTGCAGATATATATAATTTAACGACAGATTTTCAACAGATTTGACCGTACTTGAATAGATTTTTTTAGTTATTTTTTAAGTCGGATGCACAAATACAGAAATGAAAGAAATCATAAGTTAGAAGAAGCTGCAAACTGATTTTAACTGAAACACAAAGTACTTTAGTACTATTAAAGAGCTATCCAATTCCTTATGGAAGTGCGAACTTTCCTTTTTATTGATTCTTCCAATGAGAAATGTATAAAGGAATTATCGAATTAAACCCATGGTTTATGAAAATTAACTGATCCCTATAGTTTCTATTGAAACAACAATAGTCTCTAAATTTGATATACAACAAAAACAGTACCAATATGGAAGGATACTCATCTTAGATTAAAATTATAGGATGATATCCTATCAATTGATCCTTCCGAGTTCTTTTTACAGTTGCATCCATAATATTTCATTTTATTATCTTTACTAAACATATATTTCTAACTACAAGGCCAAATTTGTTTCCAGCCATGAGATTGAACAATTTTTTTTTTTTATGTGAGATACGTCTTATACTATGTTTCCTTAAATTGTTATGAGGGGTACAAAACAATTATAATGAAGTTTATACAATTTTGATGTGGTATAATCAAAAACAGGTAGATGATGTTACTAGTTTTATCCTTGTAGGATTAACTACTTATAAATTATAACCATAAGCATTTATAGTACCCGACAAACAAACATGGTTTAAAAGAATTGATGTACTATTCTGCAATCGCACTATTTTGAAAAGTTGGTGGCTCTTTGATGATTAAAATAAAATATTAAGACCGACCTATTTGTTTACAACAATTATCTCTGATATATGTAATAACTCATTTTATACTATGTTTCGTAAAACTGTTATGAGTAGGTACAAAACATGTATGTGATAAATTTTATACTACATTTTACACTTTAACAAGGTATAATAAATATTAAATACTTACAAACTATAGTCATTTGTATTGTACTAGTATCCTACGAACAAACATAGTGTAAAAGAATTGAATTACTTCTCCGGCCTACATTCAGAAGTTGGTGATTAAATATGAAATATTAACACTAACTATTTGATTTCAACAACTATCTCGTGAGAACTCATTTTATATTAAGTTTCGTAAAACTGTTATGAGTGGGTACAAAACAAGTATGATAAAGTTTATTACTACATTTTACACTTTAACGAGATATAACAAATAGCAAATACTTATAAACTACAAAAAAAAAAAAACATGGTCTAAAAGAATTGAAGTACTTATCCGCCCTATATTAGAAAGTTGGTGGATCTTTGGTGATTAAATATGAAATATCAAGACCCATTATTAGTCTATATTATGGGGGCCACTAACTTAATTCCTCTAAAATTAAATTACTATAGTTATTTGATTATTTTAAAAAAAAAAAACTACTATAAACATAAAAACCCCTGAACTAAATATAAACACAGAACAATCTCTTTCTCTCTCCCTCTCTACAGAGGGCACCGACCTTGTACAATTCTCTCTCTACTAAGCTCTGTTTTTTCTCTCATAGCAAGGTATTAATTTGATTCACTAATTATATTTATTCTTTTAAAAAGAAGATATATATCAAATGAAGAGAGGCAACAACAATAGTAATAAGCTAGACTTATTTGTATCACTAACTAGACAAAGATCTATACAAATATTAATAGCAATTGGTGTTCTTTACATAATCATGGTTAGTTTAGAAATACCTTTTGTACTCAACACTGTTACAAAAGAGGGGTTAAATAGTTTCTTAAATAATGAGGCATTAACCCTTTTAGATTCTAGAGAAAATACCCACAAAAAAGATCCCACCTTTCGTTCCGATAGGTTCTCCGAAATATCATCGAATCACAGGTTTTTATCAGGGTTGAGTTTCGATGCCAGTATCGTAAATAGCACTGGTAAAAAGGGTGTTTTAGGGTTTGCAAAATCGGCGTCCGAGGCTTTTGAATTGGGAAAAAAGTTGTGGGTCGAGCTCGAATCAGGGAAAATGGAAAAAGAAAACATTAAAGCAAACGAAAACCGAACGGAGTCCTGCCCACATTCGATTTCTCTATCAGGGGAAGAGTTTTCGAGGAAAGGTCGTATTATGGTGCTCCCGTGTGGGCTCACTTTAGGGTCTCACATAACCCTTGTTGGGAAACCTAGAAAAGCGCACGTTGAACATGATCCGAAGATTTCGCTTTTGAAAGATGGGCAATATGTTATGGTGTCTCAATTTATGATGGAGTTGCAAGGGCTTAAGACTGTCGATGGCGAGGACCCGCCTCGAGTTTTGCATTTTAATCCTAGGCTGAAAGGGGATTGGAGTGGCAAGCCTGTTATCGAGCAAAATACTTGTTATAGGATGCAATGGGGGACTGCGTTGCGATGTGAGGGGTGGAATTCGAAGGCTGATGAAGAAACCGGTGCGTAAATTGACAATTTTATGAAATCTTGAAGTTTTGTACACTAACTTATCGTAAAAATTTTATTTTGTAACACCATAGGTATGAAAGGCTATCAATTAGGACATCAACATAGCAATTTTTTTTTCTGTTTAACACTGATTAGAAGGAGAACATAGAATTGGGAGCCTATTTAGAAGAGAACATGACAGAATGGTGTGATAGTATATTTGGTTTCACAACTATTAGTACCCGACTCTAAGCTTTTTCAGTTTTCTTGATTTGGTACACCACATTTACGAAATCGTCAAGGAATGTAATGCTTGTATATTAATTGCTACTTTTTAAAGGTTGGTGTACAAAATTTGAATAGGTGACACTTTAATTGCAAACATGCAACTAACCCCTTTTATTGCTAAATAGGAAAAGCATTGACTTTAGTTGTGCCATTTATGTGTTACTCAAAGTCTACACTTTTAGTATGCTGAATTTATGCTAACTCCTTGTAGTTGAAACTATGTAAAGTGCTAAGTACCGTAATAGGATTATACTCCACTATATATTAGAAAAATATAAATGATAGCATTAGTTTTGTTACCTGTCTATTAAAGACTTATAAAAAGGCCTGTTCTTTTAACTTTGTTGCTTCATAATCTTACCTTGGAAGCATGATTACCTTATTGGTCGTATTCTACATTGGTAGGTTAGTTGATGTTATTGGTTCTGAATTTTTGGAATGTTTCTAATGCTGCCCGGGTAAGTAAAAATGAAATCTTGGAGTGTCATAGATTATCTTAATTGAGCTTGTATATTGAGTAGGCGTTACAACTTAATTAATTACTGCAGCTAATATCAATTATATCTACAAGAAGCCTTCTTTTTGAATCTGATCTGCCACTATTATAACGAACATACATAAACAAGATCAATGCACTTTGATCTATTTCACCTATTCAAATCTTATGTTTTGATTCTGGTATCTCTTTAAAATTTTCTGCAGTCGATAATCATGTGAAGTGTGAGAAATGGATACGGGATGATGAGGATCGGTCAGAGGAGTCAAAATCATCATGGTGGTTAAACAGGTTAATTGGTCGAACCAAAAAGGTAACTTTTGACTGGCCATTTCCATTCGCCGAGGGAAAGCTTTTTGTCTTAACTCTTAGTGCTGGCTTGGAGGGTTACCATGTCCATGTTGATGGAAGACATGTCACATCATTTCCTTATCGAACTGTGAGTTCTGTTCTCTAACCAAGTACCTTAGAATTACTATTAGTTTTCCTAGGGTTTCAGTGACGTTCATACCAGCCAGATTTTGGCAAATTCGTTGAAAAAACATTTTTTATTTGTAAAATGATCAATCTGACCATTGGATAATATGGCGATTGGATCTTGTATCTCTTTCTCTAGAAACTTGCTTCAAAGTGCCTGCCAAAAATTATTTCTCATAAAGGTGAAAAATTGTTATATTTTGGTGAAAAGCTCAAAAAGATCAAAAAATGCTTATTATGTTATTTTAAAGGTTCAGTTTTTAAGCCTTGAGGTGTGCTTTTTGCTGTTTGAAACATAAAACAGTTTAAATTTTGCTATTTCTCCAATAAGCATAAAGCTTTCTTCCTTTTTGGCTATTGATACTGGAAACATGATATTTGTTGTTTGTTTTTTTATCATAAATTGTTGTTGCTTCTTGTAAAACTACAACTAGTAACTCTGGATTTGATTTTATATTTGCATAATTTTATCAAGTTATGTGTTTTACTGCTTGTAAGTTTTGAGTTGATGTATATCAATTATGCTATGTAGTTAATTATGTATATAAAAAGAATCTTACCACTCTCTATTGCAATGAAAACTCACAATGCACTTTTTGTGAAAACTGGCTAAAACACTTTATCTGCTTTCTTTGAATGATATTTTTAACAACCCGTATATTGTAGAAGAAGCATTAGTTGTTATGAAATGAATACTTAAATGGATTTGTTAGTCAAATATGAGGATTTGATCTTAATTCTTGGTCATATCATAGGGGTTTACACTTGAGGATGCCACTGGGCTGTCCTTGAATGGTGACGTGGATGTCCATTCCATCTTCGCTGCATCATTACCCTCATCTCATCCCAGTTTTGCTCCTCAAAAGCTTCTTGAGATGTCAGATAAGTGGAGGGCACCACCTCTATCTAACGGACCAGTAGAATTATTTATTGGTATTTTATCGGCTGGCAATCATTTTGCTGAGAGAATGGCCGTGAGAAAGTCTTGGATGCAACATAGGCTTATCAAATCTTCTGTTGCCGTTGCTCGGTTCTTCGTAGCACTGGTATATAATTAATTACAGGCTCGGTTTTATATTTCTTCTTTTGGGGGCCTTTTCAAATCAAAATTTGGCGTGTTAAGGAGCAGTTATTGATAGAATGTCTTAAATAAAACTTACACTGATCCCTAAGTAGGTAACCGCTATACGGTTTCAGGATGTCTCAGAATAAGCAATCACTTTCCCAACACAGTTGCTAAATTGAGTTAATATACATCTTTTACCCTCTATTAGATTGCAAAATAGCTTCATTATAAAGTTGTTTAATTATCTGAGGTACTTTTGTATTATTTGATCTGTCTTGTAAAGATTCGGAATTTTCAAAACAATATCTTCGAGTTGGTATATGTTAAAATATTCACATAACGTGCTGCTTTTCGGACAATAGTTATCAATCATTGAACTTATAAAAATTGTGACACCTACCATAGTTTGACATGTTTATCATGTAGGATTGTCAACACAGCAAAAGCATAGTTGCCACAAGGAGAATTGGAAGCGGAAAACAAAACGTGAAACGTGAAAAATTATGTAAAAAATCTAGAATTATCATGTGAAATAATAGGAAGCTTTTTAATATTTTTGTTTTCTTTTTAACTGAGTCGAATGGAGTGATATTATGGTCTTTGATCAGTACAATCATGTTCTGTATTATTTTTGTAACTTCAAACTAAATATTTGAACAGCATGCAAGAAAAGAAGTGAATGTGGAGCTAAAGAAAGAGGCGGAGTTTTTTGGTGACATTATTATAGTTCCTTACATGGACAACTATGACCTCGTTGTTCTCAAAACTGTTGCCATTTGTGAATATGGGGTAAGTAGTGATTGCTCTTAAAATTTTAAAAAGATACTTCAGTTTTTTACAAGCAGAGGCTAACCCAATTAGTATCATCTTCTAATCACAGATTCGCAAGGTATCGGCAAAGAACATTATGAAATGTGACGATGATACTTTTGTTAAACTCGATGCAGTTATCATGGAAATACATACGGTACCCAATGGTAAAAACTTTTACGTGGGAAACATTAATTACCACCATAAGCCACTTCGCCATGGGAAATGGGCAGTAACGTATGAGGTAGCATCTTAATCTACTGATCATGCTGTCTTATTAATAAAACAGAGCAGTACGGATTTGCAATTCTAGTTAAGTTGGAAGAAAGTCGAAAATTATTATCATTTTCCATTTGGCACATATCTATAGATGCTTGCGAATTTAAGAGTTTTTAGTTTAAAACATTAGATAATTAGCTAGTACTGTCATGGTTCTTTGTCTAGTACTTATGGTTTAACCTAGTTATATCCGGAAGTGTTCTAAAAGGCACGCCTAGGCGCAAATTAGGCGGCGCCTAGAAGCCTAAGAGATTAGGCGGACTAAGCGGATTGAGCGCAAATTAGGCGGTGCCTAGGCGGTGATTAGGCGCTAGGCGTCCAATTTCCCCTAAAGTCCTCTTTGCGCCTTTTAAAACATTGTCCGGAACTGTTTGCTGTCATTTGGGAACACAAGTTTTTTTGGCTTAAAATCTAGTCTGAATATGGTTTACCGGCTAAGAAGTCTGGATATATTTGTAATAGTAAAGGTAGAAGCTTTAAGCTGGATAAACCTATCTTCTTATTCAGAAACTCAAAATTCCAGCTTAAACAAGCCGAGAGTTCTAATGCTGCATGACACGAATTTTTTATTTCACTCTTCGTCAATTTTTTTTTGCTTAAAAAGCTACAGCCAACTGGCACATAACAGGTCGATGATTTTAGTTTAAATTTTTGACGGTTTGGTGGATGTTTACTTTTTCTGTCTGTTTATATAATTCTTATTTGCGCAGTATATATATACATATATATATATATGTATATATATTTTTTTATCTTACTATCTCGTTTGGGTATATCAGGAATGGCCAGAAGAAGATTATCCACCTTATGCCAATGGGCCAGGCTACATTCTCTCAGCTGACATTGCAAACTTCATTGTATCAGAGTATGAAAATCATAAGCTGAGGGTACGGTTGCTTAATCTTTCTGTAGAATAATATAAATAGTTAAGCAATACTACAATTTCGAGCTCTTATTAGAATTTGTCACTTTGCATCTTCACCTATCATCCTCAATATACATACTTCAAACTTAAGTGGGAAAGAACACTGAATATTAACGCCATTTCTTAAAACAACAGATGAGCTGCACAATTATTACTGTTCTGAAATCACCTAGTTATCAGAAATAAAAACTTATTATCTAGAGTATGCAGTTATTTAAGATGGAAGACGTGAGCATGGGAATGTGGGTGGAAAGATTCAACAGCTCAGAACCAGTGGAATACATGCACAGCTTAAAATTTTGCCAGTTTGGTTGTGTTGAAGATTATTTCACTGCACATTATCAGTCTCCAAGACAAATGATGTGTTTGTGGAATAAACTCCAACTTCAAATAACACCTCAGTGCTGCAACATGAGATGATACAAAATTTTGTGAACTTGATATATAATTTGGCCAGAAAAGGATGTCGGGGCGAGAAGGATGACAGCGCGGGGCGAGACTTTTGCAGATTAGCTTCTAATCATGTGTATATTCTGATGACAGTAATATTTAGTGGGCAATTAGGTCTCTTTGAAATTCATTCATTTTTTAACTAGTCTCTTTGTTGGTTTCCTTTTCCTCCTTGTCTGTTGGTAGTTCTCTTGTCATTGGGAATTTTGTTTATTGGTAATGGGTGTAAATAAGGAAAAATGGATTAATTACTAGTTGTGTAAAGGTATACAATGATAGCAGTACAATGGAGTAGTTGCACCATTCCGTATGCCAACAATCTTGTTGAAAAGAATTTATCTTAATATCAATAGACAGCTTATAGTATTTGCCATTGCTGTCAATATAAACCAAATTTATTAACTTGTCACGACTCTTATTGATTAAAGATAGACCCTGTACTGCTCAGATTTTGCTGTTATGAATCTGTTTAATCAGTTTTTGATTGAAAATTATATACTCACATTGAATGCAACAGATAAGACTTCTCACCTAGGTAGTCTATGTGAACTTTCTTTTACTTGAGAAAAACATTTAGACCCGAACAAATAGATACAGTGAGAGACAATTGATTTCACAACGGGAATGCACAAGAGTTATGAGGTTGCGTTTTCTGATGCATTAGTATGTTCGATGATTTATTCTGGTTGAGGGTGATGGTTAAAGGTTATCTTCTTGTCCGTTCATTGCTAAATGAACTGATCATGAATAAAAATTTGCCATTTGTTTAACAGACGGAACGATCGTATGATCAGAACCCTGTTTGGTCGTTAAGTTTCGTGACCATTTATCGGCATCGGTTGTATAATCATGAACAAACGGGTAGTATCACTATTTGCAATGTATTATTATGTGTAGATATGTGGAATTATTAAGACGATTTACTTTATATTTGAAGAACTCATATAAAACCATTCCAGAATAAATATAAAAATAAATTAACATTCATGGACTCAAATTCTGCTAAAAGTGAGTATGAGATCTTATGTACAAGTACAAGTGTACAACTAGGGACCTAGGCAAAAGATCCCAACAAACCTGGCCGAAGACGTGTTAGTGATTTAGTGCAGATAATTTATTCACGTTCATTTAAAAATTAAAACAAACAAGTATGAAAATTGATACTTATAACTGAATACGGATTTTGTTTGTGAATGGTTCATTTATTTAAAATCTTATGTTACGGCTTACTTACGATGTCAAATGTCCCATCTTTTGCTCTGTGTACTTGGGAATGAATGGGGGAGGGTGTCACCACCACCTTAAATTTTTTTAAAAAAAAACTATATGGAAAAATTCATTAATTTAAGATTTTATATATTAATAGCTCTCAAATAAATAAATAGTAAAATAATGTTTGATTTAGTGAGAATGCAAAGTTGTCACAAGCCTGTCGTTAATTTAAAAAACTGTCACAAATTGACTAAACTGTCACAACGCCGTCACAAAAAACGTCGCTAATAAGCTCGTAACAAAAAATACCGTCACCAATTCCGTCACTACTTGAGTATTTTTTTTATAGTGTTAGTTCAAATGATAAACATAAACTTTTTGTGTCAGAAGGTCGTAGTTCGAATTTTGTGGCTACATTTTACTCTTCATTTAATTAACATCAGCTTGTTGTTTAACTTCTCCATTAATTAATTGCATGTACTACTACAAAGTTTTTGTTGAGTTTCATAGTCACATTACAACAAAGTTTAAACTAATAAATTTGTATTTGTAGTGAATTTTTCTGTATCGGTTGAAATTTTTAGATCAATGGACAAGTTAACTAAGTTTTAAGCTCAAGGTTTTTTTAGTTTTTTATATCGTTTATTGTTATTGTACTAACAAAAAAAATTCAACGTTTTAAATTTTTAGATCAATTGACAAGTCAGCTAAGTTTTAAACTCCAAATTTTTTTATACCGTTTATTGTTATTGTATCAAAAATAAATAAATTAACTGCCCACAAGAATTCAATCATGGTTCCGTGAATTCTGGTTCCGCCACTGACAATAACACGTTTTAGTAGAAGCATTATTTTTAGAAGCCGGAAAATGAATGATTATTTAATGTAACCCCAAAAAGAACTGAGATTTGACGAGAAATTTCAAATATTTTACACTTTTGAACTAGTCTTTAACAAGCCTAATGGGGGGTTTTGCTCATGTTCTTATTCCAACGAGCCCTAAATTTGGGTTCATTTTCAATTTAGCCATTGATGAGCCAGATAGTTGACTAGTAACCATGCATAAAACTGACAAGTAACCACGAACTGGACATTTTTATTTTACAATTTAGCATATTTTTACCAGCACATTTTTACTTTTAAGTTGCTTACGGAAAGTACATATTTACAAAGCCACTTTTTCAGTGAAATATGATAAAAAGTTATCTATGGCACATAAAAGAAACAAGATTTCCATATACCAATAGTAAGCATAGTATCCAATGATTCATCATTCCAGTCATTCAGTAACAACTAACAAGGACATTGAAACATTGGGAAGTAAAGTTATTCTTTGATTCCATGCAAGGGATAAAGAAAATTGTGGGAGGCAAGTTTAGCTGCAGAGACCATAATTTATCAGACCAAGAGCAAATAAAATGCTTTTATTAAGCAATACCATCGTCTTTAAAACTGAAAATACATGCAGTTTCTTGCCCTTCTGGCTTCTGCATATCAAAATTTGAGAAATAAATACTACTGCCAACATGTTGAATAATGAATACTATTGCACAAATAACTAATTTGACCAGGGCAAAAAATTCCACCACTTGACGCAGATAAGGCGTACTTCAAACAATATACTCGAGATATCACTCAGCTGGAGATGAAAACAATCTGAACATTGATGGGAAATGCCAGGTAATTTCTTTCCAAATTATTCTTGGACACATGTGAAGGATAAACCAAGTTTTCCAACCCCCAAATATTTCACGAGTTTTCTCCGACACTGGACCATAAGAGTAGAGCGATCAAACAACCAGATGGAGTACTTAAAGGCATTGCCCAGTGTGAAATTTACTGTACTAGCCAGGTTTAAAAATGATAGCTCGCACTTGAAATTAAGCTCATTATAACCTATTGTTAAACCTTTATCAATGGAGGAAAGAACTAATCTTCTCTTCTCCCACAATTTATGTTGAGAGCATCTGCTAAAATTGAACTTGGTAACTCAATTTTCACTTGCAGCTTCAGCATCTTCGCATCTTCTGTTTAGTTTTCAGGTAATCGACCATTTTCTTCATCTGAGGAGTTCTACATGTCTTTTCCTTATGTTGAGCCATTGCATTCAGCACATGATTATTGTCAACCCCCATGGAATCTCAACTGTATGTACATGGCTTTGAATAATCAGAATGGTTTCATCCATTCATAAAGTTATATTTTTTCAGGCTCTTTTGACTCCTTTCCTGGTTCTGAAATCTTTTGCTGTTTAAAAGTGACGCGTAGCCGGGTAGGCTTGTGACCATTCCTTACACCTAACTGAAGCTCATCAACTGATTTTAAATTATTTTCCCTCATCCTTTCCTCTTGCATGTTTCTAAATGTCAGCCGTTCATCACTATCCTCGATCATACTTGATGAATAACCAAGTCCATTTTCTGCAGCATCGCATTCGGGATATTCTTTATCCAAATGATACATGTTATCTCCTTCAAAACAATTCCATAATTTTCTTTTCTGTCTCTCTCTCAAATATTCACCATCGCACATAACCTCTCCAACTACGTCGTCATAGTCTGAAGGTGCTTCAACAGGCTCTTCTCTTAGGTCATTACTGTATAAACAATACATGCAAGGCTTTAAGCACATGACCACTAAATGATGTATAAAGGAATAGTTTATAAAACAATTATTTTTTCCCTAACACGCAGACTACCTGCAAACCAACAGTTCCTGTTTGGGGTCCATGCAAGTATTACCATAATCAACCGACTTTGAAGATGACGTGCCCAAAGAAGCTTTCGGGGGAGCTTGTACAGACCTGGTCCACCTAATCGTAACAGAAGCACCAGGTTTTTCTGATAATTCGTTTTTGATGGAAGGCTCTGGCAGTAGCCGATTTTGCCTAACAGAAATCATGGCGGGGGAAAAAAGTTAAGACTTAACTACCAAACAAGATTTATAAAGCAAACTTCACAGGTTTTGACAAGCATATATGTATCATGTTAGATAGCCTTATATAAAGTTCAACTATTATATAGGTTTTCTAGATAACATACTCTTTCATGATAGCCTCATTGATAGATCGTTCATAATCATCTGCAACCACGGTACAGCAAAATAATCAGTTGCAGAAGTAAGCAAAAGCTCAATTGAGAGCAAACTCGCATAATCACATAAATGTCAAATGTTCTGTTATTAGGAGTTACACATTCAAAAAATTTACTCTTTAAACAAATCATATAACAGCATTTGATTACTCTATTTCATATTTTTGAAAAAAATGTACACAAAGTTTCACTTTCACCACTGCGTTCTATTGTATTGTCATATTTACACTGATAATCAACTTGTAAGAGACAAATATGAGTAATCATAAAATAAAGAAAAAGAAACTTTAGGTAATTACCAAAAGTATAGGACACGTGCTTTTTATCACGACGTGAGCGGCCTGAACCAAACACGCCCATATTAATTGTACTACCAAGAAGAAGAGCTTGTCTGTGCTGTTTCTTCAGTAGCTTTTCTATGTTCTTTCTTTGGATAAGTTCAAGCTTTTCTTTGTTCTGTATACAAGAGAAAAAAAAAGAGGGGGGGGGGGGGGGGGGGGAGGGGGGGAGAGGTTTAGCCATATTACAAGAATTTTAATAAAACAATATGCATAATAAAGAAAAAAACTGGAATTGTCAGGCTACCTTGTGAACCTTTTCAATCTCAGGGAGCATCTGAGTTTTCAATTTCTTCCCAAGAGAAACCTCAGTTCTATTTTTACTTACAAAAAGCTTCTCCTGTGAATAGACAAACAGCACTTAAGAGTGAATAAAAAATGTGTCTCAATGCTATATAATCAAGTTACACAATTGGATTAGGATGGAGTAAAGCCTGGTGAAAAAAAAAATCTTATAATGATTTTTTATCTATTCCTATGTTATAGCTTCGAATGGTTGATCAAGAGATTGAGGTAAAGTTGACAGTAAACTAATAAGTGGGCTTGTGAATATCCTCCAACTTTGCTTCAAGAAATTATTGCCAAATGTAAATGTTCATATAAATACACATGAAGAAAAACACACCCAAATTTAGACTGATGTAGGCGAACCATCCTGAAATAAGTGATGTATTTGGCCTTTTGGGTAGTCCAACTCATTAAGTTAAACAATGATGTAGTTGCTTTTATTAAAAGTTCATTTCACCACAATTGAAAGAGCAATACAGGTACCCACCCTATCATCCAATTTGGAGAACTGATCACTTATTTTGAAATATCACAAAAATAGTGCAGTGACCGTTTATTTTAGGGAAGAAGGGAGTTTTGAATTACATATAGATGCTGAATAAAGAAAGATCATTTAATTAACTCACAGAAACGTCTTGAAATTCATCTAAATTAGTCGCAACTGTTTCCCATTGGTAGGATAATGCCGGTACTGGTGGAACATTCTTTCCCTTTTCTTTCTCCAACTCTACTTTTCTCGTCTCTCGATAAAGCCGATGACCAATAACTGGATCGTCTTCATACCTAATCATAACAAATATAATTACAAATTACTAGATTAGTATAAATACCAGATAAAGTACAGAAAATGAACAACAGTCGAGCAAACCATGTTTATTCTTTAAACTATTACCAACTATCTTACCAATATGAAATTCCATAAGAATCACCTCCAACATGCTCCTTACGGAAGGTGAATAGATGAACACCAGCTTTAATGGAATTGTCTATGTGGTTTCGTATGTCTTCTTGCTGCAAATAAGACACCCATTTAATCCTTCAACATAAGCTTGAAAACTGAAAATAAGAAAAAGACAAAAGATAAACAGAAACAAATATATTAATCCTACGACATTTAGCAAATGAATCACTAAAATTGAGTAATAAAGTCCAAGCATATTAAAAAAACTACCCCTAAACTTAGATGCAACTTATTTGTACTGTTTTGCATTATATAATCTCCCCCCTCCCCCCCCACAAAAAAAACCCCCCAAACCCACACTCTCCCACCCATCCATAAGAATGACCTTGTACCACTGCATAACAAAATCACTGTTACCTTGATGCTAAGAATTTTGGACTTAAGAAAAAGGAAAAAGTTGCATTAGTAGACCACTAAAGCTAGGTATTTTCAAAAAGTATGAAGTGTCAACAATTCCACACCTCAACTCGTATATCGCACAGCGCTTTCAAGATCAGTACACGAACCGCAGGATCAAGTGCATTATATGCTTCAATCTCAGACCTGGGAAAAGAAGGAGAACATACACTTACACAAATACATAGAGAGACTTCGAACCTCAAAATAAAATTATCATATGATACTAACCCACGGCCTGCAACAATTGGTAGCTCCCCCTCTGCAACCTGCAAGACAGTTTCAAAGCAAAAATTGAATATCACCCCTATGACAAAGGGTTATATGTAACAAGTCCAGTTTCATTTAAAGGAAAAAACGTTAATATTACCCAATACCACCAATCTCTTAACTTTCTGCATAAAACAGTAATCCACGTATTCTGTCCAATTGCATTTCTGGTATTTGGAGGGATGGCCTACAAAGTAAAATATTACATATTATATTTGGCCGCGGCATCAAAAATGACATTCATACATGTATTCAGTATATATGCACAAGAAGTTGGATAATGAATGCATAAATAAGTTCCTTTTTGTAGCGAAGATGCAGACTTCAAATTTCTTCTTTTAACTGAAGGAAAAGAACTAATGTATGAAACAAAACAAAGTTCATCTAAGAAACTCTATGTTCCACACTCAAACACACATAATTTCTCAGCCATTCATATGTTTCACTAAGCTCTACTATGCCTCGCCAGTGACCATTACATTATATGAATAGTCAAAACAAAACCAGACGCCATTCACAAACCAAATGTACTATGGGAATTGAAAAGGTCATACATCAATTAAACCCATGATCTAGACTGTTCTTACGGTTAAATGAAATAAAGTTATGACATACCTCATAAGCAACCCACCTTATTTTGTTTCATAATGAATCATAACACATCATTGTTTAGTCCTCAACAGGCTCAATTTAACAAAAAAGAAAATTAACAGCAACGACACTGAAATTTTGTAATGCAAAATTGAACTCAACACACTCTACGAGGCCTTATCATCACTTCACAAGAACTAAAAGAATGCAGGCTGCATAGTCAAGGCTCCAATTGTGAAGAAGATTTGACTGGGGACTTTTTTTGTGTATTTTGAAGTGAAATAGTCCATTAGTGTCTGAGTTCTGCATTGCATTGCATTTGATCTTAAAGATTAATATTATTGATTTCAAATGAGTCTGTTTTTGCAAAAGGATTTGAAAATTTACACATCAACGGTAATATTGAATCACTCTATGAACACAATGATAACATAAAATACTTAATCTCTATACATGCAAGGGTTACATCTACACATTTCATCCAAATTCACATGGATTTAGTCGATGTATCAGATCACGACTTACGCATAAGCATACTTTGATGAACTTCATACATAAAAAACATCTATGAGGATAACCAAATCCTTCAAAACAAATGCTTAAGAGTTCCCACAAGCACAAACAACAGGAACATCGCTTAAAATCAGCTATACATGATTCAAATAAACACAGATTAAGAAACCAATAGATATTTTTAAGAAAAGAGACCACTTACCCTCATTAGAGGTATATGTATATCCCCTAACGTCGTATTCGGGCTAATCAAAGCTCTCTCAAGCTCCTCAGCTGAGAATTCTACATTAATCTTCAGAAGCGGCCTAAAAACCTAACTCAGGGAAACAAACCGTATAAGCCCCACGAAATCCTACTCAGAAAAACAAAAGAGTAAACAAAATGTGTAATGTCTGTGCAGTATTTTTCATTTCAAAACCAAGAGCCACATTCTCAAATTGAAAAAAATAACTAAATATTAAATAAGCCATAAAAGACTGAAATATAATTCAAAAAAGCAAACAGCAGATAAACTGTGAAATCTTATGCAGTACTTTTCATTTTTCTCAATAATAGTCCAAAGACCACATCTGAAAATCAAGGAACAACTTAATTAACCCATAAAAATTCGAAACAAAAGGGTACCAAATATCAATATTTTGTAACTTCTCATTCAAAAATTGAGGATAGAAAGAAGCTGCCACGTCAGCAGCTCAGACCGTAAGCTATAAAAGACTACAAAACCTAATTCCAAACAAAAGGGTGCGAATTTCCGATTACATTTGGTTTTGTTGTAAATTCTCACATTTAAGAATTAAGGACGGAAGGGAAATGCAACGTGGCAGCTGAAGCTGAGACAGAGGCCGCTCCATCACTAGAAATCGTGTAAATAACTAAATCAGCCATAAAAGACTATAAATATTAATTCCAAACACGAGGGTCAGCCTAATTTATCTTATATCTCATATTTAAAAGGCTACAGAGTTTTAGAAATGAGCAATAAATAACTAAAACAAGTCATTAAAAACTATGAAATCTATAGTGATTCTAAACAAAAGGGTATAAAAAGTCGGCCTAATTTAATTAATTTCTCATTTTTCACATTTAATAGGCTATAAATTTTCAAAATTGAGTAAAAAAAATCTAAAAATCCATAAAAGACCATAAAGCCTAATTCCACAAAAAAAAAAGGATCTAAAAAGTCAGCCTAATTTATCTCATCTCTGTTTCTAATATTTAAAAGCTACAAAATTTTCAGAAATTGAGTAAAATTAAATCCATAAAACACCATAATACCTAATTCCAAACAAAAGGCTCTAAGCCAATTTTGTTTTTCCTGATTTCTCACATTTTAAAAAAAAAATGAGAACAGAATCGAGCTGGTCACATTCAGAAATCGGGAAAATAACCAAACACTAATTCGAAATTATGAACGGGTACAAAAAGTTAGCCTAATTCATCTTATTTTCTGATTTCTCACATTTCAAAGGCTACAACATTTTAGAAATGAGCAATAAATAACTAAAATAAGCCATAAAACCAAATTCCAAACGAAAGGGTATACATTTAGCCATTTTTGTTTTTTCCAAATTTCTGGTTATTTTTTTTATATAAATATAATAAAACTCTCACATTGAAGAAATTGAGGACGGAGGCTAGCTGCCACGTGGATCGGATCTGCCACGTGGGCATCATAGACGGATCAGTCGGCTCCGTCACGAGCTCCGTTACAAAATTGCACCGAGGATGATGACGTGGCGATGTCGGAGGAGGAAGCGAAGGTGACCGAGACTCGCGTTTGTATCCACGCGTCTTACACGTGCGTGAGGGACGCTCTGATGACATGGCAGATACCAGATAGATATATATATATAGAGAGAGAGTTAAGAGTTCAGAAATGGGAAAGTGGGGGGGGGGGGATTTACTATTACGAATATTAATCAATCGTGTGTTTTGGGAATGTGGGGGTACGGATTGTAATTTTTGACCAAACTACCGGGACTATTGATGCAATTTGTTTGGTATTTGTTTTGTTTTTTGCAACCGTTATCAAGCACTCCAATTTTTTTTATAATAAAATTCATACACTTTTTTACATTTGGGTAACTATTTAACTTTGTAACGTTTTCAGTTTTTCTATATTAAAATCTTTATAATAATTAACCATATATTTTATTATTTTGTTAACATATTCTCCCTCTATATTTTACTCCAACATAGCAGATAAAAAGGTGGGAAAGGTATTATTTTTATAATGTTAGGGAGATGCTCTATTCCCCCTTATTTTAAGGATAAAATTTGATTAGAGTTAATTTATGGATACATAAGGGAATTAATGTATACCCATTTTTTGCAAAAACACCATAGGTATAAGGAAACATTGCAATATATGCAAATGCTATGACATTTTACTTCTTTTGAGACTAGTAAAATTACAAATTTTTAACTATCTCATAATTATGTCTTTTCCGACCAATAAAATCTGATTAAATGATAAATAAATCGTGTATACATTTATGATATACGTGTGTATACTTATTAAGTATAAACTGTGTATATATTTCAATTACAATTGTGGATACACTTTAATGACAAAGTTGTATACACTTAAAAATTTATACACTTCAAGTACAAAATATGTATGCACTCCAACTCTTCAAGTAGAAAATTTGAACAAATGTATATACAATTCAAGTTAAAATGTGTCACTATAGGTCGTTACAAAATGGAAAAAATTTATGTTTAATATATTCAATTATATGTGTTTTTCGATTTAGTATACTGAACTATCAAAATTATTGATTAGTATACTTAACTGCTCTTTCTTTTCAAATTTATATACCGGCGTTAGATTTAGTAACAAAAATGACTAAAGTTACTAAATTATCATTATGCATTTTCAGTTTAGTATACTCATCTTTCATATTTTTTCATTTTTTTACAGTATTGTTGATATCATTTGTACACATGCTTATAATGACATATTTAGTCCTCATACTAACATATATTTTCTCCAAATCCTACTCTTATTTATTATTACAGTGATGGTTCTCGTAATTGCATAATAAAAGTAATTTAGATTTATATATTCGGTTATACCAAAAAAATTAACATCAAATAAATGAATAATACTAAAACTATACTTTACTTGTTGATTTTTCGAATTGTACACTTAAATTTCTATACCTATCCTAATACATGTTTGATCACACACATGCATGAGATTATTAAGTTATCTTTGTCACTAAAATAGTGTGTTTGCACAGGTAACACTTTTTTGCTAATATAAAGTAGTTGTTTGATAAAATACTACTAAAATAATGCTATCTCTTACAGTTTTAATCCCAATGATGACCAACTTAGCATGTTGTATATTCAATAATTAGGCATAATTTCCTATATTAAAATTTGAGAACTATCTTGAAATTTTTGAAACATACTTGTCGAAACTGACCGTGTCTCCAGTCATTAGTAATAAGTCGAATGATAAACGCAAATATAATCAAATTTGTTGTGTGACATATTAGTTCGGTATATATATATATATATATATGAGATATGTATAGATATAGAGAGATATATAAGAGACAACAGACGAAGTGTTTATTCATTAATATGAGTGTAAGAGATACATCAAGAGACCCCATAACCCTCTTTATATAATAGAGGGTAGGGTAACATATGCTAGGAAAGTCCAAGATATGCCCAATACAGTAAGGTCCAAGATGGCTAATAATATCCTACAATACTCTCTTTTTGGGCGTCTTGATTTATTCGTCTTCATGCTGTCGATCTAAGCCGAGTTCATTCGCAATACTAAACACATAAAAACCTTAATGCCGGGAAACCCAGTGTGGAACAAAACCGGTACCTAGGAGAAACTGTGTAGCCGAATGATACAGGCCGAAATTCCATGTAATTAACTAACCACAAAACAGTTTTCCTCATCAAAACCTTTCCAGAGAAAATCCAATAGGAAAATCTCTGATCGAAGGAAAAAGAGTGCAACAATGGTAGTAGTAAGGGATCAACCACAAAACATGTGTCTCATCAAAACCTTGTTAGAGTAAACCCAGTGAGAAAAATATCTAGTCGAATGACAAAAGAGTACACAGTGGTAAGAAGTATACAACATGATACTCCCCCTAATTTCGGCAATCTTAAGTGAGATATGATGGGAACGTGTCTCAGTAAAAACATTGCCAAGGAAAACACAGTGAGAAAAAACCTTGGTCTAAGGACAAAAGGAGTACACGAGTATGCGACTGGATGCTCCCCCTCACTTGCACATGACAGAGTACGATGATTTCGACTAAGTAGTAATTAGTGCAATAAGCATTCACCTAGATGCTCCCCCTCACTTTCATACGACTGGGTGCAACGATTTCATATTTCAAGAAAGGGCACGAGCATTCGACTGAATGCGTCATTTACTTGCACACGACTAGATGCAATAAAATCTAACATGGAATAGAATGAGCATTCTACTGGATGTTCTTAAACTTCATATGTGAAGATTTATTTCGGTAAGAAATGCTAAATAGCATAATCTAGTCATGTCTCTATTGATCAATAAAAACAAGTTGTCCTCAAATATAACAAGTGTTTCATCTGGATCGTGAGACAGAGCATATATAATTCAAATATGGCTAATACTAGCTCGAAGCCATATACACTCTCTAGTCGTCTCATAGAGCACGAGTAGATCAGAGTGATTCCTTTGGAGTCATACCAAGACCTCCAAGATATCGCCTTATTCCTAATGGTAAAGACATAACCATACTAGGAATATCCCTTATGCTGGTCTGATAAGTAACCGGCATCGGTATAACCGAAAAAAGGGTGGCGTTAATTCGAGTACCAAAGGGAGTAGGTACACTCGATGACGCAAATGGGATAAACTATCCCACTTCCAAAATTACCATAAGGTAAGGAATGTGTCTTCGATGACAGCGTGTTAACGCGATATTGTGTCGAGCTATACCATTCACAACATACGAGATGTTCATCCTAGCACATTAGATCAAGTACAATGATGCGCTTATTATACTTAGATATGAACATCATGTGTAACATCCCGTATTTTTATAAATGGTTTTATTTATGATTTAATTTATCCAAAAGCGTTTTATTCAAAATTTTACCAAAAACCGGTCACTCGACTAATTTTACTTATAAAAAGGACCCAATAGTTTTGTTTCTAAAGATTAGTTATTTTTGAGTAGTAAAACTATATTTTTGGATTAGGAGTTAATTATTAGAACTTTGGGGACCAAATAGTTCGTTACCTCAAACTATCTCAAAACAGCTTTTATAAACCTATTTTTCAGCCGCTTTTCAAAAGCAAAAAACAGTAAAACAAATAGAAGAGAGAGAAAGAGAGAGAAGAAGAAGAAGAGGAAAAGGAAACCACCATTAGCGGGTTCATACCGGAAGCATCTCCTCTACGCTCTAAGGTAACGGGAGTTATCCATTGCGACTAGACGAGGGTGTATGTTAGGTTTTGGTTTTGTGTTTATTATAAATTGGGGGTTTTTGCCGTTTATATTAATTGTGTTCTTAAATTGTTAATAGGGATTATTTGTTGTAGTTTTAGTTCCATTATTTAAATTGTAGAGATTGAAGCCTTAGATATGATCATTTCGAATTAGCGAGATTATGGATGGGTTTGCATGATTTATTAGTTGTTTATGGGATTATATAGTTGTTGATGGTATTGGATGAATTTATGGGGAATAATGGTTAATTGTAGTTTATGCATACAAGGTGTTTGTTAAAATGCCCGAATGGGATTTTACGTTGATTGGAGTTGTTCGGCTAGTTGCGAATTTAGTACATATGGTTATGTGTTATGTTGTATTACGTTCCGTGAACGTTATTGGAGTTGTTCGGCTAGTTGCGAATTTAGTACATATGGTTATGTGTTATGTTGTATTACGTTCCGTGAACGTTATTGGAGTTGTTCGGCTAGTTGCGAATTTAGTACATATGGTTATGTGTTATGTTGTATTACGTTGATTGGAGTTGTTCGGCTAGTTGCGAATTTAGTACATATGGTTATGTGTTATGTTGTATTACGTTGATTGGAGTTGTTCGGCTGGTTGCGAATTTAGTACATATGGTTATGTGTTATGTTGCATTACGTTACGTGACGTATGTGGTGGTGATATTTGATTAGTATTACATTATTGGCCGAGGCCTTTATATTTATACGTATGAGATTGTGTTAATTGGTTAGATTTATATTATTGGCCGAGGCCGTATGAGAATGTGTTATTTGCGTGAATTTATATTATTGGCCGAGGCCTTGTGTTTTAGCTGTAGTGGCAATGGTCTCTGTCTCTCCCTAATTCCGGGGACAGAAGACGGCCGAGGGGATAGGGAATGACCTGCCTTACGGACCGGGGTAGGTGGCGTGAGAGGTCCCAGTGTGCACTATTTACTTTTATGTTAGCAATGGTCTATGTCTCTCCCTAATTCCGGGGGCATATGACGGCCGAAGGGATAGGGAATGACTCGTCTTACGGACTGGGGCGAGTGGCGTGAGAGGTCCAAGTGCGCACTATAAATCTACTTTTATGTTGCAATGGTCTCTGTCTCTCCCTAATTCCGGGGACAGAAGACGGCCGAAGGGATAGGGAATGACCTACCTTCCGGACCGGGGTAGGTGGCGTGAGAGGTCCATGTATGCTATAGATGTGTGTTGATGTTATTTAATTTATTTAATATATCGTAGTTGTAGAATGTCATTATATTTCGTTTTATACGTCGTTTATCGTAGTTGTAGAATTTGTGAGTTCTTGCATTTATGAGATGGAGTGACGGTGTATGTGGTGCCGTCCCGTCTAGTTAGGTGCGTGGGACTCACCGTTACATTTTTGTATTTCAGGTACAACTTAGGTTGAGGCGATGGTTAAGAGCTTTAGCAAGGCATCACATGGGTTCGGGCTTTTGCTTTCTTTTCATGTATATTTTATTTTGAGGTTGTAGCCTACGGGCAATTTACATTCGTTTAGTTTATCTCGTCTTGTAGCCGCGTTTGGCAAATACTTTTGTTTATTGTTTACTTGTTCCTTTAGCTCGCAAGTCTTTTCTTTTAAAATTTTAATTTTGTACCAACAGGTTTCACTTTTCTTTCCTTTTAAAAAGGTCATGCCTCGATGTCCGCGTCTTACGGATTTTGGGGCGTGACATCATGGTTCAATATCTTTTCATCGTCTCATCAGTGACGGACTGAGTCTATATCAATGTCTAGTGATCTAACAATCATGGGAGAATTTGACGACTTAGCGTCATGATGACTAAAACGTCATAACACATTCTGGGTGTAGTCTAAATCATGGACTTAGATTCAATCTTTACGGGACTCGATCATCAGGCAGAGTCACTACCGTGTCTTCTCAAGATCCTTCATCTCGAAGGCAAATCCAAAATTGGATCGCGTAATAAATCATGCAAGAGCATAATACTTGTTCAAGTATCTCAAGATGATTAAGTACTCACTTAGGTGGACATACCACATCCGCTCGGATTATATTAATCCATATAGTGAACGTCTCAGTCAAGTGAGATCGTGTTCCATGGTCAGGAACTACTTGATTCAAGCACATTAAGTAACACATGGACCTTCATCCACATCTCTAGTCTAAATCCCCAAAGAGATAAAATCGTGACCACAATCACATGCTGCATAATCAGTTTTCCGAAAACTACTAAAGTGATAAAGTACGGGACCGTTATAACGTCCATTACGAGACAATAAACCATCTCGTAATCAATTATAAGGTGTGAGAGAAGTCTTGTGCTACTAGGCGAGCATTCTATAATATCACTATTCTCATCACTCTTCCTTACGAATAACCAAATAAACGAACTCGTTTAACATTGGTGGTGTTGGAGCTACAGGTCCGAACGCACTTTCGCTAAGAAGTCTACCTGGATTGCAAGTTTCTATTAGTCCAGTCTATTCTACGCTGACTTTAGGCAACAATAGATGGTTCCATGTCATAATTTGCTCATATTATCAGTCGTCACCGAATATATGAACAAATAATCAATGACAGTCTCGTTTTGCTTCAATATCATCTAAGATATCATGATCGACAGATATTTCAATATTTTCATGATGAAGAGGAATCACACATCTCCTAGATCCTTTATAATCTCGTGCGACAAACGAGTTTCAGTTTATCACCTCTGGGGCTGAACGAATTAAGAACCGGTCAACTTTCTCGTATCTTGGGAAGGACGACAGACTGATGGCCGACGACAACGTCCTTTGTTTGGCGGGTTTGGCCAAAGCAACGTGTTACGACAGGAACACGGCGTCCGACAGGGACATCTATCCTTGTAAGCATTTTGCAGCATGTATAAATGATCTCGTGACATCTCATAAATTTATTAAATGCGTCTGACATTTAGTTAGACTTGAGGGAGTCTATGCACTTACTTATCACTTAGTCTTAGCTTGATCCCCAAAACTGCACTTAGTATACTGAACTATCAAAATTATTGATTAGTATACTTAACTGCTCTTTCTTTTCAAATTTATATACCGGCGTTAAATTTAGTAACAAAAATGACTATTACTAAATTATCATTATGCATTTTCAGTTTAGTATACTCATCTTTCATATTTTTTCATTTTTTTACATTATTGTTGATATCATTTGTACACATACTTATAATGACATATTTAGTCCTCATACTAACATATATTTTCTCCAAATTCTACTCTTATTTATTATTACAGTGATGGTTCTCGTAATTGCATAATAAAAGTAATTTAGATTTATATATTCGGTTATACCAAAAAAATTAACATCAAATAAATGAATAATACTAAAACTATACTTTACTTGTTGATTTTTCGAATTGTACACTTAAATTTATATACCTATCCTAATACATGTTTGATCACACACATGCATGAGATTATTAAGTTATCTTTGTCACTAAAATAGTGTGTTTGCACAGGTAACATTTTTTTGCTATATAAAGTAGTTGTTTGATAAAATACTACTAAAATAATGCTATCTCTTACAGTTTTAATCCCAATGATGACCAACTTAGCATGTTGTATATTCAATAATTATGCATAATTTCCTATATTACAATTTGAGAACTATCTTGAAATTTTTGAAACATGCTTGTCGAAACTGACCGTGTCTCCAGTCATTAGTAATAAGTCGAATTATAAACGCAAATATAATCAAATTTGTTGTGTGACATATTAGTTCGGTATATATATATATATATATATGAGATATGTATAGATATAGAGAGAGATATAAGAGATAACAGACGAAATGTTTATTCATTAATATGAGTGTAAGCGATACATCAAGAGACCCCATAACTCTCTTTATATAATAGAGAGTATTGTTACATATATTAGTAAAGTTCAAGTTCGGCCCAATAGAGTAAGGACAAAGATGGGTAATAATATCCTACAACAAAATTAAGATTACCTCGTTTTGTATGACTTACTAATAGTATTTGTTGGCTATTTAAATGACTGTAGGTCTGATTGTAACTATATGAAAGAAAATGACATATTTGAAAGTATTTAAATTTATTAAAATTATAGGATGACTCATATATCATTTAAATTTACAAAACTTTGGTCCACCACCATCACGCCCAACCACTGATCGACCATCATCAAGTTCGATTAGGGTACTATCGGGACACTATTAGGCTTCGATCAAGCTCAAGTCAGGTCAAGCATTGGCTTTCGCTTAGGCCCCCTGCCTGCCGCCTCTTTCACCACCACCTTGATCTGCGATCCCTATGTTTATATATAGTTATATACACAGGCAGATACATATATGGGCATGGGGTCACATGTCTTCTAAATTTTTACTCTGTGAATTTACGAATATGCCCCTGAAATAATATATAATTAATTAAATATAAAATTTTAGTATATAAACTAAAATAAAATAAAAATTATTATGTATTCTCTCTCTAAACCAGCATACAGAAGTGACGAATTGTAAAACTCCCAACGACTATAGTAATACTACTAATAGAAATTTATCTCTCCGCTATTTTTCCCACCACATGTCTCCGTCTCGGCTTTGCTCTCTGTCTAGCTCAAGAGCTATTGCGTCATCAAGTAATTTAGAGTTTATTTTTCAATTTTTTTATTGAAGATATGCTGAAATTTGATGATTTTCTTTAATATTATCATATATGTTTTTGTGCAAAGTATATTGTTCAATTGTTTGAATTTTTTTATTTATATTCAAAAAAATTTAAAGATCTAATTTTTAAGATTTTGGAGAGACTAAACAATAAGATTCATATAAATATATTGTTGGTGCTATGAGCCTATGTGTGGGGATAAAAATCAAAGTTATGAATATTTAACAAAAGTATTATGAAAAAATTTGTTATCTTTTTATTTGTATGCGGTTGTAGATGTAGTGTATGTATGTTATATTTAACTATCTGATTTGTTCGTTTTTGTGTGTGTATGTTATTCATTTTTTGTATGTTATTCATTTTTTGTATGTTCTATATATTTTACTCGATTTAACTATCTGATTGATTTATATTGAAATTATGCCCTCAAATATAAAATATTGGATCCGTCCCTGCTTATATACATAGGGTAGTATGTGTAATATACTTTTACCTATATATATGTGTGTGTGTATTTAACTATTTATACAATACAATCATACTCGAAGGAGACGCGGCAGTTCGGAGTGACTTTATTATGGCTGCAGTTGTAGCTCGAAACGGTCAAGGTAAATTAATTACTGCAAGTACTAAACATATTAAGGATATTGATGTTCTTAGAGGGGAAATTTACGCTTGTTGTTTGTCTTGTGACTTGGTCATTAAACATGGATGGAGTGATTTGATTATAAGATTGGACTCCGAAATACTTGTTAAATCCTTGAACTCTCGACAAGTGCACATTGGAGGTGGAAATCAATTAGAAGAGATTGTCTGGTGGCGTTAGAAAAAGTCAAAAATTAAAAAAGTAGACAGAGCGAATAACTCTTGGGCGCACTTGCTAGCCCGGTGGGCCGCCTCCTACTCTTGGGTAGGATGCATTCCATGTATTTTTATTCCGAACCTAGAATGGTGGCTCGTAAACAGATTGGATCCATCGGAACGATTTTGGGAGGTGTAAAGTTATTAAAGAGTTGATTTCGTATTATGTATTTTCTTGTTTTGTTTATCGTTACTTCTATATTTGTTGTTGTAATTCTGTTTGACCCGTTTTAATGAAAGCTTAATTAAAAAAAAAACTATTTATACAATATATTAGTGAGGAATCTTTTATAATGTGTTTTTTATTTGTAGCTGTTGGATCCATCTAACAGTCTTAATATTTTCTTTATATATAGCCATCGAGTTCAAATCCTCTATCCTCTATTCTCTACCCCTTCCGTGCATTCTTGCTTATTTTATCAATTTTTTTTTTTTTTAAAAACTTGAAAAAAATTGTACAATTACTATAATACATGTATCAATACATTTCAATAATTAATTTTTTTTTTAAATCCACACGCAATTTATTTTGGAATAAATGTATAAATTAGTGTAAATTAATCATTAAATCTTAGAAAAATTGTCTAAAGCAATATTATGCCCAAATGTTTTAAAATTTGAATACAATATAATATAAAAGCTTATAAATTTGCGGAACAAGTTGTGAAAATTTAAAATTTGAATGAAAATAAGCAAGATGGTAGAGAATAAGGGATAGAAGATTTGAACTCCTAGCCATGAGATATATTTTATGGGTTTTAGTTCAATTGATAAGTATAATGACCATTATACCCTTGAAATTAACTGAAAAAAAGTAATAACCTCATGTTTTTGCTGTTAATTTGGACGGTAATATATCAATATGAAAAAAATGAAAAAATCAGTATACTAATCAAGAAAATTGATAGTATAGCATACTAAATCGAAAAATACTAATACTTGAATATACTAAACATAAATTTTATGTACAAAATGTGTTATATATATATATTTTTCGGGATGATATATCATTTTTGTTAATCACGTGCTTCTTTTAGAGTGTTTTTTGTTTCTTGTTTTCCATACATTCTTATTTAATAGGTGGAACATACGGTCGTTACAAATTTATCCCGAAAACCTGAAGCTAAATTAGGTGATGTCCTACTACATAATTACTTTGATCACTAATGCTATCCATACAGAATTCAAAATCCAGAACAGAATGCCGAATGAGTTAATGGAAGTGGAGTACACTTATAATTTAATCAAACCTATTTCATTTTACTATAGTCACACTCCCACCTACGACCTCCCCAAAAATTAAAACATAAAAATAAATAAGGGTTTCTTCTTACTTTTGACCATTCCATGTTCCATTGATTGCTTATTTCCTCTCAATATTTTTTATTGTTTTTTTAATTTCTATACTGATATATGTATGTATAGTATTTCCTCTCAATATTTAATTGTAAATAAGTTGATATTTTATGTATATATGCACTTGTAAATTAAAGGACTATTTATTCGTTTGATACACTTATGTTAATGAATCTGTACAAAATGATGATGATTTATCCATTGATTCACTTATGCAAAACAAATTTATTTTGAGATAGCTTTGGGGGTAATCCAGCCTTTTGACAACCGAATTATACCAATACCTATCCCCCTTTTTTTTTTTCGTTCTTTATTGTCACACCAAAGCTTTATTAGCTCTTGCGTAAACATAAATCTGGCCGGCTCTGGACTGTCAAAGTTTGGCCAATGATTCGATCTGGTCCGCATCGACTCTGTCCAAACACCATTAGTCGATTCAAAATATTTTAATAAAAAAAAATCAGAGTCCATTACCCATTCTTAAAGTTTATTTCCATTTTCTTCCAAAGTTCATATTTATTTATTTTATCAGTGTTCATATCCATTTTTTTCTAAGTTTGTCTTCATTCTCATACTCCATTTATTCAAAGTTTACACCCTTTCTTTCCGGTGGACATATAACCTTTCGTCAGACCAAACCACATTACATCAATTGACAAAATAGCTTCAAACTTCATCAAAAACCCACATGAATCCTTGCTAATCAGAATTTTAAAAATTAAACTACCCAAGGGGGGTGAATCACATAATTATGAAAACTAATCAAATATATACTGGCAAACCCTAGTAATTAAGCATAGAAATTTTAAATACAACATAAACAATATATGAGTTCAGTTGGAACGAAAAAACTAAATTGATGCTCACACCGTCCAAAGAGATAGTCTCATTCCAATTTTTCTTTATCCCAAATTATAGTCACATTTCTATTTTCAAGACATTAAAAGTGACACAATTTCTTACCCTTATTTAATTCAACTAACTACAATATCATATTCCAATTCCATTATTCAAAACTACCAATGACATTTTAGGAATAACATCATTTTATAACTATATTGTCCGACTTTCTTAATTTGTGTGAAAAGTCAAACGGGCCTATATTTTTGGAACGGAGGGAGTAGTATTTGATTTGATGACATCAATTTTAACCGTTTGAATTTTTATCTATAATTAAAAATTAATGTGAATTATAATTGGTTGCCAACAGTGGCACCATTTTGGATAAATGGTTGTATCTTTTATGAAAAGACATATTGATCACTATATATATATATATGTCATATAATTCATAAAATAGATGATATGCTTTACATAAGGCATTTACATAAAATACTTGCATATTTTATACATATAGATAGTTAGAGAGAGAAGTTCGTTCGAACGGTTTGATTGGATACTAGTTCTGACGGTATTGTGAGACTGTTATATCTTTGGAGGGAGATCATCAGAGCGTGTGAGGGGCAAAACTGTTATTAAACACATATGATGAAAACATAGCCTCGATTATATTTTAGGATTTTCAGGGCTTCTGATCAAATCATTTCGCTAATGAATTCCGTCATTTTTGGTGTACGGTACACAACTATTTAATTAGTTGAACGTAATAATTACATCTTAACAATAGATAGAATCAATAACAATTTATATAATATTGCATACATGTTTATAATTGTTAATTCGAACTAAAACGACCAACAATCTCAAGAACAATTTATAATAGTTCGTATTGTAATTTCTCTGTTAATACTGCTATATTGAGACTTCAAATTCTGGAAAATTTGTTGCATGCTATTGTTTCTGGAATATAAAATGAATGAAACGTACAAGTAAAAATCACAATCTGGAAATCGGTGCATGCTAACATTTAGGAGTTTAATTGGAAGTAACCTAAATGACAGAAAAACTAAATGATTTTGATAACGTTAATTAAAGTTTAGGTTTAGAAAAAATATGTGAAAATTAATGTAGAATTTAGAAAATGTACTGTAATTGTTAACGCCGCTGGTTTAAGAAAATAAATGCGAAATTAAGATTTGTGTAATTGTATGTGTCTCTGCCTAACTTGCCGAGAGTTCACAAATTAATGAAAGATGGATATGCTTCACCAGTTAACATCCCTAGTATTAATTCACATAAGACAAAACAGTTTATGTAACGTTTACGTAGTACAATGGAAATTGAAATGTTTGGAAGTGAAATGACCAGTGTTCTGGAATCTTTCCATTTGAAGATGGTTCACACTATTAAAAAAAAAAGCAGATAGCAACAGTTAGTTAGTAATGATTTGTTTGATACTATTCTGCTTATTGCATACATTTAGTAACAATATAGCAATTTAAACTGTTGCTAAGTGTTGATAATGGTTACTATAATGTTGCTATATTTTTTGCAACAAGTCGTAATGTCGTATAGTATCATATCACTACCAGAAAACACTACGTTACCGACCAATTTCAGCAACTGAATATAGGTTGGTCGCCAATATACCGACTGAAATTTGTTCAATCGGCAAAAATATTTACCGATCAACGACTACTAGTTGTCGGTAATACAATGACTAAACAAACCCGTCGCTAATACTAGGGGATATAGCGAGTGAAAACATTTCAGTCGGCATATTATTTAGCGACTGTATTTGGTGACTAATAGTTGTCGGTGAAATTAACAACTAATTGAAACAGTCTCTAATCACAAGATTCAGTCGTAAAAAACCCCAGATTATCTCAAGTAAAAATATGATAAAAATGAAAACTTTGTATCTAGAACGCCGAAATGAAAATTTTAAAAAAAGTTTTACAAAATCAAATTTAATTTGAGTATATAAAAGTTTTTTAAAATTTATCATTTTAGCAATTTAGTTACGCTTTTTTTTCGTATCAAAATACACAGACTGCCATTATGGACAAATAAATTGGAACGGGACAGTATATATTAACTTTTACTAACTTACCTCTATCTATATATACCTTACAAATCCCATATAGTTTTTTCATCCCATTTTCATACTTAATTTCTTCTCTCTTTATTACATGATTCTGTGTAGAAAAATGGATCGAAAAAATAATGAAGTCCGAAACATTCACGCCATAAAAAACAACGAACAACGTGCTGGATCCACACGTAGAAGAATTAGCGGTCTCGATTTGAATAACCCGCTAAGAGTTGGTCAAGAAGTTTATATATCGCCAGCTCAAGAAAAGGCACCTTCGTTAAAGATTTTGTAAAGATCCGGATACCAAGTTTTAAGAAAAATTGAAGTTTATATTATTATGTTGGTATTTTTTTCCCAGCTCGTTTGAGTATGGTTTTGATGAGGCCAACAATAAAATTGTATTCGTGTTGAATAATTGATCATTACGTTGGTCATATATGTATGAGTTGAATAAATATATATTGGTACTTATTTTATGTGTGGGAACTTTTTACACTAACATTGACCGAAAAGAAACCTTTTACTTGTTGTGTTTGTAAAGATGACCAAAATTTATATATAATTAATTTATTGGGCATACTATAATAATCCCAACGGAATATGTATTATTGGATAATTAACAAACTAACATTTTCATTGATCTATATTTGCCAAAATTTGGATAAAGTTTATATGTTGCAATTCTCTTAAAAATTACTAACTCCGATACTCATGGCTAGTCACATAATAAGATAAATTTGTTATGAATTATACGACACATTTAAAAAACAAATATGTTATTGTGTTTTCAAAGGATGAGGCACACGCCTCGGATTGATCAAATCGTGTGACAGACTCCCCAACATTCTACAAAATAATGTTTGATTTAGTGAGAGTCAAAAGCTGTCGCAAGCCTGTCGCAAATTTAAAATGCTGTCACAAATCTGTCGCAAATTGATTAAACTGTCACAAAACCGTCACAAAAACCGTCGTTAATAAGCTCGTAACAAAAAATACCGTCACTAATCCCGTCGCTATTTGTGTATTTTTTTGTAAATTATCACTGTGTTTTTTAAGTGTTTTCGAAAGATAAGGGACACCTACCAATTTTTTTTTTTAAAAGATAATGTTACCGACCGCTTTTTTAATGTTTGCCGATAAACTTTCAATCGCTAAAATAAAGATAAGGCACAAGCCCCGAGATAATCACGAATTATGTGTCGCATGCGTTGGCATTATCACTGTGTTTCTGAAGTGTTTTTCGAAGGAAAGGTGCACCTACCAACTTTTTAAAAAATAAGGATAATGTTATCAACAGCTTGTTTAAGGTCTGCCGAGAAACATGCAGTCGCTATAAATATTTTAACGTTTCCAAACAAACTTTCAGTCGCTAAAATAAAGATAAGCCACAAGTTCCGAGATGGTCACGAATCATGTGACGCACACCCCCAATGTAATCAGGCGGGTTAAAATTATTATTAAACTTTTAACGACTGATTTCCGGTCGCTATTTGTCCACTTGAAATTATCACATGTCGAATTGAAATTATTGCACGTGGCACATCTTCAGCTATAAATTGACAGACGAATCGAAATGTTTACATCACCCAACTTCTTCATTTCCTTAATATATTTTTTTTTCAAAAACCAATATCAGTCTTATATCATTTTCTTATTTTTTTTACCCTCCAAAAATGAATTCCGATAGATCTTGGATGTACAATACACATATCAATGGATATCTTAATCCCGAGTTTGTTACTGGGTAGATAAATTTATTGAATTTTATAGTTCCAATCCTATCTGCATGGAACGACAAAAAATAAGATGTCTTTGTGATTATTGTAACCACTCATATTTCCGAAGTAAAACTTCATATTCAGAAAAGGAGTTTTACAAGTGATTATTATATATGGGACTGACATGGAGAAATCTATGATTACGGATCATCTAGCCAATCGACAACTTTTGTATTCTCAAATGCAGCCCAAAATTATCAAAATCAACCCTACAAGTCATATGGAGACTTCGAGTTGTATATATTCGGACCTTCATATGGAGTCAACCAAAACTACACCCAGTTCCAAAAACCAACAAATGAAGGAGCCAACACTTCTCAAAATATCGACTATACACAATTTGATAATCACAATACATTTTGTAAAAACCCGTATTTTCGTAGGAAAATGCCGGTGTAAAGAGAAAGTATTGTATCATATCGGCTAGATATGTGAGTACCTTTATGGTATATAAGTTAAGGAAACTCTCCTTACTATCACCAAGACCTTTTAAATCCGTGCGGCCCGAGAAGCGAGAACGAAATTAGGCAAAAGCGGACAGTATTGGTGGTAGTAAGCAGATGGTAACAGTCTGGTCGGAGGATCGGGTCGTTACACATTTCGTGAGATGGTAATTAATGTAGCCGGTCCTGAATACGAACCTCAAGAAGAACTTCCAAATCCTAGTACCCAGAAATGGTATGACATGTTGCGAGATTCTGAACAACCACTTTACGATGGTTGTGATACCTACTCACAATTGGGTATTACCACCAACATATTGAATGCTAAATCAGAATTTAATATGTCTGAAGCTGTTACGGTAGGATGTGTGGTGTTATCAAGAAGGCGTTAACAGAAGGAAACACAATGCCTGATAGTTTTTACAGCACAAAGAAGCTCGTTCGAGATTTAGGCCTTCCGTATGACAAGACACATTGTTGTATAAACGGGTGTATGATATATTGAGGTGATGATAGTTCCTTAAGAAACTGTAAGTTTTGTACTGAAAATAGATACAAAGAATTCAAAAAAGGATATTCTGAAAAGATAAAGGAGATTCATGCGAATGTGATGTATTACTTCCCCGTTATCGAAAGACTACAACGTCTATACGCGTCTAAAACGACCGCTAGTCATATGAGATGACATGCCGAGCATGATAAAGAATATGGGGTCATGATTCATTGTTTCGACTATGAGGAATGGAAACATTTTGATAGAAAACACCTAAGTTTTGCTTCCGAAATGTGAAACATAGGATTGGGTATTTGCACTGATGGATTTCAACCTTTTGGTCAAACAGGCAGACGATACTCTTTTTGGCCTATCATACTCACCCCTTACAATTTACCTCCATAGTTATGTATGAAGACGCCTTACATGTTCCCCACCGTAATTGTTTCGGGTCCTAGAAATCCAAAACACAATATAGATGTGTTTCTTCAGCCATTAATCGGAGAGTTGTGTAATTTGTGGTATGAGGTGTTACGACTTGGGATATCTCGACAATAACTAATTTCGAGTTGCGTGCTGCTTTAATGTGGACAATCATTGATTTTCTTGCATACTCTATGCTATCAGGATTGAGCACTGCTGGGAAGCTAATTTGTCCATTGTTCATGGAAAATTCACAAGTATTTTAACTTGTTCATGGCAACAAAACCAGCTTGTTTGACACTCATAGAAAGTTTTTACCGAAGAACCACGTCTACAGAAAAGACAAAAATAATTTCAGAAAAAATGAGGTATGTAGTATGGTTAATCGACCCATTCGCACATGATAGAAAATATTGAGCCATATGGATGAAATGAGATTGAAGAAAGTTACAGAGATTGGTTGGGTAAAAAGAAATACCCAAATTGCAAAAAATAATGAGGGATGCGGCTGGAAAAAGCGTAGCATATTTTGGGATTTGCCTTACTGGAAGGACAACCTTATACGTCATAACCTAGATTTTATACGCATCGGAAAAAAAACTTTTTTGATAATATCTTTCACACTTTTATGAATGTCGATGGTAAGAGTAAAGATAATTTTAAAGCAATGAAAGATATGCTAAGCTGCTTTCAGCCTAATTAATATTCGTTTTATATTTTGCTTATTTGCTTTATTTTTTGATTCAATTCATGTTAGGGTCTTTATAATCAAAATTCATACGCGAGGTACATCTCAGTGATGATCATTCGCTCCCCGAGGACCAGTTAGGTCCAAATTCTGAGTTTCAATCCAGAGTTGAAGATGCTCGTTTAGAACCATCAAAAAAGTGTTCACGTAGGATTTCACATTATTTCACGCAGAAGAATGACTTGGAGGGTGTCAATTGGAAAAGTGTTACGAAGTCGACCAAAGATTTCTATTGGGGATTATTTGGTAGGATAGTTTTTTATTTTGTGTAATCTTTGATTATTTGTCAAAACTTGACTATTATTTACTTAACTTTCAACTATTTTTTTTGTTTCACAGAGGTACACCACACATGTTGGCTTCGACACTCAAACAGTATATAAAGCTTGGACAACGAATGTAGCCAAAAGATATGCGGATTGTATGAGTAGATTGTCTAAAGAATCTGTTAAGCCCGACGATGAGAGAATCTCTGACTCGAATTGGGCAGCATGGACAAGGTACTGGAAAACCCCCGAATTCAAAGTCAAAAGCGGTATGGGTTCTAGTAATCAGAATCGTCATGGCAAAGGGAATAATATCCACACGAGCGGCTCTGAAATTTTCAGTGAGAAACTAAAAAGATCGGTCGGTCATCTTAAACATTAGAAACATTATTTTAAATATGTGTGCAGCTCAATTTGAACATAAATAGATTGTTGGTTTAATCTGTTTTCCTATTTATTTTTATTGGTAGTGGGCGAATAATGATTATCCGGACCCGACTGAGTTTCATAAGCGGGCGCACACTCTGAAAGGCCAACATGGGGTATTTTGCGACGATCATGCAAGCAATGATCATGTAAACCCTTACACCATAATTCGTTTATTTGTTTTAATACTTTGTGTTTTCGAAGTGACATGCTCAACATGTTGGTTTTTGGTATTGGGCTGGTTTTTGAAACTTGTGAGAATTATGACTTTTTATGGATGTTATTTTGGCTGACTATTGAGCTCAATTTTTCGTGCTTTTTGGATGCGGTTTATGTAATGTAATATGAATTATTGAGCTCAAAATTGTTCTTGACATGTTCGAAATGTAGCTTCATTAGCATGTTCAAATGAACAATGTAGTTTTAGATCATATTGGTTGAGTATTTGGTACGTTCAATTAGCATATTCAATTGTAATACATGACTTGTTTGGCTGAGTATATTGGTTGAGTATTGGTTAATTTTGAACGTTTTAAATGTAATGAATTCCCTAAAAACATGGAATGGAATGTTTCTACATTCCGTGAATTTTGTAAATGTTTATATTGTTTGTATTTAAAAAAAAAACCTTATCAACCAAATGCAGCCCACTTTTTAAAGAAATGGTAAGACAACCGAGTTTAAACCGGAAATCACAAGAATTCAGTCTAAATAGCCCCCAATGCTTATGCTTATGTTTTTTTTTTCTTTTTAACTTTTTTTATCAGACTGATTATGTCTCGAAAGAGAAATAAAAGTTGTTAGAGATGCAAATATAAGCTGAGACTAATAGTACACCGATACTTGGCTGTCGTCCACTCGTGGAGAGAACCAAATTATATAAAGAAATAGCAGGAGGAGCAAAGAAGGGTGGGGGCGTGTATGGTACTGGATTGGCTGTAGATCAATTTTACGATAGAGAGCGTAGAGCTCATTTGTCACTACCTGAGTGGTCAAGTGTACAAGAGGTTGTCGAGCTACGACAAACGGTTAAATATTTACAAGAGGAGGTGGCTCGCGGGAAGGAGGAACGTGACGAGGCCATCACGAAAGTTGTTAATGACGCGATTAGTCAAAACGCCAAAGATGTAGAACGTTGCCTATTCAAAAAGGTGAAGAAAATGATGAAAAAAAACCCAACAAACACAATGAGTTTAGTGAACCAGAAACACTAGTGCGGAGGATGACTAGATGTTTTTTTTGTGTGCAGCATTAACCGGTTGTATCTTTTCGTTAGCGGTTCTATCTATTTTGACTAGCGGTTCTGTCTATTTTACTTTGCCTTGCGGTTCTGTCATTTTTAGTTTGACTATCAGTTCTGTCTCTTTTAGGCTGTCATTTTTAGTTTGACTATGTAATATTACTTTTAATTATTTCGATGATATGAATATATGATCCATGTTCTAATCTATTTTGTTGTTTGTAAAGACTGATTGTTGATACATGAAAATGTTGTAGAAGTGGAAATCGAACAATATTCAGTACAATTTACGTTTAAATGATTTAAATTAAAATAATAATATTATTGTGTTAAATGTATACCGACTGTTAAACGTTGGCGTTGATTAAACAAACATTTATTTATTAATAATTACCGACTGTTATAAATGGTCGTTGAATAAATTAATAATTTTTCCTTAGAAATTTTACCGACTGCTTTGTAGAGTCGTTGAATAGGAATTTTTTTTGTTGTTTTTGTCGACGGAATATATGGTCGCCATTAAATAATGATATTTTTAAATCATTATCAGGAAAACGCACTTTTCGACTATTTTTCAGTTGTTACTTTGTAGCGACTACTATATTCAGTCGTTAAATTCACTGACTGAATTTTAGTCGTTATTTATCACCGACTATATAATTCTGTCGTAATATTTACCGACAAGCAATTCACCGACTATTTTTTACTACCAACTACGTTCAGTCGCCGGTATATTTTACCGACTGTTTTTATAGGTTGGCGACTATTTATGACAATCGGTAATGCTGCGTTTTCTGGTAGTGATACCTATTGCTATCCTGTTATTTTCATGTAGTGTCACTTAACCTTTGAATCGGTACACTTGGTGCTGTTTGGTAATGTAACATCCCGTATTTTTATAAGTAATTTTATTTATGATTTAATTTATCCAAAAACGTTTTATTCAAAATTTTACCAAAAACCGGTCACTCGACTAATTTTTAGCCAAAAACCGAAACTCTTCCGAAAAACTTTATTTTTAAAACCTGTTACTAATTTACTAATAAAAAGGACTCAATAGATTTGTTTCTAAAGATTTGTACTTTTGAGTAGTAAAACTATATTTTTGGATTAAGAGTTAGCTTTTAGAACTTTTGGGACCAAATAGTTCGCTTCCACAAACTATCTAAAAACAGTTTTTTCTAAACCTAAAATCAGTCCACTTTCAATTCTTTAAACCAAAAACTAGCTAAATACAAGAGAGAAAAGAGAGAAAAAGGAGAAGAAGAAGAAGAAGAAACCACGTTAGCGGGCTCATACCGGAAACATTTCCTCTACGCTCTAAGGTAACGGGGGTTATCTATTGCGCCTAGACGAGGGTGTATGTTAGGTTTTGGTTTTGCGTTTATTATAATTTGGGGTTTTTTACCTTTTATCTTAATTATGTTTTTAATTAGTTAATTGGGTTTATTTGTTGTATGTTTTATTCACTTATTTGAATTGGAGAAGTTGATGAGTTAGTTATATTAATTTCGGATTAATGAGATTATGGATGCGTTTGCATGTTTTATACGTTGATTATGTGTTATTATGGTTGTTGATAGAATTGGGTAAATTATTGTTGAATAAAGATGAGTTTTATCTTGCGTATACAAGGTGTTTGTTAAAATGTCTGAATGGAATTTTATATTTATAGAGTTGGTTGGCTAGTTGTGAATCTAGTACCTATGCTTATTTGCTTTGTTGAATCGCGTCCAAGGGACATATGAGAATGTGTTATTTGCATGGATTTATATTATTGGCCGAGGCCTTGTGATTTAGCTGTAGTGGCAATGGTCTCTGTCTCTTCCTAAATCCGGGGACAGAAGACGGCCGAGGGGATAGTGAATGACTCGTCTTGCGGACTGGGGCGAGTGGCATGAGAGGTCCTAGTGTGCACTATATTTATTTTTATGTTAGCTATGGTCTCTGTCTCTTCCTAATTTCGGGGACAGAAGACGGCCGAGGGGATAGGAAATGACTCGTCTTACGGACTGGGACGAGTGGAATGAGAGGTCCAAGTGCGCACTTTAAATCTATTTTTATGTTAGCAATGGTCTATGTCTCTTTCTAATTCCGGGGACAGAAGACGGCCGAGGGGATAGGGAATGACCTACCTTACGGACTGGGGTAGGTGGCATGAGAGGTCCATGTTTGCTATAGATGTTTATTTAATTTATGTCGTTGTTCGATGTTATTATTAGTTCTTTTATACGTTGATTATCGTAGCTGTTGTTTGTGAGTTCTTGCATTTATGGGATGGAGTGACGGTATTGTGGTGCCGTCCCGTCTAGGTATGTGCGTGGGACTCACCGTTATAATTTTGTATTTCAGGTACAACTTAGGTTGAGGCGTATGGTTAAGAGCTTTAGCAAGGCATCACATGGGTTCGGACTTTTGCCTTCTTTTTACTTAGATTGTTTTTGAGGTTGTAGCCTACGGGCAAATTCATTCGTTTGTTGTTTTTAGCTTTTATAAATCCTGTCTTGTAGACGCGTTTGGCAAACAGTTTATTTTACTCATTTAATTGTTCCATTATCTCGCAAATGTTTTCTTTTATAATTTCAATTTTGTACCAACAAGTTTCACTTTTTTTTTATTTAAAAAGGTCATACCTCGATATCCGTGTTTATGGAATTTGGGGCGTGACAAGTTGGTATGAGAGCTAACTAGGTTCTTGTATACTTTGGGACGATGTGAAGATGAGTAACCATTGGACCAAGATCCAACGTATCATTTTCACAAAACTTTTTCCAAAAACTTAAACTTTTTCTATAAAACGGGGGGTTGCATTTAGCTTAAGACATGTAGCTATAATTTAGTAGTAGTAGATGAAAGGAAAGTCCACATGTGAGGCAAGTTCGGGACAATGAGGACGCTTGTTGATCCCGGCTCGCCAAACTAGTGAATAGACCTTTCGTCGGTGTGTGTGAAGGAATACCTTAGCGATGTGGAGTTCTAGAGTATGCGAGGACGTTCGGATGCTTTAGGATAACGTATCGTGATGGGTTATCCCTCGCACTTTTGTGTTGTTTGTATGCGTGTGTAGATTGATATGGTGTGTATGAGGTATTATAGTGCGAAAATCGTGTACTTTATAGTTTTATGTAGTGCGTTTTCAAATTATTAACTCGTGGGTTAATGAATATTATATGCGGATGAATGTTGATTGTAATAATATTGTGGACTAAATGATGTAGTTGTGTGATATGTTCCATGTAAGGAAATTACTAGTGTTGAATTTTTTTTGCGTTTTTGTAATATTATTTTCTGCAGAAGAAAACGATCGGTCGTATGCCTCTTTCGATCGGTCGAATTTCTTTAGACCCTACTGGTCAGTTTTTGACCAAAAACGATCGGTCGTTTTCCAAAACGATCGGTCGAATTTTTTCGGACCTCACTGGAAGGATTTTGACCAAAAACGATCGGTCGTATCTGGCAATTTTGCTATTTTTCTCGTTATACTTCAAACGCTCGTAACTTCTTCGTTTTAATCCGATTCTGGTTCCGCTTGAACCGTTGGCTTCGTTTTTCAGTACTATATCTTTATGATGTTTTGGAATTTACATTTTCTATTTTTGGAAAAGACAAAGCATTATATCATCGAAATAGGAAAATCGTAAAATCATTATTTCATAATCTATTATTGAACCCTTGGTTCAACAACATGAAAAACGAGCGTTTATCATGTTTTACATGTTTTGTGATTATCGCGTAATGTGCGGAATGTTATATTGTATGATTAGCGGAATTTGGAATTTTTGGTGGGACGTAGATTTAGTTAAGTGTTAGGAGTCAAAATGAATAAGTATAGTATTCATGTATGAGTAGTAATGTCAAGTGAGACAACTAAAGTGTCGGTTTAATCTGTTGTAGTCATGGAAATTACCACAAGGACTAGTGGACGAGGACCAACTACACGCGGGGGCGCATCACCATCAAGCGGTGCGGCTACCCGAGGTGGGACAAACGGAAGAGCAGGAAGAGCTCCAAGGGGAAGGGAAGCAACTAGAGGAAGAAGGACTACTAGAGGTCGTGGGGGAAGAGGTAACACTAGGGCCCCATCACATGAGAAACCCGAGGTTGAGAATGTGTATGAGGAAGTGGATGTGGAAGAAGAAGAGACATTTGCACCTGAACCGGAAACGATAAATGCTAATCAGGTGATGACCGATCTTCAAAAGGTGGTGCAAATGATGGTGCAGAATGCACAAGCTGGGAGTTCAAGCAACAATGGATTGCTTAACTTCACCCGATTGGGGGCTTCGACCTTCGATGGGGTAGGTGAACCATCCATAGCTGAGGGATGGGTGGACGAAATGGAGAAATACTTATCGGCTGCGGGGATAGTAAATGGGGAGCAGCGGATGAATATGGCTCAATTTCACCTAAAGGGTGAAGCACAGAAGTGGTGGTTGGGGATCGTAGATACTTACAACGTAAGCAACTTCGAATGGAACGAGTTTATCGAATTGTTTAATCGACAGTTTCTTCCAGATTCTTATAAGGACGAAATGAGAAGACGTTTCGAGGAGCTGTATCAAGGGGGTATGACTGTTCAAGCATACCAACTGAAGTTTACCTCACTCTCGAGGTATGCCCCAGAATCGGTTATAGGGGGTGCAGAAAGATGTAGGAGATTCATGAAGGGGTTGAATCCTACCATCTTGTTACAATTCGCATCGGCCCGCCATGTCAACTATAATGAGTTGGTAAAATCAGCTCAAGCTATGGAAGGAGCTCTACTCCATAGCAAGAGAATCTCGGAAAAGTCGAAAACCGGAAATGCTTCGAGGGAAGAGAAGAAGCGGACTTGGGATATGGTGAATAACTCACGGTTACAACAACAGGGAAGAGGAGATAGGGGTTTTAATCCACCACCGACAAACACCGTAATGAGGAGAGCGTGTTTCACTTGTGGAGATGTGAATCATCGACAATACGAGTGCCCTAGAGTCCAATGTAGGACATGCAACCGGTTTGGACATACGACAAGAGTTTGTACCTTGGGACAAGGAAGAATCGACACCAACCGGCCATTTAACCAACCTAGGTTGCCGCCACCACCACCAAGAGGACCAGAATTTGTGCCACAACACCAATTACCTGGGAACCAAGGGGGAGGGTTTCGAGGTAACCACCAAGGAGGGGGAAACCGTGAGAACTACTGAGGAGGCTATCAAGGCCCGGGAAACCAAGGAAATCATGGGGGAAACCGAGGACCGCAAGGAAACCCACCAATTCAAGCTCGTCTTTATACCTTGCCACAGTTGCCAAACCAAGGAGATCCGGCAAATGTACAAGGTATGGTTCTTGTGTGCTCATCTTGGGTACATGTTCTTTTCGATACGCAGGCTTCGCGTTCTTTTATATCTAGAAGTGTAGTTGAGTCTTTGTCGTTAGAAATTGGGGTTCTAGAGAATCCGATTGTTATAGAGACTCCTGTTGGGGGTCGAGTTGTGTTGGACCGAGTGTGTCGGTCTTGTGAGATGGTGGTCGCGGACCAGGTGTTTATATTTGATTTAATTGTTATAGAAATGTCGGTGTTCGATGTGATACTTAAAATGGACTGGTTGCTTCATTTCAACTCTTTCATCGATTGTGTTCGACGAAAGCTTTTCCTTACAACTTCATTCGGAGATGAGGTGTTCTTTTGTGGGGAAAGGAACGCTACCCTTTCTTCTATTCCTTATCATTCCAAGCGGGTTGTGGGCAACCTGTCTTGTCTTTTGGCTAGTCTCTCGATAGTGGATAACGACGAGGAAGTGGAAATGTGGCCACACGTGGTGGACGATTTTAGAGATGTGTTTCCGAAGGATCTACCTGGGTTACCACCGAAAAGAGGGTTAGATTTTTCTATCGACTTGGTACCGGGAATGGCACCCATAGCCATTTCCCCGTACCGATTGGCACCGACTGAGTTAAAAGAGTTAAGTAAGCAGTTAGAGAAACTGCTGGATAAGAGGTTTATTAGGCGGAGTACGTCACCGTGGGCGGCACCGGCCTTATTTGTGTAAAAGAAGGATGGATCGATGAGGATGTGCATCGACTATCGAAAGCTAAATAGGGTGACTATTAAGAATAAGTACCCACTACCTCAAATTGACGATTTGTTTGACCAACTGAAGGGAGCGACGTTCTTTTCAAAAATCGACTTGCGATCAGGCTATCACCAATTGAGGGTGAAGGATGAGGATATTTCGAAGACGGCCTTTAGGACCCGGTATGGGCACCATGAGTTTGTGGTCATGCCATTCGGTTTAACTAATGCGCCGGCGGCATTTATGGAGTTAATGAACCGGATTTTTAAGGAGTATCTCAACAAGTTCGTGGTGGTCTTCGTCGACGATATCTTGATTTACTCGAGTTCAAGAGAGGAACACGAGGAGCATCTCCGTTTAGCGTTGCTCACGTTGAGAGAGCACCAACTTTACGGGAAGTTTAGCAAATGTGAGTTTTGGCTAAATGAGGTGAAATTTCTTGGACATGTGATCTCGGAAGAAGGGGTAAAGGTGGACGAGATGAAAATTGAGGCGGTCTCGAAATGGGCACAATCGAAGATTGTGTTCGAGATTCGAAGTTTCTTGGGTTTAGCAGGATACTATCGACGGTTCGTCAAGGACTTTTCGAAGTTGGCGACTCCAATGACTTACCTTACCAAGAAAGGGGTGAAGTTCGTGTGGAGTGAGACTTGCGAGAAAGATTTCCTAGAGCTCAAGAAGCGGTTGACTAGTTCTCCCATACTAGTTATTCCCGAGCAAGGAAAGGGTTACCAAGTGTATTGCGATGCTTCGAAGGAAGGTTTGGGTTGCGTCTTAATGCAAGACGGAAAGGTTATCGCATACGCTTCATGAAAACTAAAGATTCACGAAAAGAACTATCCGACTCATGACCTAGAGGTAGCGGCAATAGTTCATGCGTTGAAGATATGGAGGCATTATCTGTTCGGGGAAAAGTTCGAAGTGTTCTCGGATCACAAGAGCTTAGGGCATATTTTCACCCAACGGGATCTAAATATGCGACAACGACGATGGATGGAATATCTGGAACAGTACGACTACGACTTGCACTATCACCCGGGAAAGGCCAATGTAGTGGCGGATGCTTTGAGTCGAAAGTCCCATGCGACCTTAGCGCATGTGGCGATCGACGAATGGAGGATGATGGGAAAAGTGAACGAGTTCGACTTGGAATTGGGACATGTTAATGTGGGGACTTTGTACACGATAGTGGTACAACCGGAACTTGTGAGTAGGGTTTTGAAAGCGCAAGAAGGGGACGAGAAAGTGGAGAACTATGAGAAACAGATTCGTTCGAACGAAGGATTAGATGGGTGGACGAAAGGAACTGATGGAGGACTGCGATTTGAGAGAAGGACTTATGTGACAGAAAACATGAAGAACGAGGTACTAAAGGAGTTTCATCACTCCCGATTATCCGTTCATCCCGGCGGAACGAAAATGTATCACGATGCGAAGAGACAATTTTGGTGGCCCAGAATGAAATGAGATGTAGCTTCATATGTTAGCAGGTGTCTAACTTGCCAGCAAGTGAAAGCGGAACACCAAAGGCCGACGGGTATGCTCCAACCCTTACCGGTAGCGGAATGGAAGTGGAAAAGGATAGCAATGGATTTTGTGACCAACTTACCTAAATCGGTAAGTGGGAATAACGTTGTGTGGGTTGTGGTCGACCGTTTGACCAAATCCGCACATTTCATTGCGATTAAGATGACAAATTCGGTGGAAATCTTGGGACGAAAATATATTAAGGAAATTGTTAGACTTCATGGGGTACCGATTTCGATAGTATCGGATCGAGACACGAGGTTTGTGTCGAGGTTCTGGGGCGCATTGCAAAATGCCTTAGGGACCAAGTTGACAATGAGTACGGCGTTTCATCCTCAAACGGATGGACAATCGGAGCAGACTATCCAAGTGCTAGATGATATGTTATGCACATGTGTGAATGACTTCAAAAGAGGCTGGGAGAGCCATCTACCCTTGGTTGAGTTTGCGTATAATAATAGCTTCCAAGCTAGTATTGGCATGGCACCTTTCGAGGCTTTATACGGGCGGCCGTGTAGGTCTCCGGTGTGTTGGACCGAGGTGGGAGAAGCGGAAATGTTAGGACCGCAATTGATTCAAGAAACGATAGAAAAGATCAAGTTAATTCGACAAAGGCTTGAGACTGCTCGAAGTAGGCAAAAGAGTTATGCGGATAAGAGGAGGAGACCTTTGGAATTCGAAAAGGGGGATCAAGTATTCTTGCGAGTTTCGCCCAGGAAGGGGATTATGAGGTTTGGCTCTAAAGGGAAGTTGAGCTCGAGATTTATCGGACCATTTGAGATCGTGGACCGAGTTGGAGAAGTTGCATACCGGTTGGACTTGCCACCAAAGTTGGCAGGGGTTCAGCCGGTGTTCCATGTGTCAATGTTGAAAAAGTATCATCACGACCCTTCACACGTGGTGGACTTTGAGGACATTGTGGTTAGTGCGGATGTGACCTACGAAGTGGGACCTATGAGGATTATCGACGTGCAAGAGAAGGAACTTCGAGGAAAAATGATTAGATTGGTAAAAGTGGTTTGGAAACACCACGGGGCTGAGGAGGAAACTTGGGAACGCGAGGATGAGATGAAGAGGAAGTATCCTAATCTCGACTTTTCTATAAGTACTTTTGTTTAGATGTTTTCTAATTTCGGGATGAAATTTCTTTATCGGGGAAGGGTTGTAACGCCTAGATTTTGGAGTTTATTTTAGTTGTAACGCCTAAAGTTTGGTGTTTATGTTTACTAGAAAGACCCGCACATTGAGTCTTGGGGATGTTTTGATGTTGTTGAGTTGTCTCTTACTATGTTTGATATTGCATATATGTGTTCACCTTATTTGAGATTCTTACTATGTTTGATATTGCATATAGGTGTTCACCTTATTTGAGATTCTTACGTGTGGTTCATGTATTTTGATTTTTGTAGACGTTGTGGAGTTGTTGAGGTAGAAGCATGTCATCTTAGTTGTTGAGCTAGAAACATGTTACCTTTGTTGCATTATTGTCTTTTATTTTATGAGTCATTGTTTTACATTATCGAGATACTTACGTACCTTTCGTTTACTTGAGTTATGGGTGGAGGAGTGGTATGAGTTGTGTACCCTGATTATTTTATTTCTTACATGATGACACGTATTGTACGTTTAAATTTTATGGCCTTATTTATAAAAGTTTATCATTTCTGGGTATAGTTGTTTAGAGAGAAAATTTCGGGACGAAATTTTTTTAAGGAGGGTTCGTTGCAACATCCCGTATTTTTATAAGTAATTTTATTTATGATTTAATTTATCCAAAAACGTTTTATTCAAAATTTTACCAAAAACCGGTCACTCGACTAATTTTTAGCCAAAAACCGAAACTCTTCCGAAAAACTTTATTTTTAAAAACCTGTTACTAATTTATTAAAAAAAAGGATTCAGTAGATTTGTTTCTAAAGATTTGTAATTTTGAGTAGTAAAACTATATTTTTGGATTAAGAGTTAGCTTTTAGAACTTTGGGGACCAAATAGTTCGCTTCCACAAACTATCTAAAAACAGTTTTTTCTAAACCTAAAATCAGTCCACTTTCAATTCTTTAAACCAAAAACCAGCCAAATACAAGAGAGAAAAGAGAGAAAAAGGAGAAGAAGAAGAAGAAGAAGAAGAAACCACGTTAGCGGGCTCATACCGGAAACATCTCCTCTACGCTCTAAGGTAACGGGGGTTATCCATTGCGCCTAGACGAGGGTGTATGTTAGGTTTTGGTTTTGCGTTTATTATAATTTGGTGGTTTTTACCTTTTATCTTAATTATGTTCTTAATTAGTTGGGTTTATTTGTTGTATGTTTTATTCACTTATTTGAATTGGAGAAGTTGATGAGTTAGTTATATTAATTTCGAATTAATGAGATTATGGATGGGTTTGCATGTTTTATACGTTGATTATGTGTTATTATGGTTGTTGATAGAATTGGGTAAATTATTGTTGAATAAAGATGAGTTTTATCTTGCGTATACAAGGTGTTTGTTAAAATGTCTGAATGGAATTTTATATTTATAGAGTTGGTTGGCTAGTTGTGAATCTAGTACCTATGCTTATTTGCTTTGTTGAATCGCGTCCAAGGGACATATGAGAATGTGTTATTTGTATGGATTTATATTATTGGCCGAGACCTTGTGATTTAGCTGTAGTGGCAATGGTCTCTGTCTCTTCCTAAATCCGGGGACAGAAGACGGCCGAGGGGATAGGGAATGACTCGTCTTACGGACTGGGGCGAGTGGCATGAGAGGTCCTAGTGTGCACTATATTTATTTTTATGTTAGCTATGGTCTCTGTCTCTTCCTAATTCCGGGGACAGAAAACGGCCGAGGGGATAGGAAATGACTCGTCTTACGGACTGGGACGAGTGGCATGAGAGGTCCAAGTGCGCACTTTAAATCTACTTTTATGTTAGCAATGGTCTCTATCTCTTTCTAATTCCGGAGACAGAAGACGCCCGAGGGGATAGGGAATGACCTACCTTACGGACTGGGGTATGTGGCATGAGAGGTCCATGTTTGCTATAGATGTTTATTTAATTTATGTCGTTGTTCGATGTTATTATTAGTTCTTTTATACGTTGATTATCGTAGCTGTTGTTTGTGAGTTTTTGCATTTATGGGATGCAGTGACGGTATTGTGGTGCCGTCCCGTCTAGCTATGTGCGTGGGACTCACCGTTACAATTTTGTATTTCAGGTACAACTTAGGTTGAGGCGTATGGTTAAGAGGTTTAGCAAGGCATCACATGGGTTCGGGCTTTTGCTTTCTTTTTACTTAGATTGGTTTTGAGGTTGTAGCCTACGGGCAAATTCATTCGTTTGTTGTTTTTAGCTTTTATAAATCCTGTCTTGTAGCCGCGTTTGACAAACAGTTTATTTTACTCATTTAATTGTTCCATTAGCTCGCAAATGTTTTCTTTTAAAATTTCAATTTTGTACCAACAGGTTTCACTTTTCTTTTATTTAAAAAGGTCATGACTCGATATCCGTGTTTATAGAATTTGGGGCGTGACAGGTAAGAAACACAAAAGTTGTTAATAACGGTAATAACCGCTTGTTTGTTTTCAATACGTATAATTCAAGTATACATTATTTATATGTGTTTCTCACGTTGATTCCAGAACTCTGCTGGATTAGTAGTTAATGAATTAATAAATTCAGTTAATTTAGAAATGTTACAATGATAGTTGCCTTTTGTGTTCTCATTATTATGCGATTTTAAGTTTACAAGCCGTGTTAAGTTTCAGCTTATTGTCATATATTTTGATAATCAAGGGTATTTTGCCCTAAACCCTTTCATGGAGTACTTCGATAATTGAATGCAATGCAGCTGTTTACTTCTAAAGTTAATTAGTACCCTTTTATATGATTTTTTTTTCATTTTTGTTGAGTTAATGGTTAATCAAGTTATAGTTGGTCGTATACATAACGTAGTTAACTATTTTGAAGAATATCATAATATGTACTTTTACAATTTTAAGTTATGATGGCATGTGCGCCCTGAGTATAGATTATAGAGAATGCAATGGTTCCACACTTCTACTCATAACTTAAAAAGTAATTTTATGTATACCCCATTTTAACCATGTGTTTTTTCTGCAACAATTTTTTTTTTTACAAAATTTAATTCTAAAAGTAATTAAATATTAATAGAGATAATGTTTTAGGGAGATTGATAATCATGTAAATTGTAAATGTTTCTCTAAATGTTAAAATTTATAATTTTCACTCCTAAATTAAAAAAATTATTATTATGAGATTGATGTGGTTTCTATAACCTTAACTAAGGTTATATACAGTTAACGTTTGCGCTTTTATAAGTTTTTTTTTATTATGTTAGTGTTTCTAGTGATTGTTTTTCCATTTTTGGTCAGGGTTTGCATATTTGTACATTAATTGGAGGAGGCTTTGAAATTTGGCGATTGGAGTATGTAGCAGACTATTAGGATGACTGTTACTGGGATTTTAGTTTTATAAGTTTAACAGTCTTTTAGTCGTTGGACTTATTGAGATTTTTTTCCTTTTTGACTATTTTTATTCGTATTTGTTTATTTGATACTCATGAAGCTTTCAGACTTGTGCAAGATTTCGTTTTGGTAGAGATGTGTTATATTGTAAGTTTGCACAAGTTGGATTCATTTACACTATGTTTAACATTTTATTTGGTCTTATATTTTTTATCTGCTCTTATGTTATATTATGAATACGTTTTTTTTCCCGTTAAATCTATATTATGAATACGTTGAAGTTATGCTTCAATTCTTTTGAAAAACAAGATTGGAAAACATCAATTATGACTCATGTTGACCACTACTTCTGATCATCCCAACACTTTTTTAGTGTTCCGAAATGTATTTTCAAGGTACACTGGAAGTACTTAATAGGAACACTTTCTTGATGTTTTGAAATTGAAACACTAAAAATGTGTTCCATTTTAGAATTAAGAACTCTTTCTTAGCGTTCCAATAAACTGGCACATCACTTTTAGGCACTCTTTATTTGTGTTCCAAATTCTATTAGGAACACTTAATTTCTATTCCAAAAAGGTCATTTTGGTGGTAGTGTATATAATAAACATTTCGGGCATATGCATAAACCACTGTAACCGTATTTATGTTTCACTTTAAAAAATATTTACGTTTGACTCTAAAAAAGAAAGGTAATGTGGAATTCATGAATATCTACATGATCTTATAAAAAAAGGAATGTATTTAGTAATATCATTAAATAAAAGGAATGGTGTAACTTTTAAGGAAATGCTATAAAATAAAAGGAATGGTGTAACTTTTAAGGAAATACCATCAAAATAAAAGGAAAGTGTTTAGTAATATCATTAAATAAAAGGAATGGTGTAACTTTTAAGGAAATACCATAAAATAAAAGGAATGTATTCAGTAATATGATTAAATAAAAGGAATGGTGTAACTTTTAAGCAAATACCATCAAACAAAAGTAATGCATTAGGTAATATCATTAAATATTGTAAAAGAATTCATGAAATATCTACGTGATCTTATCACATGCATGTATCACCCATGTACATAAATAATTAATTAACGATTCTAGAGAATGATTAATTAATTATTTGTGTACGTTGATACATGCATGTGATAATTATTTGTGTACATGACTTGATACATGCATGTGGTAAAACACAATTTTCTCAGTATATAAATGCATGCACTCACTAAGAGAAGAACACAAATACAAGCCTAACAATGGAAGTTACAAATATGTCTAGCTATAGAACGGTTGTGGTGGTGATGATGATGTTGATGATTATGGTAGGTTTAGTTATGGGTGGTGATATTGGAGTTAAATATGACCCTAGTTGTTGTCCTTTGATTTATGAATGTTGTCTGCGCAACCTTCAAGTCCTCAACAACGTGAAAATACCCTAACGAGTGACGGATCACAACCTCATTTCAATCCGATATCTTGTGTATAAATAATATACCGAAGCACATGGAGGTTTAATCAGATAATCGTATGTGTATTATTTGTCTATCGGATGTTGTTCTCTTTATAATTAATATCAAATATTTCCCTTAGTCAAAAAGTTCGATAGATGTGCATCACTAAAGGCTCTTCTTAATTTAGTTTCTTATGTTTTAATAGCGAGGCTTGCGTTATCCACCAATCTTATGTTTACATAATTAACTTTCATATGCAAATAATGAAAGTATTACTATTTGTTTTTTATCAATCAAATCTTGGCTAATGTTTGTTCTTTTTTTTGCTTGAAACAAAAAACCCGTTACAAAGTTCGTTGGTGTCACAAAGGCGTCATGAGTCGACCAAACAAAACGGTCAACTTTTTTATACACTTTCGAATTAATTAACTTTTGTTCATTTTCATGTAAGTGTCATTGCACATAACCAAATACTAATTTGAAATACGAAATTAAGGGTTAAAACGTCTGCCTAATTTAATTTATCTTTAAATTTTAACATTCAAAATTTCGTAAAACCAAATTTTAAACAAAAGGGTATAAAATCTCAGCCAATTTTGCTTTTCCTAATTTCTCACAAATAAAAAAGAAAAATTGAGAAAAGAAGCAAGCTGATCACATTCAGAAATGTACAAAACAACCAAATTAGCAAAACTTATGTTTCTTTTATTACAAAAAATATAATTGAACTGACATTGAAGAAATTGACGGAAGCGAGCTGCCACGTGGGCATCCCAGACGGAGTAGGAGATTTGGATATGAATTAGATACCCAAATTTTCCTTTTTTATTTTTGTTTGGATTGTTATGTATAAAAAAATCCTTTGATTTTCATATTTAAATTAGCGTCACATAGTATAAGATAAGTTTCGCAACATAATATTTGAACAAATGAAGTTGTGGGACGTTTTTATCATGTTTTAAAAACCAAATAAAGTAAAAAATATCGCGTATTTATTTTCTCTTTCCTAGATGGCACATGTCAAAAATAACCCTAAAATGGGAAATAGTTTGGAAACAACATTTCTAGCTTTTAAAACATATTCTAGCTTTTATCAAAGTCATTAAATATTAAACTGTGTGAAATGATTTCGTAAATGTGTCACGCCCCAAATTTCATAAACACGGATATCGAGGCATGACCTTTTTAAAACAAAAGGAAAAGTGAAACCTGTTGGTACAAAATTTGAATTTTTAAAAGAAATAAATTGCGAGCTAAAAGAACACTTGATAATAAATAAAAATGTTGCCAAACACGGCTACAAGACAAGTTTTATAAAAGCTAAGAAAATAACAAACGAATGAATTTGCCCGTAGGCTACAACCTCGAAAATGGTCTAACAAAAAGAAATGCAATAGGAAGAATCCCCGAGCCCATGCGATGCCTTGCTAAAGCTCCTAAGCAAAAGCCTCAACCTATAAAGTACCTGAACAACAAAATTGTAACGGTGAGTCCCACGCACATAACTAGACGGGACGGCACCACAAATACCGTCACTCCATCCCATAAATGCAAGAGCTCACAAATTCTAGAACTACGATAATCGACGTATAAAAGGAAATATAATAACATTATACAACGGGATAAATTAAATAAATTAAATAACGTCTACACAAATGTATAGCAAACATGGACCTCTCATGCCACCTACCCCAGTCCGTAAGGTAGGTCATTCTCTATCCCCTCGGCCGTCTTCTGTCCCCGGAATTAGGAAGAGACAGAGACCATTGCTAACATAAAAGTAGATTTAAAATGCGCACTTGGACCTCTCATGCCACTCGTCCCAGTCCGTAAGACGAGTCATTCCCTATCCCCACGGCCGTCTACTGTCCCCGGAATTAGGAAGAGACAGAGACCATTGCTAACAGAAAAATAAATAGAGTGCACACTAGGACCTCTCATGCCACTCGTCCCAGTCCGTAAGACGAGTCATTCCCTATCCCCACTGCCGTCTTCTGTCCCCGGAATTAGAAAGAGACAGAGACCATTGCTAATGTATCAATATTAAGGCCTCGGCCAATAATATTATACTATTCATATAAAACAATCTCATACGTATAAATATTAAGGCATCGGCCAATAATATTATACTATTCAAATAACGCAATCTCATATGTCACTTAACGTAATACAACATAATCCAAAAGCATAGGTGCTAGATTCACAACTAGCCAAACAAGTCTAATCAACATAAAAACTCATTCAGGCATTTTAACAAACATCTTGTATGCGCAATATAAAACTCATCTTTATTCAACAATAATTTACCCAATTCTATCAACAATCATAATAATACATAATCAACGCATATAACACGCAACCCATTAATATTATTATTAATCCGAAATCAAAAGACTAAATCCACAACTAATCCAAAATCAAATAAGTGAATTAAAAATATAACAACTAAACCCCAATTAACAAATTAAGAACATAATTAATATAAAAGGCAAAAACCCTCAATTTATACTAAACGTAAAACCTAATCTTAGCATACACCCTCGTCTAGTCGCAATGGATAACCCCCGTTACCTTAACGTGTAGAAGAGATGATTCCGGTAATAATTCGCTAACGTGGCTTCTCTTCTTCTTCTTCTTCTTCTTCTTCTTCTTCTTCTTCTTCTTCTTCTTCTTCTTCTTCTCTTTTCTCTCTTTTCTCACTTGTTTTTAGGTTTACTGTTTTTGAAGAAAAGTGGGCTGATTTGGTTTAGAAAAAACTGTTTTTAGATAGTTTCTGGAAGCGAACTATTTGGTCCCCAAAGTTCTAAAAGCTAACTCTTAATCCAAAAATATTGTTTTACTACTCAAAAATAACAAATCTTTAGAAACAAAACTATTGGGTCCTTTTTATTTATAAAATTAGTCACAGGTTTTAAAAATAAAGTTTTTCGGAAGAGTTTCGGTTTTTGGTTAAAAATTTAGCCGAGTGACCGGTTTTTGGTAAAATTTTGTATAAATCGTTTTTGGATAAATTAAATCATAAATAAAACTATTTATAAAAATACGGGATGTTACAAAATGACATTTAAAAGAACACTTCGGGGCATATGTACGTATTTATGTTTCACTTTAAAAATATTTACGTTTAACTCTAAAAAAGGAAGGTAATATGGCATTCATGGCAATGGTGTAACGTTTAAGGAAATCACATCAAATAAAAGGAAAATATTTAGTAATATCATTAAATATTGTAAAATATAAAATATTTCATGAATATCTACATGATATTATTATCATGCATCAGCCACACAAGTAATTAATTACCGATTCTAGGCAACACATTTTTCTCGGTATAAATACATGCAACCACTAACTAAACACAAACACAAGCTAACAATGGAAGGTACAATCATGTCTAGCTATAAAATGATTGTGGTGGTGATGATGATGTTGACGATTATGGTAGGCTTAGTTATGGCTCGTGATGTTAAAGTTGGAATGGACCCTGGTTGCTGTCCTTTTATCCATGATTGTTGTGTGCGCAACCTTGAAGCCCTGAACAGCGTGAAGACGCCCTAACGAGTGACGTATCACAACCTCATTTCAATCCGATATCTTGTATATAAATAATATACATATGCACATGTTGGTTTTAATCAGATTTTGTTATGTGTATTGTGTTTGTGTATCGGATGTTATTCTCTTTATAAGAAATATCAAATATTTTCGTTCCTAGTAAAAAGAGTTTAATAGATGCACATCACTAAAATCTCTTGTTAATTTAGTAATCTTAATTATGTTTAAGTAACGAGACTCATGTTAATCAACTAATCTTAAGTTTACATCATATCATACTATATTACCTACGTAATTAGGGAGAGATAAGTAGAGAGAGAAGAGTATTGTATTGATCAATATAAATGAATATGTATAAATATAAGACCCCCTAACCCTTCCTATATAGATTGATGATAGGGTTATAAGAACTAAAAAAGGCTCAACATAAAACCAACTAAAAACACATTAATTAGGATCCAAGACATGCATTAGAATATTATAGAGTTTTCTAGAATCTTCTACAACAATACTATTAATATAAGCAAGTCAAGATTGTTTGATCCTGCCAAATTTTGACATTTGTTCACAAAATTATCTCTACACCTTTTTATTAATTAAAATAATACCATACTCTTATTAAAAAAATATAAAAAGATGAAAATTAATAACACTCTTTATCCTTTTTTAACAACAAAAAATTCTTTTAAATCTTATTATCTTATATTATATTTTTTTTTATTCTCGACATATTTGTATCATAATTATACAAATTTATTATATTTTTACCATACTACGTGTCGCACACGCAATGCGTGATGCACGATTACTAGTATATAAATAATACAATCCAAGAAAAAAATGAGACTGACAAATTTTGCCCATTTTTTTAAAAAAATGTCTATACTCTTTTTTACTTATTACTCATTTAAATTTATTCAATTCAAAATATAAAAAACACACAAAAATCATGATATTTTCAAAACAATTATAATACTATACCAAACCAAATCGTTTTACATGTATTTTATATAATAAAAATATTATATTACTCATGATTTTTAATTTAATATATTCATTTAATTAATATACTTTTTAAAATTTTATTTATCCGGATCATATATAATATATATGACGCGTCTCACACGCAATGCGTTCGTAACGATTACTAGTAAGTTTCATATGTAATGAAAGTATTACTATTTGTTTTTCATCTATCAAATCTTGGCAATGTTTGTTATTTTTTTTTTTTAAATAAGTTGTTGGTTTAAAAATAACTAGTTTCATTAAAAAATAATCTGTATTTTTTTCAAATAAAGTCGTTTATTTGTAAAATACGCCAATTTTTTGAATTAAATCTGTTTTTAAAGAATAATTAAGTTTTAAATAAGTTTCTTTTTTGAAAAATATGTAGCTTTATTGAAACTAAGTTGCTTTTTAAAAAATAATTCATTTTATGTGAGGTATTAAACTTTAAAAAAAAATTAAAGTCATTTTTTTTCCATGAACAAGTCATTAAAAAAAATAGTTTATCTGTTTTTTATATTTATTTTAATCTTTATAATTTTTCTATTTTTATCTCTAATCTTAGTTCGTTTGGATTATAGAGGGGGCACTATAAACTAAAATTGATTTGGTGACGGTCAAAAACCGTTACAAAGCTCTTAGAAAGTTAAAAAGCTGTCATAAATCCGTCATAAGTTGACCAAACAAAACAGTCACAACACCATGGTTAAGTACTTAAGTAGCTCGTCAATAAAATATTCTGTTGAGCATGATGTCTTTGAACCGAAGTGATGCATATATTGAATATTCTGTTGAGCCAAGAATTAGCGTTCTTATTGAGTATGAACGTCTGATGGTTTTCAACTGTACAACGCTTGTTTATTCGAAAGAGTGAAGTTGCATAGATTTTGTTTAGAAATTGAAATTAACACAGTTGTTATGAATTTGATACCTAGTAAGTAGTCTGGTACAACAAAATATGTTACTTATAACCGTTTTTACAACATTGTACTACGTTTGAATTTCATATTGTAATTCTGAGATAAGAAATGAGGGTCAGTCAGGGTCGTTGATAAAAAACAGTACTTGTAGAAATAACAATTAGTTGAATCTATGTGTATTAAAACTGTACTTGTAATTTAAGACCTGTCGAATATCAGACAAAACTTTTACTAAAATAACTTTTTATACCTAATCCCAAACGTACACTATACAGTTGAATCTCTCTATACTACTACTCTATATAAGAACAAACTTCGTATAGGAATAAAAATGTTCGGTCATAACTCGGTCAGTTCAAAATAAGAATAACCTTCATATTGTAATATTACATGTTTTTTTATGGTCCTGTCTTAACAAATTTGTCTCTATATAGGAATAAATTACATAAATGTGTAAAATTATATATATGTCGTTACATTAAACTTAAAATAATTTAAAATATTTACCTATGCTATAAGTTAAAGGGTTTTCTTCTTTCATTTTCCACAACTCGACTCGAATTTTTCCAGTAATTTGAGTACGTTCAACTTTGGGTGTCATTGTATAAACTTATTTTAGTTAGAAAAAGTGAATGAAAATCTATGCTCTATTATACCTATTATTTATACATGTAAAAAAAACTTTTAGATGAATTTCCACATTTCTAAATAAATGTACTTAATTTTTCAAATACATATGTACTTAGTTAAAAAAATTTAAATTCATAAATATGCTAGTTTTGGGACTTTTCAACTCTTTTGGATTTATGTGTTTAACTTGTTACATAAATACATGTATTTGTCGCTTAAATATTTAGCTAATCAGTTAAATCAGATACACATATACCTTTTATTATGCGGAACATTTATTTAAGTATTTTTTTATTTTTTTATATATCAACCTCTATTTAAAATTAAGCTTCTTATAAGAATATTTTCTCCCGTTACCGAGATTATTCCTATAAAAAGGTTCTACTGTATCAAAGAACCTAAAATGCAGAATTCCATCTACTTAAAACCGGCCTGAATATAGCCAAAACCATGTCCAATAAGTTCTTTACAGTTTCACAATAAAGGAATCAAACATAAAAAAATAAAAAAATAAAAAATATGTAAAGAATCGTTTGTTGACCTGTTAGGAACGTCACTCACTATCACTACGGTCTAGCTGGCTGAAATTCTCTATAAAAAAAAACTTGTAGTTTTAACATAAATTCATTCTAACGCCCAATGATCAATAAACAATTGCAATAAACTCACTTTTGCGAGATTTATAAAACAAAAACCACAAACTACTCCAAAATAATAAAAATTTAGCAATTCCAAAAAACAATATCGACCGAGTAAGTTGTAAACCATAACTTAAAGACTACTCAATAAAAAAAAACAGTAACTTCTAGCAAACACCACTCGATCAGAAGCAAGAAAACGTACCAATACCAAAACCTTGATACATCGCAGATATTGATGCAGAACGGAAACGTACTAAAGAAATATAAAATATGTTCGTTAATCACGAACGGGATTTGCTCGAGTTATCTCTCGAACGGACGACAAACAAAAGAGTTGCAACCAAGCAAAGACTCTTTAAGGTTTTATTAATATCAGAAGTGAATAATGATGAAGGTCTAATGCCTTATTTATAAAGTTCTAGTCAGTGCATCCCCAAATAGGAACAAGACTTAAATATAAAATTCTAAATCAAAAAGGAAACAAACTCCCAATAGTAAATTCAAAGATAGAAATGACACAAACTCTCAAATAAACATACTCCTAAACTGAAAATGAAACTAATATGGAAACGTAATTTGACCTCCTAAAATAGTGCTATTATTCCATCAACTGCTTATCGAACTTTGCCTCAAGCTCAAGCTCATCCATATCATTCCCTTCTACTTTAAAACGACTCGACCCCGAGTCGTAATCAGAATAAATCGGGTTTCCATCATCAGCCACATACTCGTATAAGTCAGCCACATTAAACGTCTTTGAAATCTTCATATGAGGAGGAAGGTCGATGACATAAGCGTTATCATTTATCTTTCGTAAGATCTGAAAATGGCCATACTTTCTCGGGTCCAACTTCTTCTTTCCACCACTCCGCTCTCTTCGCAAAAATATCATGACCATATCCCCTACTTTAAACTCCTTGAACCGCCTATGCTTATCCGCATTCACCTTCTATTTCGCATTTGATAATTTTAACCGTTTCTTTACCTCTTCGACAACATCGACGTGTTGTTTAGCCATATGCTCCGCGGCAACACTCTTCTTTTCAATCGTCGGTATTTTTGCCAAATCTACCGTCAATGCAGGAACCTTTCGATACACAATAGAAAAAGGAGACACACCTGTGGAGTTATTTGGCGCACTATTGTAAGCGAACTCGGCATGTGCTAAGGCCTGGTCCCACTGCTTCTGTTTTTTGACACAAATACACCGTAAAAGATTACCTAGCGACCTATTCACCACCTCTGTTTATCCATCGGTCTGAGGGTGAGCCGTTGTGCTGAGTCGAAGCTCCGTATGAAACTTTTTCCACAAAGTACCCCAAAAATATGCCAGAAACTTTGTATCCCGGTCAGAAGTAATTGATCGTGGAACGCCATACAGTCGAACAATCTCTGAAAAAAATAGTTTAGCCACATGTGAAGCGTCGCTAGTGCTCCAACAAGGAATAAAATGTGACATCTTGGAAAATCTGTCAACTACCACAAATATCGAGTCTAAGCCTCGCTGAGTCCATGGTAGACCCAACACAAAGTCCATAGATAAGTCCTCCCAAAACTGCTCTAGAATAGGTAAAGGCATATATAAACATATATTCTGCCCATGTCATTTCTGTGTCTGACAAATAACACATTTTCGCACAAATCTACTTGTATCTTGTTTTAGTTGTGGCCAATAATATCATTCTTCCAGGAGACTAATAGTTTTGCCTTGCCCTAAATGGCCTCCTAGCCCGCCAGCATGTAATTCCTGCATTAATTTTTCTCGTAGGGATGTTCGCGGAAGGCATAATCGTGTACCTTTAAACAAGTACCCGTCCTGAATAAGATATTCCCCTAGTGACTGTCCAGTTAAGTGCTTCTCCCATGTGTCCCTGAAATCCTCATCTTCTTTATACAATTCTTTTAAGAATTCGAATCCAACCACCTCGGTACTTACAGTAACCAGTAATGTCGCACGTCTACTTAGTGCATCCGTAACTCGATTAGAAACCCCATAACGATGTTTGATAACGTAATTAAACTGCCCAAAATATCAAGCCCAACGCACATGCATCTTATTTTTCAAATCTCATTGACTTTTGAAATAAATTAGGGACTGATGGTCAGAATATAACACAAACTCTCTTGGTAGCAAATAATGTTTCCACATCTTTAATGCCTGAAAGACTGCATAAAGTTCTTGTTCATAAGTGGACCACTTCTGCTTAACTTCGTTGAACTTTTCACTAAAATACGCCACTGGTCGCCCTTCCTATGACAAAACCCCGCCAATACCAGTACCACAAGCATCACATTCAACCTCAAAAACCCTCTCGAAATCAAATAGAACTAATATTGGGGCGCAAGTCAACTTTTACTTAATTTCTTTAAAGCTATTAGCCGTAGCTTCAGTCCATTCAAAACTCTTTCCCTTTTTTAGGCAATCTGTTATAGGCGATGTAATACTACTAAAGTTTCGAATAAATCTCCTATAAAAGGTTGCTAGACCTTGAAAGCTACGTACTTCAGTAGTAGAGCGAGGAGTAGGCCATTCCTTAATAGCCTTTATTTTCTGCTCACCGACATGAATCCCTTCAGTACTAACCACATAACCCAAGAATAATACTCTATCCGTCATAAATGTGCATTTTTTAAGATTCACAAATAATTCGTTCTTTAATAGAACTGCCAATACTTCGAGCAAGTGACTTTCATGCTCCTCTCTATTACGACTATAAATCAGAATATCATCAAAATACACAACGACAAACCACCTCAGAAAAGGTTTCAATGCATGATTCATTAAGCGCATGAATGTGCTAGGCGCATTAGACAAACCAAAAGGCATCACTAACCATTCGTATAACCCCTCTTTCGTTTTGAAAGCCGTTTTCCACTAGTTGCCAGGTTTAATACGAATCTGATGATATCTACTCTTTAAGTCAATTTTTGAGAATATTACTAACCCTGAGAGTTGGTCAAGCATATCATCTAATCTTGGAATAGGAAATCGATATTAAATTGTTATCTTGTTGATAGCCCGACTATCCATGCACATCCTCCATGATCCATCCTTCTTAGGAACAAGCAACGCGGGAACCGCGCATGAATTCATACTCTCCTGAATATGCCATAAGTTAAGAAACTCCTCAATATTCTCCTGTAAAATTTGTCCCTCCTTTGGATTCATTCGATAGTGTGGCAAATTCGGTAATCGGGCTCCTGGAAAGAAATCAATCTGGTGTTGGATGTCACGCATGGGGGGTAGCCCGTTAGGATCATCCACGACCTTTTGGAATTGTTCTAACATTCGTCGTACCTCTTTCGAAATTTCAGATTTGTCATACTTAGGTTTATTCACCAAAGCGAGTAAACCGCCTGAATACTCTACTCCTCCAGTCAATTCCTCAATTGATTGTGTGATAGCAAGGAAAGCCTTTCCTTCCACTTTAGTGGTCTTCTGCCCCGTTCTAGATGGAACAATCATAATACGTTTTCATTCCCACTGAAATACATAAGTGTTCTCGCGGCCGCGATGAGTCGCATCCACATCATACTTCCATGGCCTCCCCAACAATATATGACAAGCATCCATTTCAACGACATCACATACGACATTTGTCGAATAGTATTTCTCAAGTGATATGGAAACTTTGCAAACCTTAGTTACTCGTATCATCGGCCCCTTTTGAATCCATCCAATCTTATATGGATTGGGATGTGGCTCGGTTGATAGCTTCAGATGTTCGACAAGCTTTTGGGCTATAAGATTCTCACAACTGCAACTATCAATGATCAGATTGCAAATAGACTGATTAATTCGACATTGTGTCTGAAATATGCGTCGACGTTGACTCAATTCTTCGGTTTTGGGAGAACATAAAGTTTGTTGCACCACGTAAACAGAGGTTTCCATATCTCCACCACATACATCATCACAGTCTATATCATCTTCGATGTACTCTTCTTCTCTATCCACCTCTTCCGTGTGAAGAACAGGTTGTCTCGCACGACACTGGTGGGATTGGTGTCCAGGCTGTCCACACTTCCAACATGTTCCGCCTTTAGGCCTTGCATACAGGTTGTTTGTTGGCGGTTTAGTAGTCGCAATAGGCTTAAGATTCGCAGCAGCACTTACTTCCTTGCTTTCGGCGACAACCTTTGGCCCATTTGTTGCCCTACGAGTATCTTCCCCATACTTTCAAAATGTCAGTCATTGAGACAAGCGTGCCTCTGCCCTTGATGCCATATCTCTTGCATCTTCCAGAGAGTAAATTGCTTGGACACCCATCTTATCTTGGACATCATATTTTAAACCAAAAGTGTACCTAGCAATTTGATGGTCCTCAGACTCTGCAACATTACACCGTGACTGTAGTCGCATAAATTCTTCGGTATAATCAGCAATAGTATGGGTCCCTTGTTTGCAATTCATGAACCATCGATATAGAGTTTGCGAATAATCTCGTGGTAGAAAACGCTCTTGCAGCATCTGTTTCATCATCGCCCATCCTCTAACTTGCGGTAATTGTTGTTTACCATGCTCTTCCCTGACATTCTGCCACCATGCTCCAGCACCTCCATGCAATTTATAAGCCACAATTGATACTTTCCGTTCATCTTCAACTTCCATGATTTCAAAGAACCTTTCTACTTCATTAATCCAGTCAAGAACTGGCTCAACATCTAGCCCGCCGTTAAAAACAGGAATTTCAGCCTTTACCCTATAACTATCGTAATTTCGTTGGTTATTGTTATTGGGTACAAGCACTCTATTACCATCCGGTGGTGTTTGAGGTTGATGGCCCCCATGTTGCAAATTGACCAACATCTGCATAATCTCTTCCAAACTTGTCCCGAGAGAACCCATAGAGGCCTCCATACGAGCCTCCAATTCTTGAATCTGATCGTCAGCCATTGGCCCTGATACCACCTGATACAGAACGGAAACGTACTAAAGAAATATAAAATATGTTCGTTAATCACAAATAGGATTTGCTCGAGTTATCGCTCGAACAGACGACAAACAAGAGAGTTGCCAACAAGCAAAGACTCTTTAAGCTTTTATTAATATCATAAGTGAATAATAATGAAGGTATAATGCCTTATTTATAGAGTTCTAGCTGGTCCATCCCCAAATAGGAATAAGACTTAAATATAAAATACTAAATCAAAAAGGAAACAAACTCCCAAAAGTAAATTCTAAGATAGAAAGGAAACAAACTCTCAAATAAACATACTCCTAAACTGAAAAGGAAACTAATATGGAAACGTAATTTGACCCCATAAAATAGTGCTATTATTCCATCAACTGCTTATCGAACTTTGCCTCAAGCTCAAGCTCATCCGTATCAGATATCCTAAAAAAGTCAAGACCAAACAACGTGAGAATTGAGATACCAATATACCATTATGATTGGCAGCAACGCATGTTAAACAAGTAATTAATTAATTATGGATTCAGCCTTTAGAAACAATTTGTCTAAAAAATGATATCATTAACAAGAGAAAATATAAGTGATGGAACGAAAACAAATATATGATGAAAACCAAAGTAATACCTATAAAAGAACAGCCTCACACACTGACAGTGATTGCATTGAACGAGGGACCATCGTAATCCTGCCCGTAAACAAGAGAACACATGAGGATGCCAATTACTGGTGTAGTTTAAACAAAAGACAAGAACGCTATGATCAACTTGTATTCACTCATTATTAGAACTTAACACATGAGGATGCCAATTACTGGTGTAGTTTAAACAAAAGACAAGAACACTATGATCAACTTGTATTCACTCATTATTAGAACTTTGAGTTGAGGCGTGGATGGGATTTTCTGCATCACTCTGTTTCTTCGCCGGACAACTGGTACTGATGTGGCCTAGTTGTTTGCAGAAACTACATTTTCGAGGTGGTCTAGGAATTCGACGAGGCAATGATGTAGTGCAAGAATCCTCTACTGTATCTTTATATTGGGCTGTGTTTTATTCTTAAGGACTTTCGAACCAGCCTTTCTTTTGCTATTATTTTTATAGGAGGATCTTGTAACATCCCGGTTTTTTTTATATGGTTTTATTTGCGATTAAATTTATCCAAAAACGTTTTATACAATTTTTAACCAAAAAACGAAACTCTTCCTAAAAACTTTATTTTTAAAACTTGTTACTAATTTTATAACTAAAAAGGACCCAATAGCTTTGTTTATAAAGATTTATTATTTTGGAGCAGTAAAATAATAGTTTTGTTTATGAGTTAACTTTTAGAACTTTGGGGATCAAATAGTTCGCTTCCCCAAACTCTCTCAAAAAAGTTTCACGTAAAGCAATTTTCATCTCACTTTTCAAAACAGAAAACCTAAAAGAGAGAAAAGAGAGGTTCCAAAGCTTAGGAAAAAGAAAAAGAAACCACCATTAGCGAGTTTTTACCGGAAGCATCTTCTCTACGAACTAAGATAACGGGGGTTATCCATTGCGACTGGACGGGGTGTATGTTATGGTTAGATCTTGCATTTTTAAAATTTAGGGGTTTTTCTTTTATCTCAATTATATTCTATTAAATTGTTAATTGAGTTTTATGTGTTGCTCTTTTGGTTCACTTAATTGAATTTGAGAATTGGAAATTTAGACATATTAATTCCGAATTAATGATAATATAGATGGGTTTGTGTGTTTTTATGAGTTGTTATGTGTTATTATAGTTGTTGATGAAATTGGATAAATTTATGTTGAATAAAGATGAGTTGTAGTTTATGCATACAATGTGTTTGTTAAAATGCATGAATGAGATTTTTTGTTGTTGGACTTGTTTGCCTAGTTGTGATTCTAGTGCATATGCTTATGTGTTTTGTTGAATTGCGATAATATGACATTTGGGAATGCTAGTATTTTGAGAATGTGATTTTATTGGAAATTGTGATAATTGAATAGTATAATATTATTGGCCGAGGCCTTGAGTTTTATTTATTGACAATGGTTTATGTCTCTTCCTATACCGATGGCATAAGACGAGCCGAGGGGTATAGGGAATGACTCATTTTACGGACTGGTGCGAGTGGCGTGAGAGGTCCAAGTGTGCACTTTAAATATTTATATGTTGGCAAGGGTTTATGTCTCTCCCTATACTGGGGGAATAAGACGATCCGAGTGGTATAGGGAATGACTCGTCTTACGGACTGGGGCGAGTGGCGTGAGAAGTCCAAATGCGCACTTTAAATATTTATATGTTGGCAATGGTCTATGTCTCTCCCTATACCGGGGGCATAAGACGAGCCGAGGGTATAGGGAATGACCTACCTTACGGACTGGGGTAGGTGGCGTGAGAGGTCCATGTGTGTTACAGATGTGTGTTGGAGTTATTTAATTTATTTCGTTGTATGATGCTATTACATTTCTTTTGATACATTGTTATTATAGTTGTTGTTTGTGAGTTCTTGCATTTATTTGATGGAGTGACGGTATCATGTGTGGTGCCGCCTCGTCTATGTATGTGCGTGAGACTCACCGTTATAGTGTTGTCTTTCAGTTACAACTTAGGTTGAGACATTTGGATATGAGCATTAGCGATGTATCGTATGGGCTCGGGACTTCTTTCAGTCGCTTTCTTTTTACTTAGACCATTTTTGAGGTTGTAGTCTACGGGCAAATTACATTCGTTTGGTATCTTTTTTTATAAATCTGTTAAAACCATCTTGTCTTGTAGCCGCGCTTGGCAAACATTTCTATTTCATTCGTTTAATTGTTCTTTTAGCTCGTAAGTTGTTTTCCTTTAAAAGTTAAATTTTGTACCAACAGGTTTTTTTTTCTTTTGTTCAAAAAGTCACGCATTGATGTCCGTTTTTCGGATTTCGGGGCGTGACAGATCTCGCACACCCTCAGCCTTTCTTTTGACTTTGTTTCCCCTGTCTATGGCGAAATTCACTTCAACCACCACCAATCAGGTTTTTTTGTTTTTATTTTCATTTTTGTTACATACATATAAAATGCAGAATCCTCAGAACTTGCCAACAATCTATCAATTCAAAATTGATTAATCTGCATAGAGATGTACATGAGAATAACAAATTAGGCAACTGCAGCAGGCTTCAGAATGCAGTATCCTAGAAAAAGCCGAAAAATAAGCAAACCCTTCTGTATCATGAACTCAACTTAAACTTCCCAATAATCTAGTGAAACAAACTAGCTATACATACACGTATACATACATTCAACACCCTAGGCGCTAGCAGCATATCCAAACTGCAGAACACTCGTAACAGTATAAGACCCTCGATATAACATGCTATTCCGCATCTCCAATTCAACTTAAACTTACAATAAACCCAACAAGAAAGAGATGTAGAATACATAACATAAAATGATGCGATCACAACATTCATGAAATTTTGAATTGTGTAGCCTTCTTAGATATAACATGGTCTTGTTCATTTCCAACTCAATTTGAACTTGCAATTAACCCAACAAACCAAAGCAGTCACATAAGTAGACAGAACACACACCCAATGACTGAGTCACTAGCTAAACCCAAGGTATAACATGGTCATCTGCATCTTAAATGTCACATAAACTTGCATTAAACCCAACAAACAAATACACGTATAGACATGCTTACATACTGCGAATTGGCCACTATTAGTAGATTCAAAAACATTAAAATTGTTTTTTCTAGACGTAACATGCTTTTCTTCATCTCTAGCTAAACATAAAACTGAAGCTAACAAAAACAATTACACTGACATACATATGTTATACTATAAACATCCATTATGATAGATATAATCAAAATATACAACCTTAAGGAAATTGGGCTTTTCAGAAATATGGATTGATAGAGTATGGAGACTTATCTCAGACAACAAAGTTATAGTTATGGTGAATGGAGCAGCTTCTGGTTACTTTTCTCCCACTAATGGACTGAGACAAGGTGACCCCCTTTCATCTAGTCTTTTTATATTGTGCTCAGAAGTCCTATCCAGAAATTTAAATCAATTAGCTGATAATAAAAAAGTGGTGTTCTTTTAAAGCACATTTGGATAGTCCAATAATTACACATTTAACCTTTGCAGATGACATCATTATTTTTTCAACGGCTAATAAAAATTCTGTTAAGTGTGTTAAAAAGGTCCTGGACATGTATAATGGTGATTCAGGATAAGAAATAAGTCTTGATAAGAGCTTTGTTATATTTCAAAAGGGGTTACACAAAGCAATAAAGATGATATAAGTAATTTTTTGAATATAAAGTGTAAAAAACCTCCTTTCACTTATTTGGGGTGCAATATTTATTCTGGGAGAAGAAAGTGCATTATGTATCACGAGCTTATTCTAAAAGTTAGGAAAACGTTAGCTGGTTAGAAATAACAGTTCTTAAATATGGGAGGAAAGCTTACTTTAATCAAGCATGTACTCAACTCCGTCCCTATTTATACGCTCGCAACCATGAACCCTCCTTTGCAAGTTATTAGAAATATTGAGAAGATTTAGGCTATTTTTTTGTGGGGAGAAAAAGATAGTAAAAATAAGCACCATTGGGTTAGTTGGAAAAAGATCTGTCGCACAGCAGAAGAAAATGGTTTGGGTGTAAGAAGTTTGAGAGATGTAGCAGATGCTTTTGCTTTAAAATTATTGTGGAAATTTAGAACTACAACTTCATTGTGGGCTAAATTTATTAAGGCAAAATGCTGTAAAAGTGTTCACCCCATTGCTACTAAGATCAAAAAAGGTAATAGTACTTGGGCTAGAATGCAAGAGGTATGAGATTGCTGAAGAGAATATGCACTGGTTAATAAATAAAGGGTCTATTTCAGTAAATTTTGATAATTGCCTTGGTTCTGGTTCTATCAAAGAAGAAAGATTAGATAAAGACTTATGTTTGGATGATTTAATGACTAATGGTAAATGGGATAATATGAAGCTGATAGTAAATATTCCCACCCATCTACATTATTTATTTGAAAAAAAACTAGATGTGAAAGTACATGGAAAAGATGAGATAATTTGGAAGGTAGAAGGCCTAGGCAAGTTCACTTTTAAGTCGGCTTGGAATATTATAAGAGAAAAAAAAAACAAGTTGGTTTAATAAGTTTAAATGGGAAAGAATTTTACCATTGAAGTGGGAAAGAATTTTACCATTGAAGATCACATATTTTGTTTGGAAACTCTTCAAACATGCCCTATCATTGGACTCTGCAATAAGAAAATTTAAAATTCAATTAGCATCAAGGTGCCATTGTTATCGTTCACATCAAGAAGAAAGAGAACACCTTTTTAGTAAAGGTAAAATAGCAATGGAAGTTTGGTATTTTTTTGATAAGATGATGGGTATTCTTAATAATAATATATCTCGTACTGATAGATTTTTATCTTGGTGGTCGATTGCATATAAAAAAAATAGTGGATGTACATCCATAATAATTAAACCGCTTCCTTCCTTAATAGTGTGGATTATTTGGAAATCTAGATCTAGAAGTAGGTTCGATAATAAGGAAATGAAGTCGAGGGATATTTGTCATCAGGTTGTTGATCTTTTATATATAATCACCAAAGGTGATAAAATATTTCCTAATTTATGGAATATTTATGATATATCAAATCAAGAAGCTGCTCAAAAACCTAAAAAAGTGACTATGGTGAAATGGTTAAATCCTCCCCGTCGATATGTTAAAATTAACACTGATGGGTATTATAAACCTACTATTAACTCAAGTGGAGTTGGGGGAATTATAAGAGATTCAAAGGGGGATTTCATATCAGGATTTCAAGCTTCTATAATCAGCAATTCGGCTATTGAATCGGAGGCTAAAGCTACTCTTTTATGTCTACAGCATTATAATTTGGATAAAATTATATTAGAGACTGACTCAATCTATTTAGCTAATATATTTAGCAGAGAAGCGGATGTTACTTGGCATATAAGATCTACTATAGATGAAATTAATTTCAATCTGAAAAATAAAGATTACCTAGTGAACCATGTGATAAGAGAATCAAATCAAGCTGCTGATCTTCTCGCCAATTCCGGTAGTGAAGAAGGGTTTAAAGAGTACGACTGTAAAAGTGATTTGTCGAATCGTTTGAGGAACATTATAAATCTGGAAGCAAAAGGGCTTCCTAATTTTCGTTTTCATTGAAGAAGAAAGGATAAGAAGAGAGAGAATGTGGCAAAGCGGTCTGAGTTTGGTCAATGGAGAGGTGGCTCCACTAAAGAAAAGTAATTTCGCTAAGAAGCCCCTTAAGTTTCTAGTGAAATTTCTTTTTAGCTTCTATCTAAAGTTTTATTTCTTTCAAGTTGCTGCAGTTTGCGATTGTAACTTTAACAACACTTTATTTCTGTTTTCAATAATTAATAAAAATATGGGTTTTCCCCATCATTTATATATAAAAAAAAAACAACCTTAAGGCTTACAGTTTCTATAAATTTTATTTTTCATAATCTTTCAATACAACATTCGGCAAATACGTCAAAAGACTTGTGGAACAACTTTGTAATAAAGCTGAAAATGGATATAGTTTACTAAATTTACACCCATGGTACCTGTCGTTTATTTCATATGTGCATAACATCATCCGTGTTTGAGTTTAGTTTAACTAAGTATTTATGGATCAATTGATTCACAACATGACCAATAATTTCCAGGAGTATTACATCCGTTCAACATGAACCAATATGCAGTCGAGTCGACAAACAGTCCAAGAAATGCCACCCAATCTTATGGCTACCCCCACAATATTTCGACCAAGTGGACATTAATCTCGGTCACACAAAGTACTCCATCAATTTCAGACATTTGTTCACCATAGACGTCATCACGTCTCAAATGTGGCGGCGGAATATCATCAACGCCTTATCTTTCATCTTGCGAGTAACAACAAACTCGTGTTTTACTCATCAAAGATGGCATCCAAAAAAAAATTGGGCATCATATTTTCACACATCAGGGTCACTAACATGTGGTGACGGAATAACATCAATGTCTAAACAGTCATTTCGCAAGTATATTTTACGATTTTTCTCATCATAAATGGCATCCAACATGTGTTGGGAGTTCTGGATTATTTTTCATATAAAACGACTGGTTTATATGTTTATGGTTTGCACAAGCACAAACTTTTTTTTCGAAACGACAGGTTCGAAAACATTAGTTTTGCTTCTCATGTGAATCGGTTCTCATTAATTGAACGACTGGTCGATACTGAAATACCAATTCGGCGCAACATATATCACTATATAAACACACTCAGGAAAATTATTATTTAGTCAACCCCTTTCGATAGCTCTAGTTGAAAAACGACCAGGAAAGATGGTGAGGGTGGAGGGCACGAATGCCACTTAAAACCTATTTAGGATATCGACTTCCGCCTATATCTTTCCTAGACATCGTATCCAAATAGGTGAGCCTATTTAGGGAAGATTCATAATTTTTCCAACTTAAATGTGAATATACATGATTTCGCAACTCTACTATGGCAATAAATAACAGATATATTTATTCTAGATAACCACATATATATACAAGGCAGTATAAAATATATTCATTATATATATCTAATCATGCAGTAGATTTGGTGATAAACTAAATCAATTCAGAATTATCAATCACACAAATTATATCATACCAAATCAAATTAGATCAAATCAAATAATTAACTACCATATGTGATATTTATATCTATGGTAACATCAAAAGATATGTTGATTATGCTAACAAGATATCAATCAATTATCTACGGTTTATTGCCATATAAGTAATTCTATGCATGATAGTTTAACATGCAAGCAAGCAATATATTTTTAATTACCAATTTATTCTATATATGGTAATTTTTAACATACAAATTGGTTAAATTTACATGAAAACATATCAATTTATTCAATTAACATGCGATTTTTATTTACTTACTTTTTTAATAAATATATATATATATATATATATATGCATGTGGGTGAATATTTAGACCGAATATTGACTTTTATAACACATATATACTGTTTTTATACATGTAATATACTACAGGGACTATCCGTGTAATTTTAGCAAACTATATATCTATTTACAGCATTTTACAGCTTCAGTCCATAATTTCAGACAAATTTTAGTTTAGTCCCTTAGTAATTAACATGCACAGTCAATAGTTTCAGCGAATTACAAAACAGTCCTACTATTTTCAGTTTTTTTACAGATTTAATCTCATAAATTAATACATGTTTTACAATTACATGATTTCCGATTTACAACCCGATTATATGTTTTTACTGATTTTGTTTGTATAAAAATACAATTTTACAGTACACGATACATATTATATATCAATAAGTTTTTATAGGCAGGTTGATCATGTTAGACAGTAAAAAAATAAAAAATAAAACTATCATGCATGTTTTTTTTTTTAACAAATACATGCAGTTTGGGTTACTGTGTATGGTCTTATCAACAAATATGATTTTGTTGATATATGTGTTACGATCATGCTTTAGTTATCCATACAAGTAACAAACTCTAATACACATGGATTATATACTACGGTATATTTATCATCCTTTATTTATCCATAAAATAATACGTGCAATCACATATATGGAATAAATTAAGTTTTGAATTCGGTATCTTACGCACGGTATGTTGGTGAAGGTCGATATAGCAAAACCCTAAAAAAATCAGGATAAACCTCAAGATTTATAGATACCTAATATCTGTGCGTTTACCAAAAATCTCCAATATCCGCAAGCGTATATCTTAGTCTCCGCGAGCAAAGTGCTGATAACGTGTTGTGTGACATATTAACTCATATATATATGTATATAAATATAGGGAGAGAATATAGATAGAGACAACAGACGAAATGTTTATTCATTAATATGAGTGTGAGAGAGATACATCAAGAGACCTCTGACCCTCCTTTCCTTATATAATAGAGTATAGAGTTACATATGCTAGGAAAACTCAAGATAGGCTTAATAAACTAGGCCCAAGATGACCAATAATATACTACAACAGACTTGTACAAATACAATTTTTAGCGTTTCAGCTGTTTTATATTTTGGACTAAAAATTAAATAAGTTGTGTTTTTTGGACTTACGCTTAATAAAAAATCAAAAATTGGACCAAACATAAAATTGGGCATATGCAATTATGCATATGCAATTACGTGTATTTGCCTTTCCATAAGAAAACAATTTTTTTCCGGATTTAAGTGATGGCGATACCAAAATTAAAGAGATCATACTTTGCCCACTCTCTTTTTATTATGCCAAAATCATTACTACTCCATCCGTTTTTATTTAATTGTGCACTATGAAATTACGTACAATTTTGATCGGCTTATAACTTATATCAAAATTATCAAAATAAATTTTTTTTAAATCTAATCATAAAATTTAACATTTGAACTATATGATTAACTTTTGAAAATTTTCATTCCGACAATTTTGATACAAGTTCTTGGCCGGTCAAAATTACACGTAGTTTCATAATCGACAATTAAATGGGAACGGATGGAGTAATTATTCATGAAACCTCTATTTCATCCACGCACAGAAAAAAGGTTTATATTTTTGTACATTAACTCACTCTCTTTTTCTGTCTTCCGAATCTTGATTGAGAGATCGTGGAAACGAACGACTTCAACAGAGCATTACTGAATTTTGAGAGTACCTCAGACGAATATGTTCATAAAAATAGGATTAGGAAATCCTTTGGTTTGCAACACCAGTGTGGTTATAGTCAGTGCCTTGGATACAAAAAATGGCAACACCCCCTTGGTTACAAAAAAGAATGAAGAAGTTACCTCTCCACTGAAATCACGATCTCGAGAGGTGACCTTAATTTTTTATGATCCTTGCTGTGTAGTATTTGATGATAAAATTAAACCTAAAAAAATCAATATGAAATATATTATGCATTTGGTGAAAGTGATGATGTCGGCACAGTCGAAGATGTGCTCTCAAATTTTATGGAGGGCGATCCACCCGTACATTGTACCATTCCAAAACACGACAAGAATGCTCTGTTACACAACACCAATTTTCTCAATGTTCAAAATTTGATCAGAAATACAAAACCAGCAACCAGAAAAAATAGACAAACGAGGAGAATAAAGAAAACTATTCAACAAATAGCACGATACACAAACTATACACCTCCATTTTCTGTTTACACAACACCAGGTCCTAAAACAAATTAAACAATAGTGGTATAATAGATAAACACGCAATCATTATACTACCAGGACCCAACTGGTTACCGTAAGAAGGTGGCGACTTGGTACCTGGGCTGGAACCCGGTGTGGCGCTTTCCTTTGAACAAGTGTAACTGCATCTGCTGGGACGAACAACTCTGTAAACACCACTACTTGCTAGTACATAAATGTCTTTTCTACTATCTTCGCCAAAGGAGAAAATGTAGCCAAGAGTGAGATCAGAGCTTGCAGGTACATTGGTGCATGGTATAGGCGAATTACTTGCACATGTAAACGGGAGTTTGTTTGTGGTGAAGTTGCCGCTATTTTCTGGGGTTTCTGTGCCTGCCCAAATGTCTTTTGCGTACAGATCAGCATACAAGTACCTAGAAAATACAAAAGTTAGTATATTAGTGTTTCATTAATAGAATAATGAGCTTAGTGTTACACTAGTTTGAGAAAATAATCAGTGCTATACAGCCTATATTTATAACCCAAAAAAGAAGAAGAAATTTGGAAACCTTCTCAAGAAAGTGCTTCTCGAGATTGGCCCCTAAGGCTAACGTTGATTGTAAAAACTTCTCAAGATCTTCTTTTTGGAAGCAGAAAGTGCTTCTCTTCTTTGTTAGATATAGAAACCTTTTTAAGAAATATACTCTCAACATTTTCCAATGAAGAGAAGCAGTTCACCATTTTAATACGAAAATCCGAATTACTTCTAAAGCAGCTTTTAATGTTTTTCCCGTGAATATCATAGCAACTGCCTAACTGAAATTTCAGAAACAACAGCAATTCCAAACCTTAACTAACTTAGCAACCCATAATCGCCACAACCTCGATAACCAGATTTTCAGTGCATTACTAATTACAAATTTGCAATAGAAGCATTTACATACAAAGAAACAAATTAATAGAAAATAACTTGCCTTCCGCTCAAGCATGGATCAGTGGTTGATCGGTAAAAAAAGCCTCCTGTTATTGAGGCCGATCCTTCATTTTTGTTTACTTCAGAGTGTTTGTATCCCATTACTGGGGGAATTGGCCTTATAGAACTTAAGGAAGTGTTTCCACCAGGTGTCTTGGAAGGATTATATAGATCATTCCCCTCATACACACGCCAACCATAGTTTCCATTTTTTGTTATTATATTCACTTCTTCGTAATCATCCTATACGAAACAAAAAACGTCATTCAATTTAACTGTCAGGAATCTTAGTTGGTCCAGATAAAGTTGGTGTCTATCACTTTGGCTTATTATATTATTGTGCTCTAGAAGTTTTACAACACGTATCTATAATTAGCAAGTCACTTTTCAAATCATAATATTTCGGTAAGAAAAACACAATGGTCCTTGTTCGGTGACCAGATCAGCTTGTTTCTTAAACTAGTTATGTAACTATCTGGAAGATCTAAGAAGTCACCTCACTGTATACCCTCTAAAACGAAAAAAAGAAGACATTTGGGATAAATTAGTACCTGCCCGATATCTGCACACATAAAATAAGAAGGCCTTTCAGCATCAAAGCTGCATCGCCAAGGATTTCTTAATCCCAATGCAAATATTTCAGGCTGCATGTCTTTGTCTCCTGTGAAAGGGTTATCCTTTGGGATAGAATAGTTTCCCCACAGACCTAATTTAGAAATCTCCGAGGCACCTGGAAAATTATGACGGGACAATATTTCATATAAAAATTATGTCGGAAAGGGAAAATAAGCACATCATTCCAAAAGGTTCACTAGATTGCTCATATTTTCAGTGATACATTCGTCCTTTCGAGCTATCTTGCAAATTGTACTTTAATTTTGCCCTTCGCCAAACTAGCAACTTCTAACAATTTGTACAACATTCCTAATCTATCATATATGTACTTAAAACTATTTGTCGTAAGCGTTTTTAAGAGCTAATTGTGCCCTTTTGTATACAATCTATATATTCTACAACAATTTGTACCCCAGCCTATGGGTTTTGACAATTTGCACCCCATGCTAACATATTTTCCATCTAATTTTCATCGCTGGTTTATATGGAAATGACTAATTTATAAAAAAAGAACATGTATATCAATCAGTGAATATAATTAGGGGTATTGGTGGACGGTGAAAAAGGTGAAACGCTGTCAGTTTGTTCATTGATGAACAAAAATGCAATTTGTCCTTTGTGACTTGATAACTGTTATACAAGTTCCGCATGAGACACAGTGTTTGGAATAAAAAACTCAGATTTTGACATAATAAAAGATCATATGCACGAAAAACTAAAAGAGACTCACTCCAAATGTTAACAGAAAATGAGAAAACTGACTGTCAAATATCAAGATAATTACTTACTCGGGTTGGTATCAATATCAAGCCTCAAAACCTTTCCAAGCAGTGACTTTTTGTTCTGGGCGAAATTATAAGGATCCCCCGTATTCCCACCATCCCCCGTCAAAAAGTATAAATATCCGTCTGGTCCAAAAAGGATCTGTCCCGCGTGGTGAGATGTAAAAGGAAGCCCCATAGTTAATACTCTTCTCACTTCGATTGGTTTAGCACTTGTTGCCTGGAAAGATTTTCAAGTGTTAATAATAAACCTCTCCTAAGTAATAACAAACAATGTAAACTGATAATTTAACAGAAAAGGTTCAGACAAAATCCACCAGAATGGTGAGACTGTAAGATTGGTACAATTATCAGCCACAATATTCACTAATTTGCTTCCAGAATTAGCCAAATAAGAATATGAAAAGGTGAAATATTATCGAATATTGAGTGAAATTTTTTGGACTTATTTTCTATATAGTCACAAAGTACATTCGTATTTCTCACTTAGAGATACTTTTGATTGCATGCACTAGCTAAATGAGCTGATTTTTTAGTGACATGTTGTACACTAAACACATTTCATTTTCCATGAACATGCACTTCAATGAGATGATCTTTGGTTGGCATGTTGTTCACTAAACTGAAAATTTTATTAACAAAGTTACAAAACATATTGTAATTACCGAGGAAGGCTGAGATGCAGAACCATTCGCGGTAAACTCAGCCACAACACTATGAAACTGACAAGGTGCAGCCCCATTATCTGTACCCAATTCCGAAGGATCACAATTCACATCCGAATTACATGCACACCGTCCAGCACACCCACCCCACGTACTCTTATCGCAATTAAAAGACGAAAAAAAACGTCCATTTTGAGCAAAATTCGGATGGAACGCAATACCCATCATTCCAAATGCCGAATCAAAATGAACATGATCTGTTAGATCCAAAAATGGAGTCGATTCATCAAACCCCAAAGTCCCACCTGACTCAGGTTCAGGAATATCAGCCAACCAGATTTTACCCTCTTGGCCAGCAAAAAAAGCCCGAGAAGACCCGTCAGGATGTGGGGCCATGTTTAGATACGACCCATTTCCTATTTTCTCAAGACATATACCACTTGGAGGGGTTAAAGTGTCATTGCTATTTAGTTTGACAGGTACTCCGTCGTAGCATACAGTGTGTTCTGTGGAATCTCCACCGTATGCATTGCAGAAATCAGTTTTTGATTGCCAAAAGTCAGTTAGTTTAGTGGAATTTGAAATGATTGATTGGCTTGTTTGGCCTTTTAGAGACACGGAGAAGGGGGAGTTCACTATAGATACGTTTTGACAGGTATCCCATAGTTTTGAGCAAAAGTTATTGTCTGTCAATTGAATTGTGCGAGAAGCACTTGATGTAAGGGTAGAGTTGCAAAGTAGAGGGACGAGACGAGGAGAAGCATTGACACCGAAGAGTTCGGCTGAAAATGGATCACAATTCTGCAAATAAGAAGAAATACCAAATTAAACATCGAGATGCAGATTCTCATATCCGAAACTAAGTGACTACTTTAATTTAGTATCTCGGCTATATCATTCATTTACTTGAGATTCAACTATCTATCAAAAAAATCTACCGAAGAATCCTTTTCACATAAATTTTAAAACATCAAAAACTTTGCATCAGATAATGGCTTAAAATTGTACGCTGGTTCTGATAACAGAAATGCTGCATGAAATAAATTTATAGCTATTTGACTCCCAAAATCAGGTTTAAATAATTCTCTTAAAGCCAACTTAGGTATCCAGATGTGCGGAGAACAAGTTTTGCTAATTTCAAAAAGAAATTTTGTATGGAAATTGATATACCATAAAAAAGCAATCAACACTATTTGACTGCTAATGAGAAATCTAAGGAATTACACCATAAGCATTAATCTATTTTGGTAGTTCATTTCAATTCTTACTATATTTTAAGGAATTATACCATAGCATCAAATAACAATTAAAAATATGATGGATTGGTTAAAAGAATACATTTACATCTTATCATCAAAAGTAAACTGTTGTTTAGAAACGTTTCCTTCACCAGCAGTTACCAGACTTTTTATTATTTGAAGAAATATCAGGCCTTGGTTCATTATATTGCTCTAAAATAAGAAATGCTATCAACAATTTGCTTTCGATCATCCTCTTGGACAACCTCGAACCCATTTTTCTTTGATACATCAGACAACCATTGAACTTCATATACATGTTTGCTGTTTACTTCACCTAAAGGGCCTTAAAAAATTTGCTACTTATTTTCATGTATATTCTAACCAAACTGTGAAATAGGGTAACATCAACCAGAACTGTAGCAGTATATTTCACTTGAAACATAAGCCGGAGAGGATAAAGAAAAGACATGATAAGCAATAAAGTTGGGAAAGCGTAATTCCCATCCGTCAAAAAACCAAACTACACAAACGGAGAAATTAAGGCTTAGTACGTATAAACAACTTTTAGCAATCCTATCAATCAGTGCTAGAAACTGGAAAAAAAAAAACTTTACCAAATCTTTCTATTGGGATCAAGAAAAAAATCATACCGCGCAAAGGACAGATTTAACAAGAGAAGCACACCCAAGGTCAGAGATGTTCATAGACTTGAATTGCTTCTGCAAGTTCAAATCTTGCTTAGAGTCACAGCACACAGTTCCATTGTAAGGACAAAATAATAAAGGACTTGTTTGAGTAAAGGGTGCAGCTGCATCAATTAACATTGTACTCAAAAATAAGCTCAAATATTTAACCAAAATTAGCAATAAAAGTAAATGAAATATAGAGAAAAGACATACTTGAATCAGTGCATAAAGGGTGTGAGATAGAAGGTGTCAGATGCAAGAACAAATAGGTAAAGAGCAGAAGAAAAAAAGAAGCCCCACTCATATTTCCAAAAATGGACAAAGCACTCTAAAGCTCTAACAAAACTCCCCTCTCTTCATCAAATCTTATAGGGTTCACAAAAGTCACCACCTTGATTGTCACAGGGTTGACTCAAGAGCCACGCACAATAAATGTTTTTTAAAAAATAGCTATAAAAAATTGTGGGTTCTCATCATGGTTACAAATTTCTCAACTCTATACAGTGTTTACTCTCTGTCAATGACAATATCTCATGAAATCTCAACTTCCAGATACAGATAAGTGTGTCTCTATCTTTCTCTGTCCTTTTTTTTTTCTGTATATAATATATACTTCATGTATTCCTCTCTCTCTCTGAGATGAATATTAAAAGGTTTAGGCTTCAAGGGAATCAAATGGGGAGTCAGCACAGTTGACTTTCTTCAAGAATATTTAATCCCAAAACATGCCAAATTGTAATACAAAATGGTGGGTTGTTGAGATGATAAACCAGGAGCTACTTTTGGCAAAGATTACAAGAATCTTGGTTCGTACCATGTGTTTACCCCCCAATATTGACTGTCTTTAAGAAAGTGTAGATTTTTCATGACTTCAATTAGCATTGGCATCAGCAAAAGGAAAAGAAAAAATGCAGTTCAACAGCAGGATTTGATATACATACATATTATATAAAGGATATGACTTTTTGCAGAAAAATGATCACACTTTTGGCCAAAAGATAAATCTTTTTTTTCTGTAGTATTTATACAAACATGACACAAGCTTTCCTAAATACAACCTCTACCAACCTCTTACTCGCATAAATTCATGAAAGTAGACTGTATATCAAGCAACATCCGAAAGTCAATTTTTTTGCACTGAAGCTTCAGCAACATTAGTTAAAACATTTCAGTGAAATTGAAAAAATGAAGCTTAAAAAACTTGGTCCAAACTCCAATGTGGTTGTTTCAAAAAAAAAACAAACTCCAATGTGAATTTGATACGTTTGACTGTATATTTATACAACTATTAACTATACATACATATATATTTGAGAGAAATTATTACTACATTTGTACATGTCTGGAAGGAATTATTCCTTAACTAAGAAAATTTCGTTTAATCAAGGGAATTATTGATAGCTTCAAATACAAATAATTGTAATATTCGATCTTAACTTAAGTATGAAATTCCCACATGACAACAGGATGAACGCATAGTGGATAGGATCACATTATTTGGTAAATTGATTTTTTATTCTCTATAAAATAAGATATCAGTCACTCCCCTTAACTAGCCTGGCCTCCCTGAATAAGCCAAAATTTGCTTCAAAACTATGAAAAATCCCTGAATATTATTACCATTGATGTACAGTAAAACCTCCATAAATTAATAATTAATACTCGTTGTTTCACACAAATTTTCACTAAGGGCTAAACACAGAGAAAATGAATGCGAATCAAAAAATAATTTTATTATTCATTAATTTTACGGGTACTAATAAATTCTCTACAAAACTAGAAAATGAAAGTAATTTGATTCTTCACTTCGAATAATTTGTGATAGCTCGAAATGTTAAACTACACTCTTTTACGATGAATTTCGTTGAGTTTGAATTTTTCGAATTTGATGAAAAACTTTGCAGATTTGTTGATTTCGTTGATAATCTTGATGTTCTTCACATTTGGTGAACAATTTGATGACTTTTACCTAGATAAACGTGCTTCTTTTTGTAGTTATTTCTGGGTATCGAATGCCGATTTGTTGTAGATTTCTCGGGTGGAGCTCCTCAGATTTGGTGAATAATTTTGGAGATTTTGATCCGTATAAACGTCTTGCTTACCGCTTGTAGTCGTTCCTGAAGATCGAATGTGGATTTCGTTGCAGAAATTCTTCAGATTTGGTGAAGAATTTAAAAACTTTAATCGGTAGAAACGCGTTGCTTGCCGCTTTTAGATATTCCTGAAAATCGAAGGCTGAGTTTGTTGTAGAAGCTATTCAGATTTGGTGAAAAACTTGAAGAATATGATCCGTAGAAACGGCTTACTTGCTGTGTGTAAACGTTCTTCAATATCGAATGCAGACTTTGTTGCATTCGTTCGTCGAGTATATGAAGATGCTGAAGCCGGAGTGTGCAGATCTTTTATGTAAGAGTTGAATCCCTTGCTGTTGTTGAAGAGTTTCTCTATGTAGTCTTGAATACTTGAATATTATGAGAAATATGACACTACTCGCGCCTCTATTTATAGCTTTTGGGGTGGACTTTTAATTGCAATAACATCTCCCTAATTTCGGCTCATTATCATATTAGACCAAAATTATCATTTGATTTAAATTTACTATTTGTGTTTTGAAAACATTTTAATGAGTTCTATGATTATAAAAAACTCTTTGTTTGCTCCATACCAAATAATTTTTAGAAAAGGAAATACTTTTATTTTATTTAAATTTACTATCTTAATTTTATGAGATAATAAATTATAATTTCTTTTCTTTTAAATTACTAATAACTTCTTTTCTATTTAATTTTAGAAATTAGTAATCATTTTTAATTTTGTTTAAAAGACATGTGGCGTATTTTTAGTGACCGTAAATTTTACGTGTCAACGTACACTCGCTAAATTAATAAACTCTCTAAAATAATATTACAATTCCAAACAAACCGAGCCTTTCCCGACGAATCAGATTTGAACGGGATCTGATTCATTCAACTTATCTGACCAACCACGATAGAGTATAAGTTCGGCTTATCAAATTGGGTTTGGGCTAGGTAGCATAGATACTTCAGATTTTTTTTTCCTGGAGTACCCGATACGGGTACGGTACGGTACAGCAAATGAAGTATCCGGTACGATAAATGAAGTACCGTTGACTTTTTCATTGTATGACCATCTCGGTACGGCTTGGGTAGGGCACGGATCCGGAATCGGTACGTCTCCGATACTTTTTCGGAACGGCTGAGAAATTTAATTTTAATTTTTTCATAAAAATTAATTAAAATATAAGATTACCAATATAATAATATGAAATTTTTATGATTAACAATTGTGATGAATTTAATTAGATTTGTTTAGACACTAATTATGAAAAAATTATATTAATGTTTACTAAAATATCCATATAGAAGCCTAAATTGTACTAAAGTTTGTTAATTCTGTTATTTTAAGATTGTAATTTTTAAATTAAATCGTATATATAAATATAAATATTTTTTTGTTGATGTACATTTTTCGTACTGTATCGAAAATTTTCAACTTTTGTTATACCGACGTACCCGTATCGTACTGGGTATGGTACTCGTACCCGTACCAGTACAACATAGGGTTTGGGTTACACCGAAAGCTCTCACAAATTTTATCATAGTGAATTTGAGGTCGGTACCTTTTAAAACTATTTATTTAAGAGTTGATAGCACTTTCAAACTATTTATTGCAAATTGGTACCACTTGCTAATACACGTAACCCCAACACATTTGGCCCAATAAAAGTTTGACCAAGACCAAGACCATTGACCGCCGATCTCCGGCGTTTACCAAAAAAAATTGCAAAAAAAATTATAAAAATACAGAAAATTAGAAAAATTATAAAATTTGGAAAATAAAAATAAAAATAAACTGGAAACAAATCAAAAAAAATACTTTTTTACAAAAATCAAAAACAATTTTTTGACAATCTAATAAAAAATTTTGACAATCTAATACATTTTTTAAAAATTTAATATAATTTATTTGACAATCTAATATACAATTTTATACAAAAAAAAAAAATTAGCAATCTAATACAATTTTTTTGGCAATTTAATATAATTTTTTTGATAATCTAGTATAAATTTTTGACAATCTAATGAAATTTTTATGACAATCTAATAGGAGTACAAATTTTTTGACAATCTAATACAAAAAAAATTTACAATCTAATACAAAATTTTGACAATCTAATAGGCATTGTAATACAATTTTTTTTTACAATCTAATACAATTTGTTTGATAATCTAATACAATTTTTTTTTAAATCTAATACGATTTTTTTAATGATCTAATAGACAATCTCATATAATTTTTTTGACAATCTAATACAAAAAAAATTGACCATAAAACATGTCTCTTCTAAAAACACACCCAAATTTAGGTGATAGTTGAGTATTATCTTCTCGCGATAACCCAATTATATCGTGCATAAGAAATTTACTTAAGCTACTTCAAAACAAAAGTGTTGGGAAAGAAAATAAAATATTAACGAGATAAAGGGTAACAATCTCACAATTAGGAACATTTTAATAATTTTTTGTAACTTAGAATACTTTTTTATAATATTCGAAGCTTAAATTTAGAGAAGAAAGCACTTTTATTATTTTTAGTTTTATGAGATAAAGGTTTTCGGGAAAGTATTAACCACCACTTCTATTAAAATATTTATATTAATGATGACTTTTTCAAAAGTTCCACACTTGTAAATATAGTCTAATCTTTATAAACGGGTGATAATACTTAGTAGAACATGAGTTATGGTTATTATATAATAATGTTAAACTAGCTTGAAAATTAGAGAGTTTTCTTACTAAGTACTAAATGTGGCAAAAGTAATTTTGTCGACAATTAGTCAAAACTTGATAAACTCACAATAACAACAAACTTTTCTTAATGATAAATAACCATTATTATTGATAGAATTTCTTCTAATCAATGTGTAAATGAACAAAATATATAACGTTAAAAGCACGTATCATCATCAATACAAACGTTTTAACAAGAAAGCGGGGTATTACCCCCTAAACCCTTTTTATTAAAATCAAGCTAACATAATAATAAGTAACAATACACAATAATAGAATTGAAACATATTTGGTGATACAAAATATTACAAGTTCCGGACGGAGAAACCGTGTAGTAATACAAATCATGGAATTAGTACATTTCTAAACTACTTATTTTTAACTTGTCTTTTTTTTCCGGTCATGTCTTTTTCCTTTGCTGTGATATCTATTTATATCCAAGTGCGGCATGAATAATTGTGGACAAATTCACAAAATTTTCAACAAAACTATAGATCAATAGTCAGTAGCCTGCTTTTTTTCTTATAAAGTATAGGAAATGAATTGAAATCAAGCATAGAAAGTTCCAGACATTCATTTATGGACATTGGACAACTTTTTTTAAAACCATGAAAGAATGCATTTATTGTAACTTCCTTTTTTTTTTATATCTGAATTTTTGTAGCTCAATTAAAGTACTTAATATGATAGAATTTGCCAAAACTTTGTGATTGGAATTTGTAGGAATTCTTCGAACTTTCCGAAAATATAAAGATCGTAATTTTCTTACTTACGTAGCTTGTTTAATCACATAAATACTAAATTGAAAATTTTTTGTATCCGAATTTATAACATCCCGTTCAATATTGTCTCATAGCGCCGGTCTCTTTATTTCTGCAATTATAATACAAAAACAGATAAAATGATACAAAACAATAATTTATATAATAGTACCTAACTTGCACATATTATTATAGATTTGTTCTTAAAACATTATACAATAATAGTAAAATACTACAATATTTACAACTAATCACAATCTAATACAAAAAACTTGACAATCTAATACAACAATTTTTGACAATCTAATATAACAATTTTGATAATCTAATATAATTTTTTTGAAAATCTAATAGACAATATAACACAATTAGTCCATTGTAAATATCAAATTTAGTCCATTGTAAAGTCATAAATGTATAAAACTTCAGGGACTGTATCGAATATATTCAAATCTATTGAATTTGCAAAACCAGTCCCTGAACCTTTCAAATCAGGTCCCTGTAATTAACCAATTTACACTATCACTCCATATTCCAAATTTGTTAGGGTTTAGAGCAGAGCTGCCGCTGTCGTACACCAGGCTCCACCGTGACGTTGCAGCAACCATCGACGTCGAAGAGAGATCGTGATCTATGAGAGAGATAAATAGACGAAAGAGAGACATATATACATATATATAAAAATATATCCATATATATAAACATGAGAGGTTATATCGACATCAACTTAGACACTTTTTTTTTGCAAAAACGCTCCAAATCAAGATTTGATTAATGCAAATCTCTACGGTTTCATGACGGGAACACAAATATGCGTCTTGTTTTTTTTTTCGAGATGTATAATGACATGTAACAATGGTGATGGCGGCGGAGTTCATACCACATATATACATACATCAATATCTATAAATCTCTGTATATAAATAGATCTGTATAAAAATATATATATATATACTAGTAAAAGTTATTCACGCATTGCGTGTGAGACGCGTAATAGCATAAATCTCGTAATATATTTTATTTTGAACATAATATTCAAATTTGGTATCATTTATTGTAGTTATGCAGGTTAAAGTGAATTGTTAATTAATTTAGGCTACATCCATAATTAGTAAAATATAGTGAGTAAAAATTGTTAATTAATTAGATTAGATACATTGATAATTATTAAAATAGAGTGAGTGTATTTTTGAAAAAATTGGACAAAATTTGGCAGACTCAATTTTTCTTGAGTTTGGTTATATTAATAGTATGATATATATGTGCTTATAAAAAAAACATATATATATAGAGAGAGAGAGTGGAGACGTCGTCGTTGTGGTGAACCGCCATCGTCATACTGAGACAGAGATAGGTGACGATGGTTCACGTCGACTGTGGCGGAGATCCACCGTTCTCCGATGAGAGACGGGAGAGACAGATTTGTGAAGTTGCAGTTAGAGAGAGAAACTGTTTTGAGTTAATTAGGTAAAAAGAATTTAGACCCTTTTTATATTTATTGTACTAAAACCAAATTAAAATATTTAAAAAGATAGCTTATGCTAATAAAAAATAAAAATGATAATAAAATCTAATAATTCCCTTTAAGCGGTAAGAGACTCCAATTAATTCATTTTATCATACATTATTGACCTTTTATGTGAAATACCTGAGACCATCATAATACATATAAAAAAAGATGTAAAAATATGATTTATGAATATGAAAGTGCATAAAACGACGGAGTGTCGATAATATTATGGTTTATCTTTCCATTCCATTATTAGAGCATTTGTATCTGTATCATCAAATACCAATTTCTTTCTAAACTTTTGCATATTTGTTCAAAAAATCTTGTGCATCGGGTTCCCTTTCTATTACCCTAGATTTACAAACACATGAATTGTCCTTAAATATAAGGAGCGTAATGATTACCTCAAAAGTTTAAATATATTAATTATCCCATCAATTCTCTTTTATTTAGTACAAAAGTCTTAACATGGATAACAACATGGAATAAATTTGTTTTATAAACAAAAGTAAATAAATAATAATATATAATTGTTATAGGGAGAAAAGAAATAATATAGGGTTATTATAAGAAAATTAATAAATAAACTGGAATTTTACGTAAATGTAAACAGTTTCTTAAAAAATATAAAATATGTTATATTTGAGAAAATTGTTGAGTTAGCCGGTACGGATACTCTTACACAGTTACACCAAATCATCAAAATTTCGAACCATAAAAAAATGAGTTTAGCGTGTCTATAGACTCTATACACCATGAACAGAATAACCTTGATCATGTCATCCATGACGATAATAGTGCTTCATTTTTAAATGACTAATAGGACTAGGAGTATTAAATAAATCTCATTAATCAGTTATGTTTTTTGGGATAGGTCCAAGGACGACAAACGACAGTAGATTATTCCCCCTGCTCAAAATGAAATTGTGCAACTTGACAGCCTAATTAAAAAAATAATACAGTCTGGACAATGGAGCGTGAAACTAGTGAATATGTTGGATAACATTTAAATAAATAATTTGTCCACACAACCACGAGTCCAAATATTTTACCTCCTATTATCTATCTATTTTTGTATCCTATTACTTATTTTCATTCAAATTTTAAATTTTCACAAGTTATATCGCAACTTTATAAACTTTTATATTATATTGTATTCAAATTTTAAAACATTTGAACATAATATTGTTTTAGACAACTTTTTTAATATTCAATGTTTAATTTACACTAATTTATATATTTATTCCAAAATAAATTTTGTGTAGATTTTCTTTTAAAAATAATTATTGGAATGTATTGATACATGTATTATAGTAATTGTATAATTTTTTTCAAGTTTTTTAGAATTTTTTTGGATAAAATAAGCAAGAGGGCACGGAATGAGGTATTAAAATGGGATAGAAGATTTGGACTCCGTAACGACACATCTTATTTTCGAAATTTGGCATCTTTTTTCATATACTCCCATATAGAGCGGATTCAGGATTTTTTTTAATGGGAGCACAAGTAATCACATAGTAATAAACTCAAATCTAAAACTTAACATACAACGAAGGAGATACAAAATAAGTAAGGTTCATACCCTGTATATATTATGTATAAATATCACTTTCATAATAAAATTCATAACATAAAAAAAAACACCTTAAGTAATACTAGGGGTATATTCGTAATTTCATATGAAAAAACTTGGAAGGCATGTGCCACCCAATGTCCGGATCCGCACATACAAAGTTGATTTTTGTCACAAATGGAAATTAATAAGTCGTGATATGCACATACAATGTAAATGTTGATTGCAATAGTTTTATTATTTTTATAACCACGACACTACGACAATAAAAATTTCAGGATGACATTTCTTCACATACATAGTTATAACCTTTCCTCATACATGGTAAACCTAAGGGCTGGCGCGAGGTTTTATTTTTGGCGAACAAACATTCGATTTACAGTTGCTTACAATAACCAATTTCTAATTAAATTTTGATGATACCTAGTTTCACAGTGATGATAAGGAATTCAATAAATGTTTTCAACTTTACCATAGCAGTCGTACATTTAGCAACAAGAAGACTTAATTATTCCGATAGAAGAATATTATGATTTAGGGAGCTTGCTATCTCATCAAGACACAAAGATATACGAACTCTTAACATATATACGAGTTGATTCTCAATCCTAAACATAAAAAACATACCATGTTAACTCGCGGAGACAATTTTTTGATCAACCTTTAAGTAAATATATCAATAAAAATACAACGCATGTCAAAAAGAATAATACAGTCTCTCATCGAACTTGGTAAGAATAAATTAATAGTCTTTATTTCCCAACATAAATTAACTAGATGGCAACACTCCACATAATTTAAATAAAAAATTGTTTATACATAAATATAGCAGTAGGAAAGAATATTATTCAAGTTTTATGATAAGCCGAATTAGGCAACTAGCTTCTTGTTATTGAGAAATAACCTGTGGGATTGACTAAAATTAGCTAAAATTGTCAGCCTTCTAACAACTATGGGCAAGAAAGCACTTGGTTTTTCTTATCCAGAAGTAAATGAAATTGCAAATTTTCCGTCATTATTGTTCAAAGCAATCACAGTCACATTAATTACCACATATATATAGGCCATAGCTGCTACTTACTATGTGATCTCTTCTTTGACAACATGATTCCAGAATTTAAGCAAAATAAGTTGACTTATTTGGCAATGGGAAAAAGTCTTGATATTCCGGCCTATGATTATCTTAATTCCAAAATTCAAGTAACCTTAATTTTCCGATTGATTACTTTTTAATTGTCTTTTCTTATCCTAGTATTTCCAGTTCTAACTTAAGATACATGCACCAAACTAAATATATAGCACTAATGACTTTATTTCTTCAACTGAGACACGGGTAAAATATAAAGATTGTCCTCATTTTTTTCTCTATATTGAAATTTCTCATAAATAAATAATTTTAAAAACATATTTTAAGACATAATCTTATCGGTAAAAGAAAAAAAAAATCAGTAATCTTATCAGAAAAACATTTTTTGTTTTAATAGAAACTCACACTTTATTGGGAAAGAAATAATTGATTTTTGTATTTAAAAAAAAATGGAACAGAGTTAATTTTGTCATTTTTAACAAACCGGTAACTAATTTATTAATTTCTAAAATATGTGGGCTGAATTGTAATTTTTTTAAACTTGTGTAATTTTTTTTAATAACTGAAGATACTAAATAAAAAATTTGTAAACTCAGGTTAATAAATCAAAGAATTTGTTAAGGTAAAGATACTAAATTAACATTTTAGAAACCTTATATAATAAATCAAAAAACAAGTAAAACACATCACACTAAACTCAAATTAGCCCGTTTTAAATAAAGAAATTCACGGCTTGAAATATAAGCCCAATTACAACATGAAATATAAGCACTACTGATTTATAATAATGATGAACTTCCGTGTTCCAAAATATTTGCACTCTATGTATTTACGTGTAACTTTGGTCAGCAAATATATCGTAATTAAAATATTGAAATGTCAATTTTTAAAATTTGTTCATATAGTTTAACATTTGAAATATGTGATTAACTTTTAAAATTTTCGATTTCGACAACTTAGGTATGAATTATTTATCGGTCAAAATTACACATAGTTTCGTATAAACCCAACTATTTGAGATAGAGGAGTAGCTCCTTTTTTTTTTACCCATTCACACAATGCCATTGGTATCTTTGTAATATCTGCCTATAGAATCCTCTTGTTCGGAAAAACAACGCCAACGCAAACAAAGACCCCAATAAAGTGCCACAAGCCACCACGAAAAAAGACTTAAAACAGTGTGACCCATAGCACGAATTCCCCTCACCCGAAGCTTCTCTATCGTAAATAGAACCAATTATTAACACAGATGATATGAACGATCCTACAGGAGAAGAAATATCGATGGCGTTGAATATAGTTCCCATATGTGTGACCCCAAATAATTCCGACGTAATAGTGGGCATAAGTGAACATAGTGAACCATAACAAATACCGACTAAAAAAGTTCCCACATACAAATTACCCGAAAAATCAGAAGCAATAATAAGATGCCCAACAGTCATAAGTCCAAGAGAAAGTACAACATATAATGGCCTCGCCCACCCATTCGCATAGAGAAATATATCCGATACATATCCAGCACCAAATCGACCAAGAAAATTCCATATACCCCATAAAGAAACTAGAGTGTGAATTTCCACACTCGTATACCCAAGTGATTGTCCTATTTGGCTCACGTTATTTGACAAAGCAGATGCTGATCCTTTTCCGCATAATATGGCAATATACAATAGCCAAAAATCTAGGGTACATGTAGCTTGTAATAGATTCATTTCTTTGTTTTTGGAGAATTTCTCAGGCTCTTTTATCTCACTAGTTAGTAGTAGGGTCATCTCATCGGTGGGCAGTCCCGATAATTCCTCATTTTGAGCTTTAAATGCGCTTAAAACCGGAGAAACTAGAAGAACCAGAAGCAATAGTATTTTCAGAATTTGCGCCCATGAGGGGAATGTAAAGAAATTTTCCAAGATTATAAGGGCCAACAGATACATAGCTAAAGCAAGGGCTAGTAATGAGAGACCATTCAAGTGCTTTTTATCGTTATCGTCATTATTAGGCCTCGGACTTATAGGATGAAATTTTACGAACCACATGAACAAAAAGGAAACTAAAACAGGCAACAAAGCAAGGATTAGTACAAAAGTACTTGGGTTGTCTTTGATCACAGAATCAGTGGCTTGTATTAATACTGTTCCACTCAACCCGGCAAAGCCCTGGCAAAAGGGAACGCACATTGGACAAATTATTGAATGAATAAAATTTTTTCCAATCGAAAAGGAAACTCCGGTATCAATACAAATTAGTGGCGAATAATGTAATTTGCATGCTTATGTTGAACATGCTCAGATTTGTTTCTGCTTGGCAGGTGGTACACTAATCGGTTATTTTTCAAGTTTCAACAATTCAGATTGTTTTCATCGAGTTAAATGCGCTTCAAGCAGGATGAACCGAAGATCAAAGCCGTCAATGACATTTTCTTTCGTAAGTTGGAGCCAAAAGCGAACCATTAATAGTTAAAGCAAACAATTTTAACGGTTCCATACAATACAATTAGATTATGATTGTATGGGTTCGGTGCAGTAGCCACCGAAATCGGAAATTTAGACAATTGCGATTTCGGTTTTTATATCCAAAAAGGCACGTAAACTCTCAACATATAGATTTAACAACCACTGTTTTTTTAGAAGAATAATGAAAATATTTATAGACATAGCCCCCACCCATCAGAATAAATTAATATAGACATAGCCCCACCCATCAGAATAAATTAATATAGACATAGCCCCACCCATCAGAATAAATTAATAAAGGACCACATAAGAGATGGATACGTTAGATAAGAAAGAATGGCCATAAATTACGTAAACCTCAAAAGGAAGTAAATATCTGAACCGGCTGTGATCTTGCAGATCATTCCCATTATAATCCGAACAACTGTGGTTACATTCAGTTTAATGACCAAAACTTTATTGTACATTATATAATCCGATCATCACTCGTTACAACTTTATTTTACTTTAACTTCTTTTTATGATCATAAGTCTTGACCACTAATTTTAACTACTTCAGAGGATAAGAAGAAAGATGAGCGGCCGGTCCCCCTTAGTTGATGGTTTATTTTATGTCAAACGATAATATCTTGTTTAATTATGACATGTTTCAGATTTTGTAATTATCTTTTGTGATTTTTTTTACCGCATGGTATTTTATTTCATTTTATTTTAACCAAGTTAAAAAGATATCCAAAAAATTGTACGAAAATACAAAAATACGTCAGTCAGGCCGGCTATGAGAACTAACAAAAAAATTTAAAACTTTACGTCACACATAATTAAAGTAAAATAAAAGGTCTACATGGATTTTATCACTTCCGATAAAGGGAGCTGGATCTACCACTAAATACTTACTCATGATGTTCATGGATCAAAAAAAATGAAAAGAATATTAATCCGGCTCGAAATGAAAATTTTATATCGAAGCAAACTCCTTACCATCATTATTCCGACGATAGTCCCGCTATAATCAGGAAAGTTTCGAACAGCCGTGACAACGTTTGCAGTCACGAAAAAAGTCCTTCCATGAGACGCTACCGCCATGAACAAACACATGACCGCCACAGGCGGCCTACTAATAACACCAATAACGCATAACCATATTAGAAAGTAACCGGCGAACTGTTGAACTGCTCCAGCTAGGTGGACAAGCCATGGTCGGCTAGGGACGAAAGAGTAAAGGAGACCTGAAAGTACACCGGCGCTGACACCAATATCAAGAAAAAGTGCGACCGCGTCGAGTGTGGATTGATCATAAGATTGTGTTGATTTTAAGAGTGGTGAGATTATACCGAACGTGTATGCTCCTAGGCTGACCTGGATCCATATACTTGCCACTGTGGCACTCCATTTGGTGGTTCTAAGCTCCATTTTCTTTGGAACTTTATGTTAGTAATTACTTTAAGTATAATGGGAAACGGAAATTATTGGTATATGTTAGTATCATGAACATGCACGTCAATAATGTTTCTATTTGGCACGTCTAGTAGTCTAAATATTATTCTTTATTTGAATGATTGGAATAAAACGGAAACCACTTAGCAAAATTATGCACAAATGGTAAGGGGTGCAAATCATGAATTGAGCCAGACAATATGTCATATCAGTTCGTTTACTTAACGCCTCCCAAAATTCCATTCAGACTCTGCTCGTTTATAAATGAGCCCCGAGCTGAGTCTAAGAAGAACCGTTTATAACGAGTCAAATCGATATGAGCATGGTTTTCAGGTTTGTTTAGTATTACACTAAAAAAACATACTCAAATAGTGACGGGATTAGTTACGGTATTTTTTGTTACGAGCTTATTGACGACGGTTTTTGTGACGGTTTAGTCAATTTGCGACAGATTTGTGACATCTTTTTAAATTAGTGACAGACTTGTGACAACTTTTGACTCTTACTAAATCAAACATTATTTTATAGTGTTATTTCGGTCCTGAAAAATTATTCTTTTACTTAACTAAATTATATAACTAAATTGAGAAAAAAGTAATGATATATGCACAATGTGTTTATGCACGTAGTTTTGTACGTAATAGTAATTACTGTTTTGTCCTTGATAGATTGTCCCTCTCTTTCCAATCCGTTCCACTTTGTACACCCTTTCTCTCTCTCCTCTTCATTTCTCCCATACTCTCTCTCTCTAATTGTGGAGTAATAAATGGGGAGTTCTCTTTCCCATACTGTAATTATTTACAAATATAAGCGATGTGAGAATTCGAATTCCACGTCTAACTGACATTTAATTTTTTTTTTCTTTCTTTTCTTTCTTCTCTTCACGTGCTGTGCAAATTGTTTTGGTTTTTATTTCCTTCTTTTCTCTTCGTACGTTCTTATCTCTGAATTCGTCATTTTAATATATACCAAATTACTCAATCTTACCCAAAAACTTTTCCAATTTTATCCCAAAAAAACTCTAAGCACCAACCATCAAATTCTTTCATATATCAGATTAATATATTTTTTTATCAAATCAACATCACTCTACCACTACAATTATCCCCAATTTTACCCAAAAACAAAATATCTCCCAATTTACCCAAAAAAAAAACATTTCCAATTTTACCAAAAAAAAAACTCTAACCATCAACCATCAAACTCCTTCGTATATCAAATTAATATATTTTTTTCTCAAATCAACATCACTCTACCACTACATTTATCCTCAATTTTAACCAAAAAAAAAACTATCACAATTTACCAAAATAAACTCTAACCATCAACCACCAAATTACTTGCTATATCAAATTAAGATCATTTTTTTTTTCTCAAATCAACCTCACTCTACCACTACAATTATCAAGTAAATATTTCTTTTTATTATTGAGTTTAAATTTTATGTAAATAGATATAATTATTAATAAGCTATAACATTTATTAATTAAAAGTTTTTAACTTTTTTTACTGACCTTTAAATATTTATCTTCAAATTTGTTTAATCACAATTAATATTGAATTTTAATTATATAATGTTATATGTTGCTCTAATAATACTTGAGTAATGAAAATAACTTAGATAAATGATTAAAAAAAACTTGTTTGGGCATGTACATGTGAACTTGTTTTGTTAGAGACATTTTATTATTTTGGAGTTTAGGTTAGTAATTAACTTGTTGGATTCTTATAATTTTTTGGAAGTTAAACGTATTAACTCATATATTTAAATTTATGTTAAATATTTTATTGTATCATTTATATTTGACAGTGATATTTGTTAAAATATTCAATTGTTTAGCTACCTATGACAGAAAAAATTAAATTAAATTCAGGTCTCATTGATGATACCGTTTTATATGAGCAGAAACATCATATTTATAATATCATTTGGGGATCAACTTTGTTAGACGAAAAAAAGGACATTCGTAACTATAATCGGTTTCCGGTAATTGATGATCATAGAGTTTTATATTTGCTAAATGTGGCTGGTTTTTATGGGTTGTATAGCTTGGGATATAAACAAGTTGATAATCATTTGATAACTGCATTAATCGAGCGCTGGAGACCAGAGATTAGTACGTTTCATTTTCCGATTGGAGAGTTAACAATGACTCTTCAAGATATAGAGGTATTAGGTGGGGTTAAAGTGGACGGAAATGCTCTTGTATGTGATGAAAGTGGATTTACAACAACGGCTAAACATGCTTTGGTAACTGATTTATTAGGTATAGTTACACGTGATACTTTTACTGATGATGGGATGATTAAATTTAGTTGGTTGTGTTATACATTTAACCCTCAATCTGTCAACAAGTTTTCATCTGTGGACTATATTATGCGTGTTACAAAAGCATGTATGTTATTGATTATTGGAAGTCAGTATTTACAAGACGACAAAGGAGTTGGTGTGCCAGTACACTATTTAGCTTATATGAGAGATTTTGATATATGCGGACAATATAGTTGGGGTTCAGCCATATTGGGATATACATATAGGTCACTAACAAAAGCAGCTCTTATTGACAAAAGAGGCAAATCAAAAAGGGGGGTGACTGGCGCATTGCAATTGTTGCAATATTGGGCATAGAGTAGATTTAAGTTTATGCGTCCTGAATATTCAGCGGATGATACGCCACCTGAAGGGTTTCCATCTTATCCATTTGGACGCAGGTTGATAAGTTTGCTTTTAGTTTTCGTCGTTCAAATTATTGATATGAATTATATGATTAATTTTGCTATTTGGTTTTGTAAATATTATACAGATTGGCTGGATGTAAGGTGACGTATACATCAGGTATCCCTTTTCATAGCGTTCGGGTATTTCATGACTTGTTTGACATGGTGGGTCATCGTCAGGTAAATATTTTTTCATATTTGTTTGTCCATTTATATATAGAAAATTGTAACCCTCTTTCTCACTATTAATAATTTTTAATTTTTACTATCAGGTCATTTGGGAGCCGTATCCAAAACTGGCTGATTTGCCTGATTGCTCGAAGGCAGGTCAATGAATATGGCGTTCAAGCGTCCCTCTTATATGTACGGATTTAGTGGAGTATCATAATCCGGAAAGAGTGATGCCACAATTTGGTATGATAAAAAAAATACCTCCTCCTGCCAAAAACTCTAAAAACTTATGCACACTGAGCTGCAAAGGTCATGCGGACTATAACTGGGTGCAACGTTATCAAGAGCACCTTGAGACTTGGAATGCAAGAGCAGAACACGTTCAAACATCCGAATTTCATAATGACATCCAAATAGCAAGTGATAACTACATGAGATGGTATAATAGAATCACCAGAAAAAGGATAGGTCCGCCTGTGACGCACCCACAAGAAAAAGGTGTGCAGCCAGTTGCGGGCGTTATGGCATACATGGTACTTATTTAGCTATTTTTTTTAATTGTTAACATTAATATTTTTTAATTTTATAATTTTGATGACTTCAGACTTTAGACCTTAATGACTTCGCACCTTGTGAAAATAAAATATTAATTCAGGACACCATTGCTTTTAGTGGTCATTTTTTAAATAGTTTTATTAATCAGTATTTTAATGTCTTTGTTTTTTGTAGTTTGAAGAATTGGAACAAAATTATGAAAAGGCGGTTCGAAATGGTAAGATGAGTAAGATACAAAAATATTGGAATATGATTCAATCTGTTGGAAGGAGACCTCCAGTGCTGGACCATGCCGAAATACCGCACCAACAGCGTTCGAGCGTCCCACCACATCCACATTCGGGTCCGGATTCGGGTCCGACTTACTCTACTAGTGATTGTTACATCCCACAGTCATCATACACATATCTTCGACATTCTACTTCATCGTTTGCGCATGACATGACAAGCGATTTTTGTCCATGGGTTCAGCCTCAAATGTCTACTTCATCGTTTGCGCATGACATGACAAGCGATTGGAGTCCATGGGTTTAGCCTCGACATTCTACTTCATCGTTTGCGCATGACATGACAAGCGATTGGATTAATGAGTACCAAACCCCAAACCCCAATGTTTTTCCTGACGAAGGACCGAGGACGGATTTTTGAAGTATTTTTATTTAAGAATATGTTTTTAGTGGTGCATGAGTTAGTAGTATTTTTCGTTTTATATATTTTGTACCAAATCATGTGTGACAATTTTATTTCGTTTTCCCGTTTGTATTTAGCCAAGAAATGAAATAACAATAGCCAAGTAATAAATAGAGACTTTAAGCAAAATTCACGAAATGTGAAATACGTAAAATAGCTAACATTTGTTACAACATTATAATTATTCATCATCCGATAAATTGGTAACACCAAAATAAGTGTCCGGTCTCGACATTCTTCTTAAAGCTTCATAATAATTAAAATTTGGTCTAAAAACTTCTTCCCATGGAGAAGCTTCACAAGAGCGAGTCTTTTTCCACCCGGCACTAATATTTGGCATGGAAAAAGGCCTGACATTGTTTCCGCTTTGATCAATGATGATCTCCACGTAATGGTTTCTATTCATATTGGCCATTACAATCATAGAAGGATTTGTCGGAGGAGCTGTATGCATAGGCAAATAAGTTGCCAATCCTTCATCAAGTGTCACCACTGCCATATTGTACTTTGATGCAATTACATAACCCGACTCTGGGAAGTGCATCCAATTTTCTTCATCTGGCATATTATACGGATCATTCCAAATAAATGAGTTCCGAATGAAAGTGTAACCTCTTATTTGTCCAATAAGATCAAAATAGTAAGTTGGGTGGTTATCAATTTCATGGAAAAGGTCTTTACGCACTTGACTCCAATCATCGGCTCCTAATCTCATTCCCATTGCCTTTGCAATCACTCGAAACCCACAATTCCCATCACCGGCTACATCATTGACCGTCAATATATGATCGTGAAACATAGACGGAATCTGCTCCATATATTTAAATGACTTGCGGAAATGAGGGCTTGACTGCGATGTTGATTTACCTTTCTGTTTCTCATAAACTGAATACCTAGGGGGTATGGGGGGTGATGGACCATAATTAGTTTTTGCACTGCTGTAACTGCGTCTTTTTTGTGTCTGTTGATCCTTGAAAAACTGAGTATATTCAAAGGCAGATGGGTCCCGTGTGGTTGAATATTTGGTAGGTCTTTTCCCCCTTGACGATGGTTTATTTCGTGGTTTGACCAGAGGCTCTCTGGCTGTTGTTTTTAAAGGATTATACAAAAGTTCAATTTGTGCCTTGAAATTCTCCCTCATGATTGGATCACTCGTTTGATCATACTTTCGCCTTAAAGCCATTATATGCACAGCAATGATGTTTTCATCCTCCGCTATATTCTCTTCGTCAAAGCTTAATTTTCTCCAGTGAGGATCGATGCATTCTAGTGGAATAGGACAACCTCGCTCTCCGTAGTTACGAATAACATGGCAACATGGAAGATTGTAGACCAATGTTATCTCACAGCTAGAGCATGTAGGGTCTGCTTTTATCCATTCGAGTTGCTTAACCTTTTTTAGCATCATATCCATTGCGTGAAGAGAACATTTACCTGATATAAAAGTGAGAATGCAACTATATAAGTTCAACGGAAACAACTAAATAATTTGGAGAAATAAAAATATGAAATTTTTAAAAAAGAAACATTAATTAAATAATAGAATCTGACCTCTTAATTCTGAAAAATATGGAATTTCGTGTTGTCTTTTAACAACATTCATACTATTCCCCAATGACCCCCTAATTCGATTGTGTTGAATTGACAACAAGTCAATTATGTATATCACCATGTTTTCAAGGTCGCCACCGGAGGTTCCAATATATCTTTTAAATGTAGAATGAGCACCCTCGACCCTATTTCAAATAAAATGTTAATTAAACAACATGATTATTTATATATAAAAATCAAATACATATATCAGAAAAATTTGTAAATATCATACCTATTAGTCGTCCTGTTCCCGAAGTGCCTTGTCTTGTTAGTGTAACAGGCCACAAACTTTTCTTTGTGACTATCTAATAAATCACACATATATTTCAAAGCAATTGGATATGCTTTGTAGACACTCGACAGTGTCATGCGTGCTGCTTCAAAGTCATATTCAGTTTCACTATCAACAAGAGTTAACCAATCTTTATACATCTTCGCCCATATAGCCTTAGGGACTTTTGGACTGCAATGTGTTACGACGTTCTGCGAAATGTGAAATGTGCAAAATAGATGGTTTGTCGTAGGAAAAATATGTTGCACAACATTCGTTAACACTTGATCCCTATCTGTCAACATTACTCGTGGGGTCTTACAATTTTTCATTATCATCCGGAGACACTCTAAAGCCCATTCGTAAGTAGGTTGTTGCTCATTACGCAAACAAGCAAAAGCAACACAAAATGAATTTTGTGTCGATGTGACGCCCACAATTTGGAGAAATGGCATGTTAAACCTATTTGTACTATAAGTGCAATCCAAGCACAATACATTGGGAAATGCACATACCAACTTCACGGAATCTTTATGCGTATAAAACAAATCTTCTAGTTGATTTGTGTGCGGGTTGGTCCTATGAAATGATATAAACTCTTTTCTATCCAAAAGATACATGAGATGTTGTATTTGACTTTTACCTACCCTTTCTTTAACTTTTTCCCTGGCTTTAAGATTATATATGTCTTTCTTATTAGACTTATTGCTAGGAAATTTACGTTTTATTGCAGAAAGAATAGTCCCCGGCTTGGCAAGACTATCTACCATAGTTCTAAACATACCCTTTTCATCTTTATTAAGTCTGCGCGCTTGTGAATGAGCTTCTGGATAAATATCATTTTCATGATTATGCGTTCCATTTTCTATGTAAAATCTCCAATTGTTTTCCTCCATGTAACACTCGATTTTAAATAAACAAAAACATTTACCAGAACTCGTGTCTCTGCTTGATGATTTTTTCGGTTTCGGATCCCCATGTTTTTTACACTTCAAAGTGACTCGACTTTTACTATCAAAGTGTGCATTGATATTTTTCGAGTACGTTGTAGTAAAAAAAAACCTAGACCAGTCGATATCCCGTACAAGTAGTCTTTCATTTCATTGAGTGAAGCAAAAACCTGTAGAAATAAGATATTAAGAAATAACTCTACAATTAAGGAAAAATTCCGCCAAAAACTTTCACCTATATATCATAACTATATTTGCAGCGACTAATGAACGAGAGGAGTGGGAGCAGTACACGGAAAGGAGGACGACTAAACACGCATGTCTCAGGGCGGTTTTTATATAGTATAGATTTAATCAATTACATAAGCATCCATAAATATTTTAAACAGTTTAAAATTTAAATCGCAAAAAACTAGTTTCTAGCAAGAAATAAACCAGCTAGTATACAACTCAAACATTCCAAAGGAAAACCATAAACCGCTAAAATCCATCAAATCTAACATGAAAAAAAAAATTACATTATTTGATACAATCTAAATTTCATAATACTAAGTATTCTGAATTCTAACACCAAATTCCAGCTAGTACTGGACTTATTGTTGGCACAGTGTACGAATTCACAACTACGTTTGTATAGCCTCCCTCTGAGAATTGCTTGAAATAATCCAAAACAAATAAATAAATTTTTTGATTAAATTATTTATATGAGTCCTAAACAAAACAAGTCTTTTAAGTCAATTTTGGGAAATAACAATTCATTCTATATAAATACCATACTTATAAAAAAAAACACATTAAACGAAATATTTATCTAATGAATAACATTCATTTATCTAATTTATTCAATCACACTATAAACGATTGTAAAAAAATTTAAATAATTATTTTTAGCTACAACATTAAACGGAATATATCACGTGGTTTTGAAAATAAATAAAAATAGACAATTACTTAAAATATGAAAAGGATTTTTTGAGACAAAGCAGAGTACTTTGGAAATGATTTCTATAATCATAACCTATCCCGAATTCAGTTGGCGAAGAATTAATATTATGTTCGTTATCATCTGGTTGGGGATTTTCGTTATATCCATCATGATCCCGCTGAGGTTCTATAAACTGACTTGTAAAAACTTCTTGTGATGCGCCAGGTTGGTGACTCGTGTAATTATAGTCACCACTTACAAACTGATTATCAAAATACGGATTGGGATGATTATTCAAATATGAATCATAAGAAAACTGAGCATTGTCATAAGGATCAGTCGGAAAATTGATATTTTGAGATGGAAAAAAAGTATTTTGATTAGAATCGATCAGAAATTGGGTGTTTTGGGAGTATTATCCGGAGGAGGTAAATTAAGATTCATTCCCCAAATATTATAATTGTTATCCATACTTGAGAAAAAAAATGATCTTAATTTGATATAGGAAGTAATTTGGTGGTTGATGGTTAGAGTTTATTTTTTATAAAATTGGGGGAGATATTATTTTGGTAAATTGGGATAGTTTTTTTTTGGGTTAAAATTGGAGATAAATGTAGTGGTAGAGTGATGTTGATTTGAGAAAAAAATATATTAATTTGATATATGAAGTAGTTTGATGGTTGATGGTTAGAGTTTTTTTTTGGTAAAATTGGAAATGTTTTTTTGGGTAAATTGGGAGATGTTTTGTTTTTGGGTAAAATTGAGGATAATTGTAGTGGTAGAGTGATGTTGATTTGATAAAAAAATATATTAATCTGATATATGAAAGAATTTGATGGTTGGTGGTTAGGATTTTTTTGGGATAAAATTGGGGAAGTTTTTGGGTAAGATTGGGGAATTTGGTATATATTAAAATGACGAATTCAGAGATAAGAACAGACGAAGAGAAAAGAAGAAAATAAAAACCAAAACAATTCGCGCAGCACGTGAAGAGAAGAAAGAAAAAAAAGAAAAAAAAAATATTAAATGTCAGCTAGACGTGTGATTCGAATTCTCACGTCCCTTATATTTGTAAGTAATTACAGTATGGGAAAGAGAACTCCCCGTAATAAATAAAGCGTGAAACAGTAACTATTTACCCATACTAATTACTATCTCTCTATATGCATATATATTTATATGTATGTATTCTTTCTCTATCCTATATTTAAAAAACAAGCAAATTACGAATACAAAATTGTGAAATAAAATCAGGCATGTGAAAAACTAACTATTTTTTATATAAAATTGGAGGTCTAAAATATGGTGAAAGAGTGAAAACAAAGTAATAATTGAAGTAAATTGACTTAGAATGGTTCCATGAAATTATTAGTCACAGAGAGAGATAGCATGGATGAGAAATGGGTAATTTTGTCTTTAAAAAAAGTAATGTTATTATTGAATTATTAAATGCAAAGAATTTCATGGCTGTTGGATTATATCTTCTATAGTGACGTGGATAAATCTGAACCTTCTATTTTTTTCTGTGTATTACTCTGTGCACTTTTATACTATGCGTATAGCAATAATCTTGAGAAAATTAACTAAACATACAACTTTTCAAGTTTAATTATCAAAAAGTACAAATCAAAACTTTTATTTTCAAAACATAGAACTCCAATAAATATAGAGTTAATTAAGGATTGGTATTTTTTCTATTGTGTATGCAATTTCTCGATTGCTTATGCATTTTTCTTATTTTTTATACATTTTTCTTATTTTTTATGCACTTTTTTTGTATTGTGCATGCAATTTTTTGTATTATATATGCACTTTTCTTATTGTGTATGTCATTTTCTCGATCGTGTATACATTTTTTTGGATTGTGTATGCATTTTTTGGATTGTGCATATACTTTTCTGATTGTGTATGCATTAACCTCGATTTGTGTATCTACTTTCTCGATTGTGTATGCACTTTCTCAATTTTGTATGCATTTTTTTTATTGTGTATGTAATTTTCTTATTGTTTATGCAATTTTTTGTATTGTGTATGTACTTTTTTGTATTATGTATACAATTTTCTTATTTTTTATGTCATTTTCTCGATTGTTTATTCAATTTTTTGAATTGCATATGCATTTTTCTGATTGTGTATGGACTTTTCTCGATTTGTGTATGTATTTTCTTAATTGTCTATGCACTTTATCGATTGTCTATACATTTTTCTTATTGTGTATGCATTTTTCTTTTTTATGCACGTTTTTGTATTGTGTATGTATTTTTCTTATTGTGTATACTCTTTTCTCAATTGTGTATGTACTTTTCTCGATTTGTGTATATATTTTTTTGATTGTTTATGCACTTTCTCGATCATGTATGTATTTTTCTTATTATTTATGCACTTTTCTTATTGTTTATGCAATTTTATTTTGTATGTAATTTTTTGTATTATGGATGCGCTTTTGTTATTGTGTATGTCATTTTCTCGATTGTTTATTCACTTTTTTGTTTTGTATATGTATTTTTCTGATTGTATATGCACTTTTCTCGACCGTATATGTATTTTCTCGATTGTGTATGCACTGTCTTGATTGTGTATACATTTTTCTTATTATGGATACACTTTTCTTATTGTTTATTAACTTTTTTTTTATTGTGTATACACTTTTCTCGATTGTTTATGCATATGTATTTTTCTTATTGTGTAGCCACTTTTTTTTATTGTTTATTTACTTTTTGTATTATGTATACACATTTTTATGGTCTATGCATTTTTCTCGATTGTGTATGCATTTTTTTTATTGTATATGCACTTTTCTGGATTGTTTATGTATTTTTGTTTATTGTGTATATACTTTTTAGAGAGTGTGTATGCATGGATTTTGCATGCACTTTTCTCGATTATGTATATAATTTTCCGGATTATGTATGTTTTTTTTTCTCGGTTGTGTATGCATTTTTATAAATTGTGTATTCTCGATTGTGTAGACACATTTTTTGGATTGTTTATGAACATTGTTTGGATTGTGTATGCAACTTTTTGCGATTGCGTATGCAACTTTTTTAAGTTGTGTATGCATTTTTCTCAATTTATTTACTTTGTCTTGTTTTTTTGAATTTTTAATTTTTAATTTTTTTTAAAATTTTAGAATTTTTATCTTTTTGTATATTTTTAAAAATTTGTTGAGTTTTTAATTTTATTTTATTTTGAAATTTTTGCCCAAGATGATATGTGGAGATGATCGTCGGTTTTTGCCATAGATATATATATATAGGGAGAGATAAATTTTATAAGTGTACTATAGAGATATATCATGAGTATATTATGTAGTTTTTGTAATTGGTATATTAGTTGTATGTTTTGGAAAGAAACTTGTAGCTGTTGTATATTTTGATAATATGTTTTGCTCAATTGTATGTTTTGATAATTACCCATTTATAATTTAAGTTTAGATTCTAATATAATTTTATTATATATTTAAAAGAGTTACTACAAGAAAATGTTAATATGGCAACAGTTTAATTTTTAAAAACTGTTGGTAAGTGAGTGTCGCTAAATTTTTGCAACAATTTAGCAACAAAAATTTTTGCAACAATTTAGCAACAAAAATTTTTGCTAAACTGTTGCTAAATTTAGTGACATTCACTTTACCATCAGTTAGCAACAGATGCTCTGATAGTAAGTTGACATTTTATTTTATTTTGCAGTGAGTAATTATCAATCATGTCCATTGTGATGAGCCTTAAAATGTAACAGGCTATCGAACTTAGACCAAGTGCATATAAAAGACCATTCTCATAATATGATAGTCATAACCCATCGAATTCCCGGTCCATATAAAAACCACGTTGTTATTAAAGTCAACATTGAAATAAGAAAATATGGTACGGACCAGTCCAAAACGAACCCACCAAGCCCAAGACCCATCCGGCCTAAAACCCATCCGGCCCTAGGTTGGCAGTCCCAAAAACCATACGGCATATAGCAGCCGGATCACTTTTATAAGAGATTTGTGTCACATATCTAAACTACACAGTATTTGGAATGGCCAATCAAATATAGACAGGTGGATAAGAGCAAATTGTTGTCTCATCATCCATGGATATATAAGCAGTAGCTTGTAAATGAGGAAAGAAGGAAGAAAAAGACTAAGAGAGCTCACATATTTATAAAAATGGTTTTTTTGATAAGTTTCTTATGCGGTTACAAGCTTTCCAATTAGTATGAAATCTTTGAGTTAATTTTACACTCATCAAATGGCGCCGTCTGTGGGAAACGATAAAAAAAAAGTTGTTCCCATAAGTTGCTGCATAAAAAAAAGCCTTGTTATAATCCCACAAGCAATATCAAAATGAAGTCCGGGTGAGTAGGCCATACAAGTTGGGCCATAACCAACCGACAGGGTGGGTATCACTGCCGAAGAGCTTGGAACCATGCCCCACTGGATTGGGAGCCTCAGCGTAAGCTATTACTCAGACATGTTTTATTCGTACACATAACACTTTTATACCATTACATATACATACACACACAACTACATACATCCGATGAAAATTTCTTTACCCAAACAAATGAATAAGCTCAGCTACATTCCCAAATATACAACATATATAGTACAAAAAATACGGATGCAAACACATATACCCCATCACATCCCACCTCTTTTATAACCTTAGGCCAAGAATACTCTTATGTTTTGGGAGCTCAACTCTTTTTTAATTGTTCTATTTGAATCACGTCGGATTAAGTTTTACATGTTCGGACAAGTTTTTCACCGACTTTAATTGATCTCGGATTATGTGCTTACGGTACCGACCGGTGGTCACCATAGCCGAATGGCCACCAGAGTCGAACGGCTCACCACCACAGTCGACCGGCCCCTCACTTGTCCTACCGGGTCGCGGAAAAATTCGACCAGTTTCGCTCTCTTTCTCTCCATAATTGGTTACCCAGGATATAGTACAAAAAGATATAGATATATACTAAAAGATCCCATGAGTATATATAGTCTTGCAATTTTTACCAATTTGAGTGGAAGAAAATAACATTTTTTGATGTTGGGAGTTTTATGGAAATTTCTCCCCAGGTGACCAAAGTTTCAAAGTTTACATAAGTTGGTCACTAGTATATCTTTTCTACAGTAAATGTTCTGGCCAGCCGCTTTTAGACAAGCAACTGCAATCGCCAACCGCCTTAATGAGGCAAGTATATTCGCCCCCCACATTCAAAAAGGTACATGTATTCGCCAACCACCTATAAACAAGAAAACATATTCGCAAACCGCCTTAAAACATGAAAGAGTTTTCTCTAGCGAATAACACGCAAGTATATTCACAAACCTCCTTAAACAGACAGGTGTACTTGCAAACCAATGAAGTCCTTTCAAAACACAAGCGCAATCATTAATGGATAATATCCTTCTCACAAGCAAATGTGTTCGTTGCTCGATAGTTTTTTAAGCATGCACATATTTTACAAGGCCTTTGGGATCCCAGCTCTCTATATACATTAGACTCTATATTTAAAGATCCTCAAACAAACTAGTCAAGGGATGACCTGCTATTTATAACCGAAGACCCTCACTCTCACCATTGTGTTTATGTTTGATGACTATCGTATATTTATTCTCTCACTGATTAAATATGTGTATTCGTTATCGAAACACCTTCATCAGGGAATGATGTTTTACAAGATCCCCAAACGCACCACGGTGACTTTTTCTCAAGAAGACACCACATATTTATTTAAAGATAGCCAGGTGAATAAATTCAAGGATGTTTATTATCTATGTTCAGCCATTCTCAGATCTTTTTATCTAAAGGTGAATCAATACTCTTGTACTCTGACCCTATTTTAGCGACAGCCACTTACCTGGGAGTATCTAACTTATAGATTTAGCCAAAAACTCTGGTCTTATGGCCTCAAAAGATTTCTCCATTTCACTTATTATGTTGCATATTAGTTCAACTCCTCAGTTTCACTCATCACCTATCATATTACCTATGACCTCACTGATTGCATTGGATCCACGATCTAACACAGCACCTTGTCTTGGTGGAACGACGATATTTACATCACAAGGCTTCCAAGATTATTTTAAGTATTATCATCTCATATAACACCTCAGCTCTAAGACCAGGACTAATGCCTTGATCTTGGTCAACGATATAATATATTGGTCAAATGACCATGAAGAGGAGTGTATTGGTCATGTCCCTATTATTCATTTATATCTTGAGACTTTGTAGATGCATCAACTCATGATTAGGCTTCTTGCCTTAGCCTTATACTTCTCATATTTACTACATCATTCACTATGGTCATTGGATCCCCTACCATTTTCTAGGCCTATTCCGTGGACATGCCAAAAATACGTGCTAAACATTTTGAACTATATAAGTTTATGAAACTTCATTGATAATATGGTAACAACCATTGTCAACAGTTTTCGCCACATGAGAGTTTTCATGAGCCCACAACCCACTCCACCAAGTTCTTTAATGTATCCATATAATATTTGTGATCAATATCGAAAATCTTCTCTCATGAGCCGAAAAGCCTCCATCTAAGCGATATGCCCTGCCTTCGGCAAACTGTCATTTATCAATGTAGCCTGACTCCTCTTTATGCATACTTCTCGTGAACATAAGAGTGACTAGACCAACTCGATTCCACAACCCTTATCCCTGACATCGAAACTTCCACATGTCTGTAGTTCCAAACAAAACTTACATGACAGAATATATTGTTGCAAACTGGTGCGGTTTCCAGATGCCTAGACCTCTAACAGTGGATTAACTTTTGGTGGAACAACCGATGACGGTGTAACTTCCACCACTAAAGGAGGGAAGAACACCACCAGTTCCAAGCAACCGACATAGTTCAAGAGACAAAGAAACCGTCCTTTTACAGGTGAGATCCGAACATCTTAAGAGCCAAGCCAATAGTATTTGACGATACAACTATGCAAGCAAGACAACCTGATATCATGGCTCCCTGTCTCATAACCACTGATAGGGAGCGGGCTAAGAACAATTATAATACTTAAAACTTTCAATATCGTGAAATCATTAAATAATCTAATTCAAGGAAAATGTTCTGACAATTAGAGAAGCCTTCAACACGTCGATGCAAGGATTATCAATTTCTTTTATATCTGAAGATCCATGAAAGAAAAGGTTTCGAGTTACCATATTTGGAATACGTCATACCTCCGTCTCATGAGATAGATTATAAATAGATGGACAGTACCAAAGTGAGCGCCTTGTTTGTTGTGTCGGGATATCAAATTTGTCAAAAAAAAAATGTTACAAGACAATCTCGGTTAGCTGCCCATAACATGCCATCCAATTAAATAAACAAAAGTGTACGAGCCAGGTACCTGCAATAAGAAAGAGGAGGTTAACCCCACATAAAGTGACATTCCACACTCAGGCCCATGACACTAGACCTGGGAACAAAATTCGAACAAGTTTGAACCATCTGAAAGCCTAAAGAATAAAATCACCACAACCTTCGCCAAATATGAGCAAAGCACCAAACCACCATACCACAAAGAGTATTAAGATTACAACTAAGATAACCCAGAAAGAAGTCCTAAGAGTAGGCGAAAAGACCATGCGTCAAGAATTGTTGAAAATTCGAAATGTGAAAGGTCCACGATTGGAAAAGATCCAGCAAAGGTCTTGATCAGACACCAAACTATTGAAGTTCTATCTTAAGAAAGAACAATCGAATGTCCAATATCAGACAAAAAAAATCAAAGGTTCAAAATCAGACAAGAAAAATCAAAGGTCCGAAATCAGACAAGAAAAATCAAAGGTCCGGAATCGGACAAGAAAAGTCAAAGGTCCGGAATCGGACAAGAAAAGTCAAAGGTCCGGAATCGGACAAGAAAAATCAAAGGTCCGGAATCGGACAAAAAAAATCAAAGATCTAAAATAAGACAAGAGTTAGAAAGAAAATAAAAATAAAACGTCTGAATTAGACAAGAACAATCAAGTGTCCGAAATCGGACAAGGACAATCAAAGGTCCTAAAACGGACAAGAAAAAGCTAAGATCTGGAATCGGACAAGAATTATCCAAAGTCTGGAATTGGGCAAAAATTAGAGAAATGACAATCAAAGGTCTCAAAGTGGACAATAACACTGAAAGGTCCGAAATCGGAAATAGACAATCGAATATCCAAAATTGGACAAGAACAATAAAAAGCTCAAAAATTGGGGGAAATCCAACAGTGGTCCGGATTCGGGCATGACAACCAAAATCCTAACCGGACAAAGAACGATATCAAATGAAGGTCCATGATCTGGACAAGAACTACAAAGGTCCATGATCTGGACAAGAACTATAAAGGTTCACGAACTGGACAAGAACTATCAAAGGCCCGAAAACCGGGCAAGAACAATCAAATGTCTTAAATCGAACATGAAAAATAAAGGTCTAAAATCAGACAGAAACTATCAGAAATCTTAAATTGGAAAAAAATTAGAGTAACAACAATCAAAGGTCCGAAGACAGAAAATAATAATCAAATGCCAGAAACCGGACAAGAACGGTAAAAGGTCCAAAGTCGAAAAAGAACAATGGCGAGTAGATCGTTGAGGTCTTGTTGGCTAATTTGCACGTTTTGGTTATTGGTTTCTACTATCTCGAGATGGGTTTCTTCTACATTGATCACCATTGTCGCTCGTCTGGTAGAGTATTGGTATTCGACTTCTAAACTAGTTGGGAACTAGATGATTCCCGGAGACAGCGCCATTTGATAAAACCATAACTTTAGTCGGTTGCGTTAGGTTTTTCAACAATGATATAATATTGACTAATAATAAACGATGAACACTTCTTGATCTTTATTACTATTCGTCAATCGCCCTTGTTCGGATTTACAATTTCCTTCTTACAATCGTGCTCGACTTAACTATTTGATCTCTTATCTTGGTCTTTGTCCTTCTTCTTCGGTACTCGGCTCTTTCTCTGCTCGGTTTGTTTCTTGATGTGATAAGCTTTGACTAGTTTCTCTCTTTTCTCTACTTCTCTCTATATTTTTTGGATAGATTTTCTGGTCCGTTTCTAGGAGGGGTAGTTGGCTATTTATAGGCAACTATGCCTTTTAGGATGTTGACAAATGTCTCCATCACAGGGGGTTTTTCAGATATGGGTCCCTAGTTAAGTGGGCTTGGGCTTTTAGTAGTATACACCTTTATTCTCTATGAAAGACATGTGATGACCCATTTAAGCATTGGATACCCATCTATGAAGTGTGGGTTAATTATTACCCGAATAGAATATTCGGGTCTAATTTTTATGTTCTATCAAGTGCTCCCTGACTTACTCAGTGTGGTTTCCATGTCGAGGGAGTCATGCTCGGTCTGTCGAGGATATTGCTTCGGTCTTGTTGTTCCCAAGGTTGCATCGAGAAACGCGATAGATTTATGACTGTTCCCTGGGGCCCATTTGAGGTCATTAAGGAGTCCTATCTTGGTATCTTTTTTCGAGGAAAACCCTTGATCTTCCCAATATTTATCTACTATAAAAGGACGCGCCCCATCCCCCATTATCCCATTTACTATTACTTCTACTGTGACACAATGGCTTCCCCCAATGGATCTACTGGTGAAAACTCTTCAGATTACGTCGCTTACTTGGAGAATGAGGTCAGGAAGGCTCGCGTCATGAAAAAGAAGCTGGCGGACATGATAAAAAGGTTATCTGATATGGACGCGGCTCATCACTTGACGATGGCTGACCTGGATTGGGCCTTTGAGCGTATAAAGAGGCTCGAGGCCTCTCTAGCTAAGCAAAAGGCAGCAAAAAGGGCCTATAAGCTCGCTTTTAAGGAGTTGCATGATCGGTCCAAGCCGGGGTCGGTTGACGTTGAAGCAAGCTCTTCCTCGGGATAATTAACTTTTGTGATTTCTTTTGTATTGGATATTATCACCAAGTTGTAATTGAATTATTGAAAATATTAATAAAATATTTCCTTATTCTCGTTCTTGTCTGTTTATCTTCTTGATATCTCCTTGGGTGACTTTAATTGGACTTGAACTGTTGTTAGTTAGCCATAAATATCCTAGGGAAGTTCAAGAGGGTTGGTCTTCCTTCGAGATGTCCTTTGATCTTTCCCATTATTTCTTCCTATAAAAGGGGAATGTACATGTCTTTTTGTATATCTCTCCTAATGAACCAAATGGCTTCTCCTCATGAAAATAGTGGTGACAATCTTCCTGAGTATGTTGCCCATCTAGAGGAGGAGTTTAGGAAGGCTCGTATCCTCGAAAGGAGAGTTGCCTTTTTAACCATGGAGGCTCGCCGAGCTGCTGAGATGGATGAGCGCTTGGAGGCCATGGAGAGTGAATATTAGAGGTCTCTGATCGACAATATTTGGGCTCGTACTCGGATCAAAGAGCTTGAGGCCTCTAAAGATAGGCATATTGCTTCCAAGAGGGCTTACAAACTAGTTCTTAAGGAAGTGTATCCTCAGTCGAAGAGGAAGCCGAATGATGAAGCATGCCCTTCTACGAAATGATTATATATATATTTTTTTATTGTATTTCCTTTATGTTGACTGCCTCTTCTGTAATGAAGTTTCAATCAATCAAGAAAGACTTATTTTTCTTATTTTTATCTAAATTATTCTCCCAGAACAATTAATTTTGACTGCGCATGCTTGTGGCTTCATTAATGATTTTTCTTGCGCCTTGTGCTTGACCTTATCCGCTGAATCTTCTGAATCTTTGTATCTAGGAACTAATGGGATTTCTTGAGACCTATGCACAAATCTTATCATTTATCTCTTAACACTGTTGCAATTTCCCAAAGAGACACGTGTAGAAGCTTTTTGGAATTTTACCCTCTTTAAATACTGGCATGAATCCCAGTGTTTCTTCTTAATAGACGCGTATTTTAATAACGAATGGTTGTTATTCCCCACTTTTAATTTCTTCTCAACAGCCGCATCTTTTTAATTATCCATGTTTTCCAGAGTCTTTTGACGAACGGTTGCACTTCCCCATGCTAAATCATCCTTAAACTTCTATAAATACCTTCTTAAGACGTGAGTTTATTCATAATCTCCTCTTTATCTCTCCTTACCATATATAGAATTTTATCCCATAACGCCCTTAAAATGGCTGGTTCTTTCACCAAATCTGCATTGGTTTTGCAAGTGGAGGCTTTTGAAGCCTCCTATGGCCATGCACTAAAGCTGTTGAAGGATGCTGAGGAGGAGTTAAAGGTGATGCGTTATCACCATACCGAGATGGTTCGGGAATTAATTTGCTAAGGTCTGAGCTGGATTATTGCCGACGTGCTCGTCAGGCTCTACTCGAAAAGAACGAGGTGTTGAGGGGGAACCCGACGCTTCGAGACAGGAATGTCTCTGCCGGGCCCTCTCATCGATACTGATCGACCTCCCCCTAACCTCTCCATTTTCCTTTTTCTTTTTTCTTTTTTTCAATTTTCTTCATTTCTTCATGTTTTCTCATCTCTTTTTCTTTTTCTTCTGTGCTTCCCCTTTCTTTTTCTTCATCTTCTTTTCCCACCACTACGATGTAACAATCAATCCCGAGTTCCTCGGGGTTTTTGTTATATTCTTCTTATGTTTCTTTTTTCTTTTCTTCTTACTCACTCTAGGGTTTTTGTCATTTTTCTTTTTCTTTTATATTTTGTTCTGTCTACTTTTTTCCTCTTTCTCTTTCTTCCTCCTCTTTCTCACCACTACGATGTGACAATCAACCCTCTTTCATTTTCCTCTTCTTGCTTTTCACTTCTTCTTTATGTTCCTCCTCTATATTTTTTTTATGCTTCTTTCCTTCGTGTTTCCTGTTTGCTCGGCTCGTTGATATAGTCGATCTTCTTTCGTCGTTGTCCTCTGATGTAATAGATTTTCTTTTGATGTTGTCCTCTGATGTAATTGACCTCAATGTAATAAATTTTTCTTTTGATGTCGTCCTCTGATGTAATGAACAGTGATGTATCCCACCTTTATTAATGAAAATTATCTTTGCCCCTTTATATTGCACTTCTTTTTATGTTGCACTTGTGGTTTGTCGTTTCTTCTGAAATCTTGATCTTTGAATATCTTGTCTTTATTTCCTGCCGTATTGTGACATCAGATGACTGTAGACCCCCAGCATTGCCAAACATAGGTGCATGCTCCCAAGCATGTCAAGAAGTATGCATGCTCCCAAGTAATGTCAGGAAATATGCATGCTCCCAAGCAATGTCATAAAATATCATACTATCTTTGCTCTATAAGTACTCCTCTTCTTTTCTTTAGTAGATCTCATCTTTTTTTTTTTACTGTTTGCTTCTCCCTCATCCCCTATTTTCTCCTGTATTATAACAATTTCCCATAATGTCTGAACATGTGGTGAGATATCATGCTCAGATGAAGGGCTTGGATACTGAGGTATCTCGGGTCCGTCGTCGAATGGCAAGGCTTGAGAAGGAGTATGGCATTTTGGCCTTGAGTTTGTTCAGCTCCCATCCCGAAGAGACAATGAAGTGGACCGAGATTTCGGCCTTGAGTCGTCAGCTCGATCACTTGTTGTTGCAGAGAAATCATCTGGCCAACTCCTGGTATGATGCCGAGGAGATTTGGGACCATGCTCAAGATGAGTTCGATAACTCCCCTCAAGGCCTAGCTAGCATGATGGTTAGGAATGCTCGGCTCGAGGAACGCATCATGGTTCTTACTAGGGAGAACTCCGATCTCTCCACGGAGAATGAAAACTTGGTTGCCATGAATGATTCCTACCAAGCTCGGTTGAATTGCTCTGCTCGTTTTGCTTTCTCTCGGTCTGGCAGTTCGGTTTTTCCACCCATTGATCCTTAGTTAGATTGGGCTGGTTTTCTGATGTATTTCCTATTTTGTAACTTGTAATCATTTTTTTTTGTATTTGAATAGTTGTACTTTTTCGTATCTCGTGCCTTTTGTCTTGTGAACCGTTGCAACGCCTCGTACTTTGTATCTTTTCGTATTTTGTGCCCTTTGATTCCTTATAAATGCTCCCTACTGCTTGTTCTTCATTACCAGTTTTTCTTCTCTCTCTCTTGTTTTGTAATTTTTATTTCTTCTTACTTTTATCTGAGATAGCTCCCATCACTAGGTTCGCTGCCAAAAAGAAGGCCCTTCTAGAAGATGAGCCTACTTTTATGTTGCCCCGTCCTCCTGGTTTTGGGGAAGAGGAATTGACTCCTCTTCAGTTGAAAGAAATCGAGATGTCATGGCTGAAACACGATCTTAAGTGTGCTCAGACCGAAATGAGGCGATACAAACAGTATTGGGATGAGGAGGGTACTGCTCGTTTTGAGGCCGAGGAAAAATGCAAATCTCAGTCCTATGCTTTGCAACATGCCGAGATGGCGATTTCTCGTTTGATCAAGGAGAAGGATCATCTCAAGGAGCTCTTGGCCAAAAATGATGCCGATATGGGGGGTAGTTCGAAGAAGTAGGATGGGTGTTTTTTCTTGTAAACTTTTCTTTTCCTGTTGTATTGTTTGTTTGTATCCCCCTTTGTGGACGAATAAAACTTCTGCTTTGCAACGTGATCCTGTCTTTTGATTCTGCCTATTTTATTTGTTATTGCTTGTGTTATTTGCTTTGCCTTCATGTTGATATCATTCGATGTCACTCAGTATTGGACACCGAGCAAAGTGCACGGTTATCCCCTCGGAGAGCGTTGTTAGACTTGATGCTTAAATGCTGTCGAGCTAGGAACGGTCTCCGTCCACCTTGTTCGGTGAGCCATTTGGGTAAGAAACGGTTTGGCGTCGAGGAATGTAATCGGGGCGCATCCTCGGTGATAATTATGGGTAGCGTAGGCGGTAAGCTTTTCGTGGTAGGGGTCCACTGGCCGTTTATTTAGATGTAATGATGTGAATTGCATTGGTTAGTGGGATACACTATCTGACGTGGCCAGATCTGGGGCGTTGATTTGTTGAAAATAGCAGTAGTTGTGGATTTTTCTGTGGGTGGAAAAAAAAAGCTAAACCTCTGTCACACGAAAGGACGGTTATTATTTTATTCTTTTTGTGGCGTCACTCCTTTTAACTGGGCTTAATCCCTTTTGTTCTTATCTCATAATTTGCTGAAAGAAAATATCTCTTATTGTCTCTCTCTAAGGTTTATTCTTCCCGCCAAAAAGGAAAATCTTTCTGCCTCTCTATCTAGGGTTTCGTTTGATTGTTGATAGATTTGCTGCTGTTCTCGCCTGCTTGCTCCTTAAATATGACTGTAAGTATTTTCGTATTGCGTGGGTTTTCTGTCCGTATACCTCTGTGCTTAGAATATGTATTTGATTTGTGGTTGTGGTCATATATGTGGCGTGGATATATGGTCTTGGTTGTCTATATATGTCTATGGTTTTGCTTTATGTATAGGATTTCCGTTTATTGGGTTGGTGGTAAAACGTAGGGTTTCTGGTAATTGGGTTTCTTGTCGTGTCATGTATTTTTGGTTAGTATATTGATGAAGTTGTGATGATGTTTGAATAGAAAATTCTGACCCAGTGTGTGGCTCAAGTTGGCCCCTTTGTGGAAGAGGACTTTAAGAAACTAGCCAGAATACCTACCAACATACACATTCGGCTGCCTGTCTCTGATGAGGAGGTTTTGGGATTTGTCCCTGCCGGCGAGGTGGTTGTTCGTTCTTCGGCGTTTTTCACTGGGGGTCTTAGACTCCCTTTTACTGATTGGGTGGCTTCGTTCTTTGAGGCCGTCCAGATAGCTCCGGCCCAACTTGCTCTGAATGGTTACCGTACCTTGATCGGTATTCAAAGGTTGTCCGAGGTATCAGGGATAGACATCGAACTGAAAGATGTCTTCAGTGTCTACAGTTTGAGTTTCGAGCGCTGTAGTTCTTATTTGAAGACATTGCGCTCATTCTCTCGGCTTGTCACCGGTCTGTCGGACACCAACAAGGACCATAACCTTGGTATTGTGATTGCGTCTGGAGAGTGGGGTTGTGTCGGACACCAGATTCCCGGCCGGTTACCACGGCTCCCGATATTCCCGACCTCGGTGCTCCCAATGTTGAAGCGCTCTTGGCTCTTTGGAACTGGTGGGGGCCTGGACCGACGAAGGATCCGGCAAGCCGCACTGCTGCCATGCTGTTGGATTATCCTACGGGTCCGGTGACCAAGGGTAATCCTGCGCCCGAGATCCCAATAGAGACTGAGGAGGACTTCCTCAAAATTGTAAAGTCTCGAAGCGCTGCTAGGAGAGGGAAAAAGCCCGTTCGTTCTAAGCGCCGGGCATCTGACCCCGTTACCGGAACAACGAAGAGGGCTAGGGAGATAGAGACATCGGTCACCGAGGAGGTTGCTGAGGTTGGCAAGGGTGTGGGGTTGGTTGCTTCTTCCCAAGGTGATACCACCGAGGATGCTTCTATGCATGTCGATGTACGTGTATATGTATATTGATTCTCTTGTCTTTTGATTCTCTGGTTCTTTGCTTTATTTGTTATATTGTTTCAGCTACTGACTTCTTCATTGGTTACCCTCGCTCTTGCCCGATCTATGGGTATTATTGTGTTTCAGGGGGCGTTTGATAACATATTCGGACACCTCAACCTCTTGGTGAACATGGGTGAGGACACAATGAGTCTGCCTGTCATGTCGCCCATCCGAGTTGAGGATGTGAGTGTGCACATGGCCCCTGAGACTAATCCTCCGGAGAAAGAGGGGACTGAGGAAGTGGAGGTGCAAGCCGACATGGATACAACAGAGGTGGTGGTGACGGGAGGTGATTATGTGGTTCCCGAGGGATTGGAAAAGGTGGTGGTGGACGGGGTTGCTATGACCCGTTATATTGATCGGTGTAGGGGTAAACTGCTAGAGCAACCCCAGACTTTAAGGATGGGGTATACCGCTCTGAAGCCCTTGGTCTTCAAGGATGCAGAGGAGATGACTGCTCGGCCTGTAGTGTCGGTCATTGAGCAGGCCAACAATGATGCGCTTCGGGTATGTTTCGCCCGTCTTTTGTTATACAGTTCGTTATGCCCTTATTTGGGCTGGTATTTGATGTTTCTGATTACAAGTTTTCGTGGGTACCGTGGTGTTAAGGGATCAGCTGACAGCGCTCGAGGCGGAGAAAGAGAAGCTGATTGCCGAGAATAAGGCCATAGTCGAGGAGAACGCTCGGAGGATAAGGGATCAGCTATCAGCACTCGAGGCTGATTGCGGATAATAAAGCACTGGCAGAGGAGAAAACTCGGATGGTAGGGGATAACCAACGTCTGACCGAGGAGGTTGAGAAGCTGGAAGCCGAAAAAGAGCTTATGGTCGAGAAATACGACCTATTAGAGGCCGATAATCTGCTCATGACGGAGGACGTGGAGGCCGAAAGATCCGAGGTCGCTGCTCTGAAAGTGGCGCATGCGGATGAGCGGACAAAGTTTGCAATGATGGCTAACTTTTCCGTCTTTTGTGCTCATGTTCGTGCTCTCAATTTCGCGAAGGTTCCTTTGTCGGATCGGGCATGGTCGGAATTGGTGTATCCCTGTCCTCATGGTGCACCGCCGAAACCCCTTGACTGGGCGAATCTTCGGGATGAGGAGCTTCCCCGGCTGCCAGGGCATACGACTTCGACAGCGCTCCGTCCCCATTCTGTGTCGGCCCCGTCCACTCCTCGGTCTGTTGCTACTGCTACTCCCCCACCCGCATCCCCTCAGATGGAGCCTTGACCATTTACTTGCAGTATTTTCTATGTAGCTTAGTGTGAATTCTTTTGGCACCCGAATTGTGGGTTTCTTTTGTATCTAGAAAGATATTCTTTTGGAAGTGATAATATAGGGGCTCCGTTTTCTTTATGTTTGGCTTCCCTAGTTAATTTCCTTGTTTGTGGGTTTTTGTCTTTTGAAGGATGAAAAAACAAATCTTGTCAGGTACCTATTAACCCCCTTGCCATGGTGGTCTGGTCCTCGCCTAGTCATAGTGTAGGCGATGTTATAGATGGTCGTGAAAGATCTAGGGCGTCCCTGACTGCTGAACTGAATTCTGCTCGTCGTGAAATCGAGGGTCTGAATATTCATATTTCAAACTTGTCGATTCGATTACGCGACTTGGGAGAGAAGTTCAGCAAGAAGACCGCATATTATTCGGCAAACAAGGGTAAGGCCAAAGAGCTTCTTTGTGCACTTCGGTGCTCTTCGAGACGAAGCCCGAGGCCGGGTGACGAGCTTGAACTTGGTTCTAGGGGCTGTTTTCGAAGACTGTTGATATCCTTTGCCAAAGCGTATTGGGCCCGAAGTCGTGCTTTAGAGGTGCTCGAGCATGTAAAAGGAATGCATGGTATTGCCCGGGCAGAGCGCATGGTTGATGCTATGGCCGGGGTAAATGAGACCACGGCTGTCTTGAACCGAGTTGATGCGGTCGTGCAGGAACGTTTGGGGACGCAAATTGTTTCGCTGCGAGATATTCATTTCGCTGATGCTGTGGAGACCTCAGCGTCTATTGATGGGTTATCGGATTAATGATTGAGTAGCTTGTTTTATCATTTTACTTGTAGCTCGTATAAAAATATTCGTTTTTCTACTTCTCTGTCTTTTCTTTATTTGCGGATGAATATTCACTTCTTCCCTTCTTCTCCATTTTTTTTTATAGGCACATGCTACTATGTCGCACCAGGCTGGTTCTCCATGCCTAGTTAGTCCGGGGCTAGGACCTACTCGTGCTGCCCGGGACGAGGTCTCATCTGGTGCGGCTAGTGAAGTGCACGCCAATTGGCCTTACATCGTTTTAATGGGCAAGAACGTCAAGTTGATCGATCAGTGCGCCAGACTTAGGGCCAAGTTGAAAACTCAGGCGTCCTCTTTCCGGGAATATGTTCGTCGTGCCGAACATGTTGTCGAGGTTCAGGAGCGTCGTTTAGATCGATATTGGCGTGTAAAGGAAAAATACTTCAGTAAACTAAAATCGTTGGTAACCAAAGCCAATATGTTGGTGAAGTACTTCCGTCTGTCCCGATCGAGATATGATGCTTCTGCGGCTATGATCGAAGCTCGTAAGCTTCCCTTCGACGATGCTCGCCGTAAAGCGGCCTCGGATGCTCACGAGATCGCTAAAGGAGTCGAGTTCTCTGTGCGGCTTAAGACGCTGACATGCGTTGGTGCTCATACGACCAATTTTGATGCCCTCATTTCTGAGGAGCGTTTTGATGGCGAGGAGACCGATGGGGATACGGCGACGGATGACGAAGAGGTTGTGCTCGGTCAATTACTGTCGTGTTCCTCATGCAGTAGTTCTTCTTAATCGATTTCTTTATTTAATCGCCGTACATATTGCCTCCGTAATGCGGGCGTGGACTATTTGCTTTATTCCTTTACTCATGTCTCAGATTTTCGCATTGTCGTATTGATTTTTTTTTATTATTGATGGGGTTGATTTTTCTTTGCTGATTTCTTCATTCGATATTTTGTCGCCTCTGTAATGTGGGCTATTATCATCTGCTTCATTTCTTTATTCGTGTATTGGACATTCTTGCTGCTGGTATTTCATTGTTTAGATTGATTTTCCTTTACTGCTTTTGTCATTTGGTAATTTATCGCCTCCGTAATGCGGGCTAGAACCATTCTTCAATTTTGTTTGATGCATATTGGCCTCTTTGCTTGGCCTTTGCTTTTTGGTACCTGTATATGTGCCTCCGGTACGTTGGAGGACTTTTTTAGGGACTTAAACCCTGTTGCCTCCGGTTTGTTGGAGGTCTTGAGTATTCCTAGGCACTCTTTTAGACATGCCATGTTGGGAATTTCACAGTATTCCTAGGCACAAAAGCCGTTTGGGAATTTCACAGAATTCCTAGGCACAAAGGTCGTTTGGGAATTTCACAGTATTCCTAGGCACAAAGGCCGTTTGGGAATTTCACGGTATTCCTAGGCACAAAGGCCGTTTGGGAATTTCACAGTATTCCTGAGCACGTCTGCCGTTTGGGAATTTCACAGTATTCCTAGGCACTAAGGCCGTTTGGGAATTTCACAGTATTCCTAGGCACTAAGGCCATTTGGGAATTTCATGAGCCTCCTTGAAGGACTTATTAGACAGAAATGACAAGATATATGACAAGATATTTCATCATTCAAAAGGTAATGTCATGACACAGCGGAGGTGAAGTAATACCTGGAATGGTAAGGCAGCTTATACGTAGTACTTCTTAAGATTAGCTACGTTTCAAGAATTCTTTTCCCCTTGGCTATTGTCGAACAGGACGCTTTTGATCTTGTAGGATACTGGGCTTGTTCTTTTGACGATCTCGTATGGGCCTTCCCAGGTGGGGCTCAGTTTGCCATGTATCTCATTTCGGGTATAGACCGTTACTCGTCGTAGCACCAGTTCTCCGACCATGAACTCCTTGGTCCCTTTCACCCTCTTGTCATAGGTTTGCTTGACACTTTGTTGGTACTTTGCTAGGGTAAGGGCTGCTATCTCTCGTTTCTCGTCTAGCATGTCGAGTTCCTCTCTCATTCTTTGTTCATTGTTTCCTTGCTCGATTAAAGTTGTTCGTAGTGTGGGTAGCCCGATTTCTGTCGGTATGACGGCCTCGACGCCGTACGCGAAGCTAAACGGGGTTTCCTTGGTGCCCGTCTGCGGCGTAGTTCGGCATGACCACAAGACGTTGAGCAGTCACTCTGGCCATCTCCCCTTTGCTTGTTCCAGGGTCGTCTTTATGCCATCTAGTACGGTTCGGTTTGATACCTCTGCTTGGCCGTTACTATGTGGGTAGGTTGGGGTCGAATAGAACTTACGGATACCGAGTTCTTCGTACCAAAGCTGTAGTTTGGCTTCCTTGAACTGGGTGTCGTTGTCTGCGACAATGGCATATGGTATGCCAAACCTAGTGACGATATGCTCCCAGATGAATTGTTTGACATTGCTGGCCTTAATTTCTCGGAGAGGTTTAGCCTCGACCCATTTAGTGAAATAGTCCGTTGCTACAATCAAATACTCAACGCTGCCGGGTGCTTTGGGTAGCTTCCCGACTATATCGATTGCCCATTGTGTGAATGGCCATGGTGCCGATACCGGGGTCATCATGGATGATGGGAGCCGGGGTATTTTGGCGAATCGTTGGCACTTGTCGCACTTTTGGATGTAAACTTTTGCTCCTTGATGTGTGCTCCGCAGGATCCTTCATGGATCTCTTCCAAGACTGGCTGTTGCAGTTCGGGTCGGACGCACAGAAGGTGGGGTCCTCGGTAACTGGATTTGTACAGTTTGTCGTCATCGGAAAGCCAGAATTGAGGGGCCTTTCTCATAATTTTCAACGCTTTTATCTTATCTGCTGGGAGCGTTCCGTTTCGCAGATAGTGAATCATGTCGTCCATCCAACCTAGCTCGTACTGGACTAACGTTACTCAGTCTATTCTTTTGGTTATGCTCGGGGTCGGCAGTAGTTCCACTGTGATCGACCGAGTGTTGGTTAATGTTAATGTCGAGGCTAGGGTGGCCAAGGCATCGGCATGTGCGTTTTCGGTGCGATTGATTCTTATTAACTCGCACTGTTAGAAGGTGGCCATCAAGCTTTGGACTTTCTCTTTGTAGAGGATCATTCTGTCATCTTTGGCTTGGTATTCGCCGATGGCTTGATTTACGATCAACATGGAGTCTGAACTTACAACTAAGTGGGAACATCCGAGGGACCGGGCAATGAGCATGCCGTTTATCATGGCTTCGTATTCTGCCTCATTGTTGGTAGCTCGGAAGCCCAGTTTAATGCTTTTCTCTATGATCGCTCCCTCTCTGGACTTGAGGACGATCCCTGCTCCTGATCCGTCCTTGGTGGCTGATCCATCGACATGTATCTGCAAATGTGATTGTGGGGATATAGCCAACGGCTCGTCATACCCTTCGGTAAACTCCGCGACGAAATCGGCCAAGACTTGTCCCTTTATGGCATGTCGGGGTGCGAACTCGATATGAAATTGGGATAATTCGACCCCCCATGCGGCCACTCTGCCACTAATGTCCGTCCGTCAAAGCGATTCTTTGATATGGAATTTCGTGTATACTTGGACCTGATGAGCTATGAAATAGTGTGGCAATTTTCTGGTCGCGACGACCAATGCCAAACACAGCTTTTCCAAGGGTAGGTAACGTGTTTCAGCTTCGACCAGAGTTTTGCTGACGAAGTAGATCGGAAATTGTTCGCGACCTTCTTCCCTTAGGATAACTGCGCTCACAGCTGTAGTGGAAACTGCTAGGTAGCATGCCAGAATATCTCCTTTGTTCGGCCTGACTAGCAGTGGCAGCGTCCTTAAGTACTCTTTGAGGTTGTTGAAGGAAGCTTCACATTCCGGGTCCCACACGAATTTTCTATCCTTCTTGAGTGATTCAAAAAATGGCCGTTCCTTGTCTGCGGATCGGCTGATGAACCTGCTCAATGCGTCCATCATTCCTGTGAGCTCTTGTACCTGCTTCTTATTCTTGGGCGCTGCTAGGTTCCGTAGAGCTGTGATCTGATCGGGATTAGCATCTATTCCTCGTCGGCTGACCATATGGCCCAAAAATTTCCCCTTGCTGATGCCGAATGCACACTTGCTCGCGTTGAGTTTCAGTTTGTGCTCGCCCAACGTTCGGAAGACGTCTCTAATGTCTTGAAGGTGGGATGTGGCCTTTTCGCTCTTGACGACCATGTCGTCTATGTATACCTCCATTGTCTTCCCTATATGATCTCGACATACCCTTGTTATGATCCTTTGGTATGTTGCTCCCGCGTTGCGTAGACCGAACGGCATTACCGTATAGCAATAATTTCTCAAAGGCGATATAAACGATGTCTTTTCTTGATCCTCGTGGGCGAGGGGGATTTGATGGTACCCTGAATATGCATCACGGAAGGTCATCCGTTCTTCTCCCGCTGTCGCGTCCACCAATTGATCAATCCTCGGAAGGGGAAAGTGGTCCCTCGGGCAGGCTTTATTGAGATTGGTAAAGTCTATACAGACTCTCTTCTTTCCATTCTTCTTAGAGAGGACGACCGGATTGGATAGACACTTTGGATAGAAGACCTCCCTTATGGCTCCAGCCTCCAATAGCTTTTGGACTTCAGCAATTATAGCCGCCCTGTGCTGGACAGGCACTTTTCTGCTCCTTTGAGCTATTGGCTTGTACTCGGCGTCAACACTTAGGTGGTGACACGCCGTATGGGGGTCCAAGCCTGGCATGTCTTTGGGATTCCAGGCGAATTTATCAACGTTGTCGAAGAGGAACGCTTCTAACTCCTCGGATTCCCCTTTAGGAAGGCTATCGCCGATGAGGAAGTAGTGCTCCTCGTCCATACCTGGGATATACACCTTCCTAAGTGTTTCTCATACTTGTTCTTCAACAACCCTCTCGGTTTTGGCTATTTGGTTGATCAGCTTTTTTGTTCTGGTGGGTTGTTCGACAACGCTCAGCTGTTTTTGAAGAGCCGCAGTAATGTCCTCACAACGTCTTGAATCTTCTTGACATCCTCTGGCCGTCTCGATCTCCCCCCTACCATTTGGGTACTTCACTTTTTGGTGGTAGGTCGAGGGTATGGCCCTCATGGCATGTAGCCAAGGTCGGCCCAAGATCGCGTTGTGGCCAGAGTTGTCCTTGACCACTAAGAACTCCACGGGAACTGACACGGATCCAGTTGTGACACTGAGGACGATCTTACCCAACGGTTTAGTCGTCTCGGAGATGAACCCGATCAGTGTGACATCGGTAGGCTGTAGATCTTGCAGCTTGAATTCCATCTTGTCGAAGAGCTCTTTGTACATGATATCACAAGAGGCTCATTGGTCGACAAGCACCCTGCTGACCGTGTCAAGGCCAATTTGAACACGGAGGTTGATGGCGTCCCCGTGGGGGTAAATCACCCCTTCTTCGTCAAGATCTGAGAAGGAAATGGGCGGATGTCGTCGTGGTGTGCATTGTCGTTTAGAGGTTGTCGCCTGCGACGCCTTGGCTACCTGGCCAAAGTGTGCCAGTTGCCGTTGTCGTGATCGTTCCCCACCCGTGCCCTTGGGTCGTGACATATGAACGACGTTCATAGTTTTGCCTTGCCGGTTGTCGGCTCCCTCGATGGCCAGTTGTTTGCCTTTATTCCCAGCGCCTTTGATGAACTTGGTTAGGTATCCCGCATCGCCCCACAGGTTCATTTTCCATCGCAGGTTACGGCAGTGCTCGGTGAGGTGCCCGTAGTCCTCGTGATAGGCGCAGAAGAGCTTGGGGTCTCTATGCTCAGGGGGGGTAGCGAGCGGCTCTGGTCGTGAATACCAGCTTTCTCTGCGGATATTCTTAAGGATATCTTCTGCAGACAAGTTGAAAGAGTATCTCAATTCGACCGGTTCGAAGCTCATTTGCTTTTCTCTTCCCTGGAATCGGCCTTGTTGCGGCTGCTTGGTTGGCATAGGGTAGGTGAGCTGGAGTGGTTTATGCTCGTTGATCGGTGTTGGGTATACGATCTGGAGCGGTTTGGGCTCAGGTTCCCGTTGTCGCTCTACCCTGCCATGAACCTCGGGACCTTCGTCCTTTCTGGTCGGTTTGAATGCTTCTCCCTGGTTGTTCCTAGCTCTTTTGCGACCCACCTGTGCTTCTCGGACCGATTCTCTTCTTGGTAGAGTTCGGTTGAGGAAACGTAGTTCGTCATTTTTATCGGTGAGGTGGGTACAATAGCCTAGCAGGGAATCAATGGTCGGGAAGTTTTTGCCTATGAACTTCCTTCTCGCCCAATAGCCATTAGGGATGGAGTTGATAAAGTTCTGGATGGCTATATTATTGGCGTACTGTGGAATCTGGTTTGCTACGTCCATGAAACGTATGCAGTAGTCGTTGAGCCTTTCATTTGGCATCATCGTCATTTTCAGAAGGGTTTCAATGCTGACCTTTTTCTTCCGATGAGCAGCGTATCGGGTGGAGTATGCTCGTAACAGCTCTGCCCAGTTTCTTATCGATCCTCGTGGTAGGTTGTGATACCACGATGAACCTTCTTGGCCCAAGCTATTTTTGAAAAACTTGCACATCAATGCATTGTCGTCGCTCCACAGCTCCATCTTCGTCTTGTAGTGTCGCATGTGGTCGATCGGGCAGCTCCTTCCATCATATAGCCTGAACTCGGGGATGACGAACCCCACAGGATTTCGGTACTGCGTGATCTGTTCGGTACATGGGGTCTCTTGGCATACGTTCCAAGCCTGTTGGAACGCTTCATCCGTGGCTTGGTAGAGGGGGGCGTATTCCCCCTGATGTGGTTGAGGGTAGTATCCTACCACGATCCTATGTTCCGGGTATCTACCGTCCTTCGGGTTTGTGTCGAGGACATGTTCCGTATGAGCGTTTGGGTAGACGATCGTCGAAGGGATCGTTACTGGGACATTGCCCCCTTGATGGGGTACTCTTGTATCGGGTCGCCGACCTGCCGCTTCCAGGGCGGCCCTATAGGCGGAATCTTCCGCTTCACGACGTGGGTCTTTGTCTGCATTGGCAGGTTGGGTAATCGGCAATATGATGCCGGCTGCTGCCATGGCCGTCATACACGCTGCCAGCTGAGCTTGCAGTTGGGCGTTGTTCCTTTCATCGGTTAACGAAACAATGTGTTGTACCTCCATCGTGGGTGGTGTAATCATCCTTGGTAGGTGAATCGGTAGTCGGGACAACTGTTCGAGTACATGATCCTCGGGCATGCCAAACCGGTGAGCTTCGTTTGTTTGTAAACGAGCACCGGAGTTGACCGAGGCTGTTGGCAGAGGGACTCTTGAGCTCGGTCCTGCCTGGGATCCGGGTATGCGTCTTCGTGCACGCCTCAATACGGGTAATTCTCGTTCGTTATCCGAGGACGAAGGGTGTTCGTCGACGATCCCTTCTAGCTGTTGGGGTTGTTCGGTCGGTTGTTCTTGGTGGACATTGGAGGTTGTTGGTTGGTTTCCGGACTGGATAGCGTCGTATATGTTGCGGATGGCGAGTAGATCGTCGAGGTCTTGTTGGCTAATTTGCACGTTTTGGTTATTGGTTTCTACTATCTCGAGATGGGTTTCTTCTACATTGATCACCATTGTCGCTCGTCTGGTAGAGTATTGGTATTCGACTTCTAAACTAGTTGGGAACTAGATGATTCCCGGAGACAGCGCCATTTGATAAAACCATAACTTTAGTCGGTTGCGTTAGGTTTTTCAACAATGATATAATATTGACTAATAATAAACGATGAACACTTCTTGATCTTTATTACTATTCGTCAATCGCCCTTGTTCGGATTACAATTTCCTTCTTACAATCGTGCTCGACTTAACTATTTGATCTCTTATCTTGGTCTTTGTCCTTCTTCTTCGGTACTCGGCTCTTTCTCTGCTCGGTTTGTTTCTTGATGTGATAAGCTTTGACTAGTTTCTCTCTTTTCTCTACTTCTCTCTATATTTTTTGGATAGATTTTCTGGTCCGTTTCTAGGAGGGGTAGTTGGCTATTTATAGGCAACTATGCCTTTTAGGATGTTGACAAATGTCTCCATCCCAGGGGGTTTTTCAAATATGAGTCCCTAGTTAAGTGGGCTTGGGCTTTTAGTAGTATACACATTTATTCTCTATGAAAGGCATGTGATGACCCATTTAAGCATTGGATACTCATCTATGAAATGTGGGTTAATTATTACCCGAATACAATATTCGGGTCTAATTTTTATGTTCTATCAGGATTGTCCAACAAAACGAACAAAAGAACAGGAATAAGCCAAAATATCAAAATATTAGAATCAACAAAACAAAGTTTAATAAGAAAACTTAGACTTCAATAAAGAGAAAAAGATGTGCACATGTATACGTGCAAAAGCCGAAAAAAGTGATGTCAAAACCAAGAAGGAATCCCATGGAAGGATATCTCCATTTAATATGATCCCGAAGAATCGACATTGCAAATTCTCCGAGATCAGGGAGCAGTTGATGAGCCTTAAAATGTAACAGGCTATCGAACTTAGACCAAGTACATATAAAAGGCCATTCTCATAATATGATAGTCATAACCCACCGAATTCCCGGTCCATATAAAAACCACGTTGTTATTAAAGTCAACATTGAAATAAGAAAATATGGTACGGACCAGTTCAAAACGAACCCACCAAGCCCAAGACCCATCCGGCCTGGCTAGGGGTAGGCCCACAAAGTCCAAAAACCCATCCGGCCCTAGGTTGGCAGTCCCAAAAACCATACGGCATATAGCAGCCGGATCACTTTTATAAGAGATTTGTGTCACATATCTAAACTACACAATATTTGGAATGGCCAATCAAATATAGACAGGTGGATAAAAGCAAATTGTTGTCTCATCATCCATGGCTATATATGCAGTAGCTTGTAAATGAGGAAAGAAGGAAGGAAAAGACTAAGAGAGCTCACATATTTATAAAAATGGTTTTTTGATAAGTTTCTTATGCGGTTACAAGCTTTCCAATTAGTATGAAATCTTTGAGTTAATTTTATACTCAAAGATTTCATACTAATTAAAGGAGTCTGACTCTAATATAATCCTTACATTTTTGTTCTGACTCGGTTGTTTAGTAAATGAGCATACAGAAATCAGGTGTTTAACAACCCAAGCACGAGATTATTCATGAACGACTCAGACTTGTCATCAGCCCTACACAAAGATATTCTTTGATTCTTTTACATTTCCCCCATTGATTAAAGTTTAGTTACATTGTTTTCCCCTGCTTGCTTTGTCTCCATAAGTATATTATATATGGGCCTAAAGGTAACGTTTTTAGGTATGCAGCATACGGATGAAATTTGTAGGAGCCTCTCCCTCTTACCCTTTCACTTGAATCAATCATGGATTGACACTAGACTAAAGAAAAAAAATATTATTATTGCTATTCCCTTGTAAAAAAAAGTTTTATTCTTAATACGTATGTCACTATATATGTGAATTTATAACTAAAACATAGAGCATATCACTTTTGACTTTTGATATGTATTTATAATTGAACAAATTATTTCCTACATCTAATATATTTTTTACTAACAATTAGCAAAACTAAAAGTCGTTGAATAATTTTTGATTAATTTTTTGTCTCATATACCTTCTCAATGTACTCCATTAAATATAAACTCAATTAGTTTGCAATCTATTTTTGTTATTTTGAATATATATCGTCTCGAACGAATGCTAGAAAATAGGTAGAAAATATATTCAAAATAATGTTTTTAATAACATCATTAGTTAAAGCTAAATAAATTTGTTATACTCAAATATCATTTTAACATATACAAAGCAATAAGTATAAAAACATATAGTCATATATGCATTTTAATCAAATAAGTATAATTTATTATATTTACTCGCACTAGTTAGTTAGTTAGTTAATATTTGAAGTCATGATATACTAGTGTTTATAAACGATCATATGTTGAAAATTTATATTTAAACTATTATGTACTTTTGATTAAGGAAAAGATTTGATTTGTGTAAGGAACAAATTTATTATGATAGTAAATCTTTTTTCTCTTAGTCTTTTTCATAGGTGTCAAGCGATGATTGGTCCAAGTAAAAGGGTAGGAGGGAGATGCTCCTACCCCGTTAGTAGTCAAGTTTCGTCCGCGACATACGATACCGCCACTTACCCCATAAGACACTAAAGTCCTCCCATCTACCATCCCCAAACAGTGCTGTCACACTATATTTCAAAACGTTTGATATGAGTTTAAATCCAATTTATCTAACTTCTATTTAATTAACAAAGGTTTAGTGCGGATAAAACCAATTAGGAACCATTCGAAATTTGACGGATTTGAAGCAAAACCGAATCCGATCTCTTAGACACGGTTACGGGAGAATGAATCCAATCGAAATCATTCAAAAATTTAAGCTTGATCTGGACCGAAAGACTGAGTCCTGTCACGGTATTTAGGGTTCCAAATCACAATATCTATCAATCTTAATAACAAACAAAAAATAAACAGATTGATTCAAAAGTTATAAAACACGATATATATCAACTTATCTAACAAACAATACATAAACCACCTGCTCTTAAAAAAAACCAAAGTGTAGTGTCATCAAATTAAATACTCCGTAATACAGTAACTTATTTAAGAAAAGTTAAAAATTTGAGCAAAAATGCAAAAGTACAACCACAACAACAATCAAATCTCATGCTTATCATAAAAAATAATAACAATCAAATATCCTAACAACATGAAAAAATATACGAGTCTGCAAATAGAAACAATATATAATGGAAAGATTACCAAATATAATAACTTTTGAAACCTTATTTCCAACTTTGTTTCTCTCTCTCTCTACCTCCATAAGGAGAATGGAGCTCTATCTTTTCTATTTGTGGATTTTTCCGGAATATTTTTTATTGTGGTTGTTTTTTGGAAAAAAAGAGCTTAGTTTTTCTTTATATATATTTGAGTGTCTTCTTCATTTTAAGAAAGAGCTGATAATGATAAACAGTATCATAATCTTGCTTTCACTAGAGAAAGACCATAATATATTATATATAGTTAAAATATTCATCAAGAAAACTAACCATTTGTTGGAGTTTATGGTGTGCTTTTTGTACTCTCAACAAGTTTAATCATTATACAACTCATTTTTGTTCATCATTATGATTCCCAGATTTCACTAATACTGCTAATTGATTGATTAAGCACACTGAAAGACCATAAGAGGACATTTTAATGATTGGCCAAACCAAAACAGTTTACTATCAAATTTAACCACATTATAGAGATTAATATATATCTTATGAATTGTCGTAGTGATACATGTAATAGGTTAATTAAGTATAAAAGTGAGACGGAACAATGGAACATGTAGAGGGAAAAATCATTCATAATTTGAAATGAAAGGAAATAAATACTACGCATATATATATTCCACAATATAAGCACAGGTGATATCTCACGAAGTAGGGTTTTTTCAAATATGGTGCACGAATATATCATGGAATATTTCAGAACAAAGTCTAAAAAATAGTGACTTAAGTTTTTAGATTGAAGAAGATATCAAAGATATAGTGCAACTGCAAAAAAAAAAAACAGAAGTGGCCTATATAAAAGAATTTGAAGTTACCAAATAATCAAAAGAACTGAACAATATCAAAATATACGATGAACCAAGCTTTAATTTAGGATATATGTGAATTGTGATCAGTTGACACTAGTAAGACTAAAATGCGCCGCTGCATTTTTCAGCTCGTTGTCAGTAACAAACTCGAGGGGTGGTGCTGTGTCTTTCAGCGAGGAATCGGAACTGAAAATGATAATAAATGTCAGCTAAGTAAATATTAAACAAACAAAAGATATATGGCGCCCTTTGCGCACAAAAAGATAGTCATCTATTTTTATACTAAATTATTACCTGCAATCATTAGCTTCTTTGGAATGAACAAAAGATTGTCTATCATCAATCGTATCGAAGAACGGATGGATCTCATCATATTCTTGCGCCTCTTGTTGGATAGTATTAACTTCTTGTGGATTAATCATCTGATATTGCATTAGTTTCATAATGTTTTCTCCATCGACATTTCCATTCCCGTTAGTGTTTAGGTTCTGAACAGAATAAGAACTGGCCATGTCGTCCTTGTCATGGTAAAAAGAACCGATATCAACAACAGTGGCATTTGGGTAAATATGGTTGGTTTCAGTGGGCAGTATCGGTAGTGGATGATCCGATGGTCCTGGATTGACCATGTTTAACTGCAAATCAAATAACGAGTTGTTTTGAGTGCAAGAGATTTCTTGATGCTGTTGATTTTGCCGAAAATAATCTAGTTGGGCTAACACGGAGTTGAGTTCTTCTTGGGCTAGCCGTATTTGATACTGTAACTGAGCAATAACTGCACAACAACCATGAACTCGAAACTCCTCTCTCCTGTTTGACTGATATATGATCGATACCATTGCTTCCCGTCTATTGAACTGATCGAGTGGTTTAAGGACTTTTAGTATATTTTTCACACCAAAGAGTTTATGCGCGTTTTGGAATATTTTGGGATTATCCGACGGGAAATAAGCGGCTAACAAACAGTCAGATGAGCATTTTCTTCTTTGGTACTTGCAAGCGGCGCAAGCATGGCTTGAACCACCTTTAATCGTCATTTTCGTGCCAGCATAAATGTTAGAACATTAGCAATAGCAATGCTACAAAAAATGATTTTGCTAAGGGAAAGAGGAAATATTTTCACTAGTATTGGCAGTGATATACATAAGTACGTATATAAATGTGAAGAGGGTGTGATGTGGCATAACAGATTTGCATAAGAGACTGAGTAAAAACAACTGATGGATAAGAAAGGGAGAGAGTGCTATTTTATTGCAAAGTTTGTTCTTTGAATCATATATTACAGTTATGTACAATAGTTTTGAGGCTATCCTAAATTTATGGGATACCTAAATTGTAATCAAACATGTTTTTCTTCTCTTAAAACTTTTTGGTGTTTTATTGAGCAATGGTGTCTCCTTCTACACATGTATGATGTATCAACCAACTTTGATGCATACGTTCTCATCTACTACCTAACGTGAATTAAGTTATTTGCAAATAGACTTCAACGAAAATTTAGTTTTTTTTGGTACATAACGAAAATTAGTGAACAAGTATAAGGTTGCTTCCATATGCTCTTCAAGTTAATTTCACGTCTGCTCTTCTTGTTTGTAAGCTTAAGTTGAAGAACAAATATACTTGTTTTGAGTTGAAATTGCCAGTGCACAACTTCATCATAGTCTTTAATAGAACATATCAGAACTTCGCTTTAATTGTCCGGTCCTAGCGCTAAAACCAAAATTGATCTACAAACAAAATCAAAACTCAATCTAAAGTTCGGTTTTTATTTATATTGAATGTCGGTTTTTGTTGGTCCAAACGCCCAATGTTGATCAGCTAAGTTCCATTGAAAAACCGAAATTGATCTGAACCAATCGTGTGGACTGGATTTGTAGAGAGAATATACTGGATTAGGCTAAGGGATGCCCAACATAAAAATAAATAAATGTCATTTTTTGTCTTTCTTTCCCGTAAACTTAATCAGAAAGTGTCGGTCTACATTAAAAGTGCCGGTCTACCCCCAAAAAAGGGCTACATTCAAAGTGACGGTCCTCTCAGAAAAGGCATTTCTCATGTCTAGAAACACAATTAAATTGAGAACGTGTTCATTCAATGTAATCCAAATTTAACCGAGAACTTTATCAAAAAAATAAGCTGAGAATATGTTCATTCACTGTAATCCATGATGAACAAATTAGTCAAGATACCAATGCATCTTACTTAATTAGGTGGTTGTCACAAAATTGTATAATTTAAATTTAAGGGTTCATAAATTTAATCCAAATCCAACCATGTCTTGGCATTTCCACTTGTTCCTATAAAACTAAAGTTGCGACAATAATGGCCTTTTAGAAGAAAAGTTTGGCCTACTATAAGGAAAGTAGAAATAAATTGAACTTTTACAATCCAACGTTACACCATCCGGTCTATACAGAACCCTCTTTCTGTCACAAAAATAAGATGAATATTTTTTTCACTTCTATGCTCTTGGTGGCCATCTGGCGAGTAAATTATTGCCATCGTATATTTATGGAAGCATTTGCTTTTGTCGCCAGGAAATAGGATGGTCACTGCTCTTTAACTGAACCACCATTTATTGAAAAGATAAAAAGAAAACATATCTGCTGACGGCTGATATAGTATTTTCTGTCAAAGTACCACCAACCAAGTATTTAGCTCTTTGATCCCAGATTTTTTCTAAAAGCTACAAAATTACTACGCCCCTTGCTCGTATTTCACTCCTAATTTTATATTAAAAAATTGTACGCCTTGCAAGCTATGCTCATAGGATCGTAAGGTGGGATAGGCAATAAAGCTTCCGTTCAACTGAGACTCAAAGCTCACTTTGAAAGACGGCAAAGATCAGGTAATCTAGTTTATAGCTTCATAAAAAAGAACCTGAGGTTGCAAGTGGCCTCTCTCACACATACTGATCACCTCGTCCCAGCTGCCAATTACCTAAAGACAAAGTATTGCTTAGCAAGCTGATATAAAAGAAACAAAAAGGGGGAAATAATTTTAGTGTATAAAGCACGATATATTACCTTCACGGTTTTGTCATCATACATCACCCACCGTTCATGATCATGACTATAGGCAAAGCAGTGATAATGTTGTCCATAATAGCATACCTGAGTATTAAAATTACAATGAGATATCATATATGCATATCATTCTATTATAATAAGTCAACCCAAGTCAAATGAGGCTGCCCAATTTAGGTATTTTTTTTCCAAAAATACCCCTATACTTTTTTATTAATTACAATAATACCATAATCACATAAAAAAAATATAAAAAGTAATAACTAATAACACTATTTATCACTCTTGAACAACCAAACATTCTTTTAAGTCTTGTCATCTTATACTGTTTTTTTTCAAATGACGCTGTCAAATTTAGCCATTTTTTTAAAAAATACCCTATATTTTATTATTAATTACAATAATCACATAATCACATAAAAAAATATAAAAAGTAATAACTAATAACATTATTTATCCCTCTTTAACAACCAAACATTCTTTTAAGTCTTGTCATCTTATACTGTTTTTTTTTTTTATTATCCACATATTTGTATCATAACTACACTTATTTTCTATATTTTAATTGCATTGCGCGTCACACACGCAGCGCGTGGGGTACGATTACTAGTATATACATATATATCATTATCTAAAAAGTCTTTCTTGAAGAAGAAGAGGATATCATATATATACACCCGATAGCGCAGTAAATGCTCAGTGTCCATGTGCTCAAGGAGATACATATACATATATTAGCGGACCGTGCCCACCCGATGCGCGGTGCAACGCGTGATTTGGGATTACAAAATAATTATTTTACGAAAATTCTATGCAAAACAAAATAAATTGATGAAAAGTCATACCCCTTTATCCGAAATATGAGAAGTCTTCTCTGCCTTTTCAAAATTTCTGTATTTTAAAGTCTTCTCAGCCTTTTCAAACTTTTAATATTTGACAGTTGTTTTGAGGCAGTTGATTTTTAAAATCTGTAATTTTCTAAATTAGCAAGGGTTTTTTGTAAATACTTGTTTCAAGCCTTCATAAGGCCTGTAGACATATATAATAATATGATAATATGATACTATATTAAAAAGAAGGGTGAAATGCAAATATTAACTTTAATTCACATTTAATACATCAATTAAGAAAAGTATACATACCACTGAGACCAAGCTACTTTCACCCAATATTAACTTTAATTCACATTAACTAAATCTTGACATCATTTAATACATCAAGTAAGAAAAAAATACATACCACTGAGACCAAGCCATGTCTGTTCTTCGGATCAAGTCCCCTATAAAGAAGACCAATATCTACTTCGGTAGCTAAAGTTGCCAAAGTTGCTGTAATATCCTCAGCATTCTCATGAGTCTTCTGCCAACCCATAACTGCCATATTTAGAATATCAATATCATTTCAAGTTTCTTATATGGGGATAGATGAGAAATCACACACTACTTTACGCATACCTGTTGTAAAAACATGAGGAGGAGATGAAAGAATATGGTGGATATAGTTGAGTTTACCACACCCACCAACATCAGAGTCACAGGCTAACTGGTGATTCATCTCTACAAGATTTAGAAGCTCACCAAAGGAGCTCTCAGGGCACATAACCTGGATAAAGAAGAGGGGGGAAAGGACGTGCTTAATCAGTAGCTAAGCACGCTATATAAAAAAGGAACAGTATCACATTTTTAAGCAAAACTATCAGTTTTTTTTATTATTAGTAGTATACCAACCTATCAAATTCACAATTAGAAACCAATCTACCCAACATCAATTGACTAATGCAACAGCCTACCAAAATCTTACCCATCTACTAAAATCACACAAAAAGTATACCAACTTATCTGAATTGTGAGTGCTTATAGGTAAGATTTTATTGTTTGCGTACGAATTATTCAATTCTCTGATGATCGGTGCTCTTTCATCAATACATCATCGTAATCAACCAATGAATATATGCTTTCATTGCTTTGAGTAACTGAGTTTGCGCTGAACTAATATTTTATATCAAATAGATTAGTTAATGATAAAATTTAATAAAAATGGTATACTAACTGTGAAAAGGTGATAGATCAATGCATAAATCGTTAAAAGATGAAGGTTTTGGGTTTTGGTGTACATAAGTGATATTTTTCCTTTATACAAAATATGGAAACTTGACCCTTTTAAAATCATTTTTAAAAAAGCAAATTAGATGTGGAGTGTCAAAAAGCACAAACGTACCTTCATTGTTCGAAGGGCACTAGCATTGATATTGTGAAAGAAAGACGTGTACTTCAGGTGTCTGGACTCCAAACCACAATTGTAGCAATTCATACGTTCAAAAGTGTCCATTCCAAAAAGAGAATGTGCAATACAAGCAGTGCTTGTACAATCCCAACGACCCTTACAGTTGCTTTCAGTTGACTCGTCATCAGACACACCTGAACTCGATGTAAATGATTTATGAAGACACTCAAATAGTACTCCCAACACTTCCGAAGCATCATTCATTTGCCCCTGTAAAATTAAGCAGTATTAGTAAACAGTTAAAGGAGCATTTTAAGCAACTTATGTAAAACGGTAATCCATATTATAATTTACATCGCAGCAAACTCATTCTATTTATTCTACAAACTCTAAACTCAACCATACTTATCCAAAATATATTGATCTGAAATACCAATTAACTATACAACAGATTATGTAGCTTTATTGTGATGCAAATATCTAAAAAAATGAGGGGGATCAGAATAAATGGAGAGGAAGTGTAGGACCCAATAATGTAACACAGATGAGCGAAAGTATATAAATGACCCATAGAAATAGCGATTTTCAGTATGATTTCATCAAATATATATTAGCTAGATACTCTGCTGCATGATCAGCTTTTAATGAATAACTTCAATCTTATCTTGTAAAAAAACCGATTTGTTTGGTTTTAGCGTGATAAACCAATCTTATCTGCTGCATGATCTGTTGTCACTTGTGAGTGCTCTAATATAACAAAAACAGCGTCATATATTGTAAAGAAGACAAGGGGAAGTTTCTTTTTCTGGAGTAATGTTCAAGGGACATAACTCTCCCCCTTATGTTGGTCTAAGTTTTAGAATAATTACATTATGAATGATGATATACTTGTCTACGCAACTGAACCCTAACTTTCAGTCCAACTCTCCCTCAGGTCAAAAGAGTACGAGACCCATTTTCAAGGCCAAAAGAGTCTATAGAAACAAGTTTTTACCTCCTGAAAGAAATTACTGTCTGGGCACAAGTTGCTGAGAGCAATTCTGAGAGAAGTAGGAGCAACAGCATCTCTTCCCATGTCGGTAGACGCCAAATTCAGGGCCGTAAAAATATCATACAGCGCACAAGTAACACAAGGATTTCCAACATGAACATGTCCTGAACTTGATCTCCCCAGGAATTCATTTCGAAAACGTCTCAAGTGCCATAATGACTAAATCATAATAAGAAGGAAAGATCAGGTCATGTTTGATACCAAAAAAAAGTTAATATTAATAACTTACTAACGAACTTTATCCAACAAACCTGTATAATAACATTTAAGAAACAATTGTATTCACCAACTTCATTCTTCAACCCGGTTCCAAACACATTTGTTTCATTTACAATTTCAGATTCGAACTCGGGAACTGAAATAGAAGAACTGTCTACTTCGGAAGTCTTCTTTGCTATGATTGAACTTGAGGTCAATGGCGGTTTTTGACGAGTTTGAAATGTGTCTGTACAACAGCATAAAATCAAGAACAGGCTGACATTTCAGCAACTCTGGAAATGGATATCTAATGAAATGATGAAGGCATATGGCCATATGCGAAATGTACTAGCATTAATTTTCAACAATGCAGTAGCCTTTGTGTTAATTAACTAGAAAATAATGTTTGCAATCAAAACATTTTAGCTTAACGAATCAAGTTTGCAACAAAATCCCTTTCTTGATTTTAATTCCAGGACATCTTATATTGACCGAGACAAAGATACTATGCCACCAAACAGACCCCGGAGCTTTGACGGTGGACCAGTCATATCTCTGCCTGCGACGATGGGTTATGAGGCGGTGAGAGATTTCTGCCGCTAGGGAGGAAAAATAAATTCAGAGCTCCATCTTTGCCAGAGATGGTACGATGGTGGCAGAGGAGAGACAGATAGTGCAACGGTAGGACAATGGTTGCCAGTCGCCAGAGAAAGGATGGGATAGAAAGATGGAAAGGCGGTGGCGAAAAGGCCTTTTAAGGGCGGCGTATGGATGTGGGTGAGATGGGAAGAGGATGAGGAGACCCACCATTGTGATGCCTAATTTTCGTTCCATCCACTTTCATGTAGAGATTAGCTATTGTTAATTTGAAGAAAAACTGATATATGTTTACTAATACTTTAGCTTGCCTTGTGATGTACTTTATGTAACTACTAAATAATTCAAAAGGCGCTAGGCGGGTTCTAGGCGGAAAGGTTCCACCTAATGCCTAATTGGCCGCTTAGACCACCTTTTCCCTGCCTATGCCGATTTTTTCCGCCTTTTGATATACTTAAAAGGACCAGTTACCGTCATACAAGTCATACAGAATTTGGAAATGCTTAATGAGAAATAAGTGAAAGGCAGGAAAGAAAAAGTAAATTCAAAGCATGAAGGACTAGATACAGATAATATACCAAGGCTTTGGCGTACAGCTTTCTTAAGGTCAGCTTGGAACCTGTCCTCATCATCTTCCTCGGCTTTTAATTGCCTCAATGTCTTAGTACCATCGTCCCCCGCATGAGGATTATCTGATAAAACAAAGTATCGAAAAATAATAAGTACAAATGGTATCAATAACAAATGGTTGGCTTTCTCTAAATCTTGGGGGGAAAACTTCAACCAACTGCAATATAAACTACAAACATCAAACAACTGATTCCATGCCAGAAAGATAAGCAATGTTAACCACCGATTCTAAGTGCTGATATTGATCACCAGAAACTTGCAAAATTCCACTCAAGACTCCCACACAAATTATACAAAAGCTAACTGAACATAAACCCGCGATTAAGTAGTAAGATTGACGTAAGTGTTCCCTAACCTTCAATTAACTCAGATAGAAAAACCTACAAGGCTAACGGTCAAAAGGAGTTTTAAGCAAAAACTGTGTAAGCTGCGTAGATCTCTTCAGACATGCATCTTATTGATAGTTGCACCAAGTATGAATTCAAAATGTGTGGATTTCCCTATCTTTTCCTAGCACAAGTGGTTGAGTGAAGGACAAGGAAAATCATACTAGATGCAGATCATTATGAATCTCTGAACTTGACCCATTTATCAGTTTGTTCAACTCAAATTTGTAATAGCATTATCCGAAACTGATTTTATGACAACAGACATGTTTTCAAAAAGAAACACCCAACATTTTGTCAGCAACAGTATACCAGAACTACAAGAGAGAGAAAATGAGAGAAGGCAAAATTCAAGCAATGTCAACAGTCAGTAGCAAATTGAAATTCAATAAGGGGTAGTTACAGTTTTCTACACCAACCTACAAAAGTGCTATTGGTACACTAATGTTATATTTACAGTAAAGAAAATAACATAGGTTGGGGTGCTTATCAGTTAAAAACAAGTACTATATAGTATATACCCAATCTTATCACAAATTTTTGGTTTTACAAACTATTCTATCATGAATTTTTTTATTTTGGATCCCCACCTATATAATTTTATCCGAGTATACAAAAGCGGAAAAAAAATCAGGTTGATGTACTGATTAAAGTTTTTGTTAGATTGGGTCACGTAATAAAATAAGGATAGTAATTTGGTACACAAAATTATAATTATACCGATACAATAATCAATGACTATATAAAATCATACAGCATGAGTGCAACTTACTGCCATCAGCAGCTTGTCCAGCTTTAAAATCATCTTTCTCAGATGCCAAAGTTAGATTTTTCCCATCATTCAACTTGGCTGAATTTCGTTGGCGTCTACCTCTCCGTCCTGTTCGACGATCTGATGACAGAACTTGATCCTCGGGAGGTCCTCCATTAGAGATGCCTACATAAGTAAGAAAATTATAATATAGTTTACAAACATCATATTTCCCATCATTCATGGAAGGTTCAGAAAAGTATCAGCTAACCTTGAAGTGCAGGGTGATGTACAGAAGTGTTAACAATCTCATGGTCCAAACCATCACTAGCTGGTTCTACCTCTAATCCTTCAAGGACTCCGTTTTCCTGAAATAAAAGGTCAAGAGAAACCTAACAAATTAGTATTTTTTTTCTTCAAGATGTAAGTATGTAACGAAGCAACTCCAAATACTTGATAGGGTGAACTACAACAATGACCCCTATACTTGGGATCATATTTTGATTTGATCACCATAATTCCAATTGCTAGACCAATGGTCCCCATCCTTAAGGTGTATTTTCTATTTGGTCCCAGAGTTTGGTTAAGTTACATAATAGTCCACTTCATTGTATGTAAGTTACGCAAGTGGCCTATGTATAAGACGATCGGTTCTCATAGGAAGACACCACCAGCGTAACTTAGTGAAGATGTACGAACCAATACTATCATAACCAAAATCACCGGGACCAACTGTAACTAGTTGAAACTATGAGAGGAACAGTAGCGTTGTAGCTAAGACTATGGGGACTAAATAAAATATATCCCTTAGGATGGGGACCATTGCTGTAATTGACCCTTCTCAATCTATCATAAAATATTAAGTTAAGAACAGAAAGCCCTGAAGAGGAAAATCTCACCTGCTTACAAGATTTGAGTTCAATCTCATTTTCGTCATTATCAATTTCCTTCTCTGGAACAATTATACAAATTCTTTTATATTGCTCCGCAATGTGCCTCTGTTTAGCCTCTTCTTCAATCCGTCTCTGAAATTCCAGAGTTTCTTCAAGCTTTCTTTCTTCTGCTTCAAGTTCAATTTTACGTCGTAATTCTTCGCTCTCGGTCAATGCATCCCCACTTTTAGGAGAGAAAATTTCTGAGTGTATATTATCCTCATCTGATGGCAGTGGATTGGAGCTGTAAAATGAAACACATTTGCAGAACATCAGATATAAACTATTCAAACAAAAATGGAAAGCAAACTATTTTTGTGGTGCATAATGACAAGACGTACACATTCTCGGCATTGTCAGGTTCATACACAAGCTCACTAGTGCCATTACCCTGCAAGGATAAGAAACAATAAGGCGCATATGTACACAATGTACCAAAAAACAAGCGCAATACATCTCTTCAAGTAACATATTTAGGAATCGGAAAAATAGTAATTCCTGGGAACTTATCCTAACCTTTAATTCCTTTGTTTTCCTGTGCTCCTTATTCTTTTTCTTATCCCTAGACTTGTCATGAGAACTATTGTTTTTCTTTGAGTCAAGTGCAAGTTCAGCTAAGAAAGCCTCCCTTGCAGCATCAGATTTCTCAGTAGCATCCTTCTCCGCCAAATCCTCCAAGCGTGCCTGAAATTAATAAGTTAACACCAGCAAACATAAAGGCAAAATATTTAAAATCAATAAATTGTTGCCAAGAGTATGACAAAGAAGAGGTATACAGACCCGCATAAATGACTTCAGTAGTGGCACTAAAATTGACCGGTAATCATTGGACGATGCATCCTCAAGCTTAATTTCCTGTTGCTGCATTACACTGAGACTTCGCATCATCCTCGCATCAAGTTTGCTAAGCTGCAGGAATATGTGCAGTTGTTATTTTGCTTTAATCTTATTATTGTTCGTATTAAAACTTCAACAGAATGTACAACTAAATTAAAATCCAACCTCTGAGGCGTAATGTTCTTTCTGCCTCTGGATTGCAACTTCTATACAAGAGTCCACTTGGTGTTGAAAATCCTTTGTTCTCCAGTCATCTTCTTCACCGGATTCTAAATCACGAAACTGTGAACTTACCCCACCATACGCATCCTCAAATCCAAATTGGTTTAGGTTCAAAGTCTCCGCTTCTTTTAAAGTGTTTGATATCACCTCTAATTCAAACCTATGGCTAGTTAGCATTAGATCACTGTCACCTAGAGTAAGCTCCTCTCTCCTCTTTCTCAAAACATGGTCGTAGCTCCGATACAAAAACTCCTGCAAGTCTTTTTCTCTCTTCTTTCCTTCTTCGAGACAGAGATCTTCCACTGCCTGCACAGCTTCCTCGAAACTCAGATGCTCACATTTTCTTTCATACATGTTTTGCAAGTGATAAAATTCCTTTTCTAGCATTTGCAAAGTCTCGACACCGAGTTGTGCTTTCTCTTCTCTCGTACGTTTCCAGGTTCCTAAATGGTCCCCACTTCCTGCCCCAGAGAAAATCCACATCAGCAGCTCCTGGTCGAGTGCAGCGTCACCTGCAACGTCAGCAGAGGTGAAACGTTCTTCCAAAAGAAGAACAGACGAATCATCGTTAAGAATTATATTCTCTAATTCATCAGACCCTTGATTTCCCGAATTGGAATCATCAACAGCTATATTCTTTTCATATCTATTTATGCCACACGAACTCGACAAGTCCTGCAAGTATTTCAGGATTTTCTTCAGCTCGGGAGCACCCAAAAAGCAGATACAAGAGGGTGACTGGTCAACGCCATAGTTAAGAAGCTGTGAACCAGAGGCAAACCCTTGTAACTCTTCGACCGTATATTGTATTACTTTGTTCACGTGACTAGCGGCAAGGTATTTATGTCTAATAAGCACCTGAAAAATCGAATGTATTTTCTCGAGGACTTTCCCACGCTCATTATCCTCTGAAACAGGCAAGTTATCAAGTACAAAATACGACTTCCCACACAAATTCCTATCGAATCCTTGCCATTTATAGTTGTCAGAGGCATTCACATAGCTTCTAGAATCGAGAATATCCCCATAACAACCATCTTCAAGCTCGGTATACAAATCCCGTCCATCCTCCGAACTATACTTGTCATCTAAAAAGTTTCTACTCTCGGAACCATCACACATGTAAGTATCTTCATGTAACAAAGGAGCCCGAGACCTCCCTTGATTTCTCATTATTCTAATAGCCGAATTAACATCTAAAGGCTTCCAAGGGCTGTTAACAAGCATCTCAATCCACTCATTATCGACGTTTTGAGGCAACATGGTCTGCATCTGCGGGAAAAGATTCCCCATATGCTCCTGCAAAATATGCTGCATATGCGACTCACAATCCGAAAACCCCTCGATACAACGACAACAAGTCCAGAATTTCCAACCCTTATTAACCTCCGCAAAAGACACAGCCTCATTCAAAACCTCGTTTGCGAAACTATCCTTAATCGAACTAAAATGGGCTTTTAGGTCCGAGACTTGAACCCTAAGTAAACCCTTTTTCATATCCAAACTCATCGAATCCCAATACGATCTCACAAAATCCCGTCTTTCATCGGAAGACGCGTTCTTTCTCGCGTTCCCTACCCTCTTCCTCTCCCCCCCTCTATGCCCAGATCCTGAAAACACATCACTCGCTGTTTTTTCATCGTTTTGCATAGGCGAATCGGATTTCTGCTGCAATAGCCTAGCGGCAGCCACCCGAACCTCAATCTCCTTCCTCCTCTCCTCAGGTGTTTTAGTCGCCTTTTTTATTTCATTTGGTCGCTTAGTTTGCACTAACCTAACCTCCATAGGGTCCTCGGTCGCCCTCCGAATCGGAATCAACCGAAACTTCTCCTCCCCGTTTCCTAAATTCTTCATCCAAGTGGAAATCGAAGCTATGTTCGATTTCTGAATAAGCGAACGTAACTCATTATGAACATGCCCTATTCTCGCCTCGACAGAGGTCAGTTTCTGCTCTCTCTCCTCTTGAAGATTCTCTGTCCCGGGATCGATAGGGTTTTCGATGGACAACGCGCGTTCACACTCGTGCACGACCTCTTCGTACTCTCTCCCCTCACTCGCCGCCTCGTACAACAAATTTGCATAAAAATGGGAAAACTCGATACTGTTTGGCGACAAAAACACTGATTTTCGTGCCGATTCGATCGCGTTCTTCAAATACCTCTGTTTCGCGTTCGGATCGTCGATAATCGTCGCGACTTTGACACAAACCGTTCCCTGAACGCGATAAACCAGCGCCGAATAAGGCGAATTCTCGTTTTTCTGACATAAATCCTTCATTATCCGTAACGATTTGGTGTGGTTTCCACGACGAAGAGCAGTTAGAGCTTTTTCGCACTCGATCTTAACATTAGTGTACAAAGATGATTCGGCATAGTTAACTAAAGCTAGGGTTTGTTCAGGTTGATGAGTTGAGAGAGAGAGTGTGCCGTCGGAGTCTCCGCCGCTGCCTCCGCCAGAAAGAGGCGGCGGCGGAGGAGCGGCGGAGGAGGGGGAGGGTTTCGGTGTTCGCTTCTTGTGCCCCATCTATGTATATATATGTATGTGTGTGTATCTATATATCGATTTCTATACAATTAACATGAGTGTAGAGAGAGATAGATATATACCTTGTAGAGAGAGAGAGAGTGAAGGAGACGACGGAGAGACTGCGAAGAGAGAGAGAGAGAGTGTTAACTTCTCTCCGTCTCTATAAAATGTTAAATAAAAATGTACTCCTGTATTATGTTATTATGTTATTATGTATGTATGTATGTATAGATGGACGATATATATATATATATATATATATCACACACCTAACCACAAGGGGGAAGAAGAGTGTTGGAGACTTGGAGTTTGGGTCTTAATTTTAATTCATTTTGGCATAAAATTTGGTTCAACAGGTATTTTATTGACAACAGATTTTTTTTATTAGATTTTCAGCTTTTTTATTTTAAAATTTGTGTGTATTGGATAGTCAATTTATTTAGCTTCTGAAAATTTGATTTTTAGACTGAAAAAACTAAAAAATCTAGATTTTCATTGGATTATCAAAACAGATTTTGAAAATATGATTTTGAATCAAAAAAATCTGTTATCAAACGTACCCTTATAAGTAAGCCTTAATTCATTATTGAATGGTTGCTCAAGAGTATTGAAAGAGGAGAGGAATAAAAAATAAAAAAAACGCAAGAACTTTTTTTTATTTTTCTTTTTATACGTACATATATATACACTAGCCGTCAAGAGCATCCGATGGGTGTGAATATAATAAAAAATCTATAACCCGTTTGCATAACCTGTAACTCGTTTCTACATTTGATTAATTGTAAAAAAAAAAAATTAAATAGCTTTTACATAATACTATTTAATAAACCAATAATAGACTTAGTTGTGGCCTGTCAGTGTAGAATTTTCGAAGAAAATAGAGACAATTATGGTTGAGAGAGAGAGAGTTTGATGGCAACGTGCAATTATAATTTATGAGAAGTGGCCGTTAAAAGGAAAGTTAATAGTTATATAGCAGTTATTTTTCTTTTAAGTCCTGTGTAAAATGTGTTTACTACTATTTTGTAATTTTGTAAATTAATAATACTTCTTTCTAAAAATATGTTACAAGGTTTCATAAGGCATCTACACATTTATTTTTCGACTGCATTTTATCTTATTTCACGCACAAACCGTAATTTTTTTTTACGAACCGTAATTTTTTTTTTACGAACCGTAAGTCATATTTACGATTTGACTTTCGGTCAAACCGTAAGTCTGACTTACGATTCGTAATTCGTTTTTACGGTTTGACTGTTAAATGACGAAATTGCCCCGGCGTTTTAAATTGACCTGTTTTTAGTAAGGTTCGACGATCGATCGGATGCATACTTTTTTAATTTACGAAAATTAAATGAAAAAAAATATATAAATGAAAAAATGGCGAGAGAATTGAACCCAAAACATTTTCAATTGTGAAAGACTTTAAGATAATCAAGACAATCGTTACACCACAACAACATTCTTAGAAATCAACAAACTTAACAAATATATATACAATTGTTAATAATATAATGATTTCATATATTCAAAAATTGATATAAGGCTTTTATAAAGAACAATTATTTATAGGTAACTCACAGCAACTTATATTTCTCTTACATACCTTCATAGTTTCACATTCACCATAGATAACAATTTTTAATTATTTCTTTTATTTACCAAAACGCCATTATACAACCCAAAACACAAAAAAAAATAGTTTTAAATTAAAAGAAAATTCTATAAAACCAAAAAAATAAAAATAAAAATGGAAAAAAGCACAAAAAATATATAAAATGAAAAAAATCAGAAAAAATTATAAAAAAATTAATATGATCGACTAGCAACTTATTACTTTGATCCAAAATAGCTAGTCATTTCATTCTCTATAGTTCCTTTTTTAATGTTTAATTTTTATTTCAGTAATAGCTGCAATGTCTTGATAGATGTTGAAAATTTTGACCTGTTTAGATAATAAACAATTCATTATCTACATTTTGCATATACTTTTTGAAGAAGTTGTCCATTTCTGAACTGGTCATGACATTTACAAAATGCTACGTACAAAGTGAGTATCACTAATAATTTTAAAAAAAAACATAAAAATAAGCAAGATGCACATTCACTACAATAAAAATTCATATACCAATAGTTTAATTTCTAAAAACTGTTGGTAAAATAATTGTCGTTAAATTTTACCAACAATTTAGCAACAGAATTAGTTGCTATTTTGTTTCTAAAATTTATCGACACTCACTTTAGCTACAGTTTCTAGAAAGTAAACTGTTGATAAATGAATTTTTTTTATAGTGATTCGAAAATATTATCCCAGCTAAATTGATGTTATTTGCAGTTATGTCGGCGTATAATTATGCATAAAGGATTCTACATTCGTTCCGCAAATGTTGTGGGAATCACTAGAAACAAGTCCCGCTTACTTGAAAGCCATCAAGCAGGTTGTATCGGACACGGTTATAAAATGGACAACCCTAGAGTACGTAGTTGAAGTCGAACTAGTCCATCATTTGTTGTTAATTCGGCTTACAAATTTCAAATGTAAGTGGTTTTTTATTTTGAAAACTCAGACACTTACATTCTGGCATTTCATGCAGTCCACTATAATTTAGCGTCCTCATTCGTGTTCCCCAAATTTATCTTCATAGTATTACGGGATATAAAAGTTAAACTATAATTCTCTTACCATAGTCAATGGTGGGTTTTAGATTTCGTTTTTATTGCATCTCTCATCTCATGAAAGCGGATATTGATTTCAATATGACCCATTTGAGCTATAGTCTCGTCTCCTCTAGCCCATAGTTTATGGACATCTTAGTCCGGACTGAATATTAATTTTCACCCTCACGACTTGATTGGACTAAAAAAAATGAGAAACTATTCGATAGTTTTTTTTTCAAAAATACAAAAATACAAAAAAAAAAAAAATTGAACCGTACGTACCCTAAGATGATCGGCTGCTTTGGCTCCAAAAAGCCAGCTTTGGTCTCGACTAGGATTTTGTATCTAAACTTTTATTCTGTCAAATTCATTTGCTAGTACTTTGTGTGTACTAAACAAGACTGTTACGAGCTATTCATTTTGGTGACTTACTAAATAAAACGATTTATCTACCGTGGTCATGGTTATTGTTTATACTCTTAATTCTGATATTACTACTTAGACATGTATGGATGTGTTTGTTTTTTGATTTATAAATGGTGAGGATTCATTAACGAGTCAATAAACTTAATGATTTGGATTGCAACATTATTTATGATTTATGTGGTGTTTATTAGTAAAAAAAGGAATTCCACATCCCGTATGAGATTGATGATACTCGCTTAAGTAAGTTTATAAGTTTTGTTCGTATTAAATCCTGCAGGTGAATCTAAAATCTGATACAATAAATATGTTAAGCAGACATGCTTAAATATCATATGTTTATTAAATTGAAAATGAGTCAGTGGTTTATTTTAATAAACTAATATCAGTTTAATCTTAATGCATGAAGATAATAGACATATTGACATTGGAATGAATAAAATATTCAGATTATGGTAGATGATCTCCATCAAGATATTTAGTGGAATAAATCATGGTTAATAAATATATGTATAAACCTTAATTGAAATTTAATAGCACTCCATCTTTATTACAGCTCTATACTTAATAATCATACATGAAGTCCCTACCGTGTCCTATATATAGCACGCTTCTTTGGCAAAGAAAGGTACGCGAAACAGTCATACGCGTTTAGTGTTTCGGTTTGCCTGGAGGGGGAGAGATAATCTTTTTTTTCTGGAGCAATATGCTAAGTTAGGAATAAATCAGAAGGTTTGACGCAATTTGTTCCATCCCACAACCGGCATCTTTATCCTTCTATATTCGGTATGATCTAAAATTATATGGTAAAATATGATTTAATTTTGATAACATGCGTATATACTATACATGCTTTATGGGCATGTTTTTCCGTTGCAGTTTTTCTATCCGTTTAATGAGTCAGGCGGAAGTCCAATATTAAACAACAATGTAATCAGAGTACTAATTAAGTAGCACTTCTCATTGGGTCAAAAAGCATACAATTTCGGATTCAAATTTTCTAGAGTTAATAATGCACTCACATTATTTAGAGTTCAATCTAACAGATGAAATAATCTCAATTCAATAGTCTAGATTAATCCATGTCATCACATTAAAACAATTAATTTTTTTTTATATATAATAGTTTTGAATTCAACAATTCAATAATAATTTTGAATTTAACAATGAGTATGAAACTAATAATTTTTCATGTAAACTTCTTTCTTTCTTTTTTATATATTTTTACTGTAATTGTTGAAATTGTGTCATGGTACTTTAGATGATGTAATTTTTACTGCAATTTTTTTATCATATTTTTACTATAATTTTTTGATCATATATTTTTACTGTTATTTTTTCTTCGTATATTTTTACTATAATTGTTAAACGTATATTTTTACTGTAATTGTTAAACGTATATTTTTTTAACATTATACTTTTTATACTTTTATCTTATAAAAAAATGTAATTGTTCCAATTTGATGGCTATAACATGAATTAATCTAAATCATCGGATTGTATTTATTTTATCCGTAGATTGAACTGTAGAGGATATGAGTGAATTATAAACTCTAGAGAATTTGAATCCTATAATGTATCACTAATTTTATCACTGGCTCATTGGAGGGAGGTACATAAGTCACTACTCTCATAAAAATTTGAAGTGTAGATCAGTTTACAACTGATAAAAAAAATATATTATTTTCGTAACTTTTTTGTATTTTTTTTTACTTAATAATTCAAACAAAAACTAAATTTTTTTTTAAAAAAATACAGCTTTTAAGTTATTTTTTTACGCTTTGATATTTTTCTCGTGTAGATTATAATATCTTTTTTTAAGTTTAAAAACAACTTTTAATTTTTTTTTTACATTTTAATATCTTTCCTGTATAGATAATAGATTATAAGTTATTTTTTAAGCTTAAAAACAGCTTTTAAGCTCTTTTTTATTTGGCCGGGTGATTGTAATTTAAAAAAGTTTCGGCACAGGACCTTTTAAGCTATTTTTTATATTTTAATATATTTTCCGTATAGATTATAAGTTGTTTTTAAGCTTAAAAACCGCTTTTAAGCTCTTTTTTATTTGGTCTGGTAACTGAAACTTAAATTTATTCCGACCCAGCATTTAGACTCGAAAAATCTTATAAAAAGTGATCTCTAACTAATATTCTCGCTTTATTTTCTCAAACCACTCGGCCGTATCATAATAGTACTCGGATCGGTTAGTATCCTAATTTTTAAAACACCCTCGTAAGCAACTTTTTCTTTAACACGGACACACAAGTTTCGCATTCCTTACTTTCCAAGATTATAACAAATTATTCACACACAAAAAAACTGTATTTTATGTTCCTAACGACCATTTACGGGCTCTTTTGTATGCAAATTTAAATTAATGAATATCTGTTTGAAAAAAAACAAATTATTCATCACGAAGGCGATATTATTTCAAGGCCAGATAGTCATTGGGCTTTCTTAATTTAAGGTCACATAAAACGTATTAGACACACTTCTACTTTTATGCTTGTTATGTTCATGCCTCTTCATATCAAGTAATAATTTGCAAAAATAATCCGTTTGTCTGCTAATTAAATGGCCATGGTTTGTACTATTAGCCAACATAAGCAAAATTTGATTTAACGTTTCCTCTTGGGCTGGCTGCAAAATCATCGTGGGATAACTTTTTGATCAAATGATGAAATTAGTAAAATCGTGTTTACATCATTTTTCATACCCACTATCAATTATATTAACTTGAAATCAAGAATTACGACTGTGATATTGACCTAATGTTTACATGAAAGATGATCAAAACGTATCATTTTTAAAACTATATTATAAAAAACACACATTCAAAAGTATTTATTTCCGAAAACTCACACTTTCTAAATTCACTCTGAACTCTCTTTCTTTTAGCCTCTTTCTCTATGTAAACGTGTTTTTTTTTTCTCGTTTTGTTTGTCCATCTCTATTATTTCTCTCTATGTCTCAATGGCTGGAGATAATAAACTTCATCTTCTTTATTCGCATTTTTTTCTTTTTTTTTTTGCTACGATGTAGCTTGCTCTTGTATTGCTACGATGTAGTTTGCTCAATACAAGATTCATTTTTAATATTTGGACCCATTAGGTCAAATTATATATTAAAATATGCATACCGTACGTTTTTTAGCTACTTATTTTCCAAAAAAAAATTAATTTTGTCTGACCATTTTTTTTGGTACCCAATTATATCTCTTGCTTTTATTTTGTTACTGATCAAAACGCATGCATATATGTTCAACTTTATCCGATGAATACACCGAAAAAGAACCCGTGGACTGGGCAGTAGTCATACTAGCTAGTACTCAGGAAAATACATTGGAATTTCAACTTGCTTGTCTTGACATGAAATAATACAATGACATCAATACTTGGAAACCTTTTTATTATATTTCCAGTCTATAAGCGCGATTGCAGTTTTGATAGAAAAGTTCAGCATTCTTTCATTCTATCACATTACAAAAAGGGGTGAGAATGAGTTGTGGAAAAACATTTGCTTTTTAAGCAACCCTCATCCAACTTCATGATAAGTGCCACCCAAAATTACAACCATGCACAATGCTTTTTTGCACTTTTAGTGGGCCAACTAATACTACTGCCACACGGGAAAAAAAAGTAGATTATTACAAAAAAACATTCATCATTTGCGTTTGGAAGGAATAATTAACACAATTTCTAAGTAAAAAAGTTAATGTCCAGCATGGGATAATCATTCTTGTCACATTGCATGTTCTTATCGTAACTTATTGTCATTGGTTAAAGAAACAAATAATAAATAATGAGTAATTTTGTTTAAACTGTATTTCCCAAAAATTATGATTGGGGGTGCTTTTTTGACCGTGTGGGGATGGTGTTAGGTTAGGTGAATTGGGCTAATTTTGATGACTTCTTATTTACGTCCTCTTATCTATTCTTTATAAGCAACTTTGATATTAGCGGATAAATTCAAAATCAAATATATCTTCTAGAAATCGTAGAAGAAGCAAGTCGTTTGTGATGGTAATATGTGGACTTTTAAGTACCATTTTTTGCAATTTCTCATTTGGTCTGATTTCGATTAATTCGAGATAGTTACAGTCTCTTATTTAAATTCTTCTAAGCAAAGCAGATAGGAAAAGTCTAATACTAATATTAAAATGCAGTTAAGAGGCTTAGAGCAAACCACCTTATAACATTGGCGACTTTATAAAATTTACTCTATCAAAAAAAGCATTTAATTGCATTTTTTTTACTACGTAATTAACTACACGCATGCATGTCGTACCATACAAGTGTACTTCTTTCATTATGTTTTGTAGAAGATGGTGCTGGACCTGATGGTATTTATTTATTTTTTTCTCAATTTATCGACTCCTCCAAGAAAAAAAGACAAATCAAGTAAAAGAAAAAGAAAGTTACAATGGAATGCGAAGATCGATCAAAGGGAAAAAGCTTGCGAACAAATTCTCTTTTTTAATTATCGTATGAGTTTTTTCCTCTCGAAAAGCATTACGGTACTAGTACTTACTTGGCAATCAATAGCAAAATGCATTCAAACAAGTCATTGACTAGCAATAGGCTAGGATTATGGTATAATTAATTATTAATCGTTACGTTCATTCATATCTGAAAAGAAAACACTTTTATTTTGCTAATACATGACATGATCATATCTAAAGACTAAAATGTAAGCCTAATCTATGACATTTGTTGCAACTGGTGAACCACTTCAACGACCAGTGTCAAAAATAATCCCAACTCTTCATTCACTACCTAATCACATACTAAAAATTACTAAATTAAGCAACATTATATTCATAATTAGTGATTTTTTGTTTTGGTATAAATGAATTATACGCTTACTTACAAAGAAAAAAAGTATCTTTCATGCCCAAGAAGACGATAAATGTAATAGATTTAATTTGTTGATTGACCGAGCAAATAGAAATAGCGCACGGCCAAAACAATAAATACATGAAGGATACTAATAATTAAATGCATTACTCTCACAAAATATTAATATACGTAGCTTTCATAGAAAATATCTGTCATACAATGATACAAGCTAGTCCTCCAAAGCAGACAACGTTTGAAGACTAGAAACAAGGCAAAACACACGTTGGCTTTATTTGCCGTTACGTTTATTTTCTCCAAAAGTGGGTTTAAAATTGTCTAGTTCTATAAATAAATTAGGAAATAAGTTTACTGTGGCTAAAAGTGACATTTTTAAGTTTTTTAAGTTTTTTTGATAAGCAGTGACTTTTTAAGATTAATAGTAGAAATATAGAAATTTATCTTTCAGTCTTTCAGACTTGTGAGAGTTTATTCTTCCAATCAAATCATATTTTATATATTTATAGCAAAATCTTCACCACCATAACTAATAGTATGGTCAGTAAAGTATCGTTCTTTTTTGTTTTGAATATAGCGTGATCAATCTGCATTTTAGAAATTTTGCAAAACCAAAATTACAAGACAAATAATACTTTTTCTCCAACAAGGTATGTATTTGAAATAAGAAATCTATAATCATTAATATTTATTTATTTTCTACATTTCCGTATGATCCATTTTAGTCATTTATTTTCTAAATTTCGAGGGAGAAAGAAGTAACTACCATATCATCCTTGCTGGCTTGGTTTTATTTATTTTTCTCGGTTTCTTCCACGAGTTAATCATTATTGTTGGCAGAAATTTTAAAAGTTAATTTATACGCGTCAAGTACATATACAAACCCCCACCAAAGCACACTTTATGACTTAGTATTTGATAAATACACTTTCATTTTTAAGGTAAAATGCTAAACCCCCCCATATATTATGGGTAATTGTAAATGAATCTCCATAGACGATTTAACTTTTGCAATTACTCCCATGTTAATGTTGAAAATGACAAAAACTTCGTATCTATTACCCGGTGACACACGCCTGCATAAAATTTAATTTGATATATGTATTTTCTCGATATCTATGTAGTCAGATAACATTTATTCGTAAAAATTCATTTGAAGTGGTTTACTGGCTATAGAAAAAGTTTATCACTGCAAGAATGTCTTGTTAAAAAAAATTGAATCCAACAATATTATATTGGTTAAGTCCTACATATTTTAAGGTTTATTATGGTTTATTATACTAACGTATTGATGTTTAGTGATTTGCATACAATTCTAACAAATTTAACAATTAACATACTAAGGCTACTGCAGTTGATCAATTAACACACTGCCGTTAAGTTTGGTTAAACGAAAATTAGTCATGTGCAAAAGAAGTATGTTTTTCAGGAACAATACAATCATTTAAAGAAATTTTTATTATTTTACTACGCATTGAAATTATTTTAAAGTACTATTTCTTTTTAAATAATCCTCAAGGAGTTACCATACATAACGAGTACCAATACTACAGATAAATTACTTATTAACAAAAACACTACGAGGTGCAAAAGCATAAAGTAATGCTACCCAGACAAACTAACCACATTCGACTTCTTTCTAACTTTTTCAAGCTTCCTCACACAAACTCTCTTCTTTCTAGCCTTTACTTCGTGGCACCTTCTTCGCTGGGCAAAACTTAATTTTCTAAAATTCCACTTTTATTGTGTCGATTCTCTTATATAACGAGTAGTTACCATATATAATGAATAACAATACTACGCATATATAGCTCACAAGCACTCAAAAATGATATTCCGAAGTAAAGCAAATGGCTTCCCCTAGATTTGCCAAAACCTGATGGCCTACGCACGGATAGTGGGGCTTGAAACAAATGGCTTCTCACAGGTTTTCCAAAACCTAGTGGCATGCGCTCGGATAGTGGGGCCTGAAGAAAATGGTTTTCCCAAACTTTCTCAAAACCTGGTGGCCTGCGCCCGGGTAGTGGGGCCTAAAGCAAATTGCTTCCCCCAGGTTTCCCAAAACCCGATGGTCTGCGCTCGGATAGTGGGGCCTGAAGCAGATGACTTCCCCTAGGTTTCCTAAAACCCGATGGCCTACACTCGAGGTAGTGGGGGTTGAAGTAAATGGCTTCCCCCAAATTTTCCAAAACCCAGTGATTGCGCTCGGGTAGTGGGGTCTGAATTAAATGGCTTTACTCAGGTTTTCCAAACCCGGTGGCCTGCACTCGAGTAGTGGGGCCTAGGGATGGACTGTCATGTTCAAGACCCGTTGTTAACGACCCACACATGGCCATTAAATATTTGTCCCGCCGATGCCTAAATAATAATTTCTATCAGCTCTTGTTAATATCAAATCAAATAATGAATAAAGAGCTTGTAAGTGATAGAACATAAAAATTAGACCCGAATATTCTATTCGGGTAATAACCAATCCACTTTATAAATGGGTATCCAACGCTTAAATGGGTCATCACATGCCTTTTCATCATAGAATAAGATTGTGATTATCAAAAGCCCAAGCCCACTTAACTAGGGACCCATACCTAAAAAACCCATGAGATGAAGACATTTGTCAACATCCTAGAAGGCTTAGTTGCCTATAAATAGCCAACTACCCCTCCTAGAAAGCCCCCGAAAAAATCTATTCAAAAATATAGAGAGAAGTTGAGAAAAGAGAAAAACTAGTCAAAGCTTATCCAGTGAAGAAACAAACCGAACAGAGAAAGAACCGAGCATCGAAGAAGAAGGAGAACGACCAAGATAAGAGTTTAAATAGTTAAATCGAACGCAATTGTAGTAAATTAATAATAATCCGAGTAAGTGTAACAATCCGAACAAGTGTAATGACCTGATCAATAATAAAGACCAAGAAGTGTTCATTACTTGCAGCTGATTTATCATTATTTTATTGTTGAAAAGCCTAACGCGACCGACCAAAGTTATGACTTTATCAGTAAGAGTAAAATATGAATAATCATAGTATATACTTACAGTAACTAATCATAAATAAAGCTAAGGTATGAGTATGATTAATCATAATCGAAATTCTGTGGGTTTAGTTTTATAAAACAAAAGAGAAAATAAGGAATTAAAAAACATAACTGTGTGCTTTTGTCCTAGTATATACTTACAGTTTTATTACATAGATTTGGTTTTAAAAAAAACATGCATAATTTCTTGAAATGGTTGTATTGTTCCTGAAAAACGCACATGTTTTGCACATGACTAACTTTTGTTTAACCAAATTTAACGGCGGCGTATTAATTAATCAATCACTGTAACGTTAGAGCATCCATAATAATTTTGTTAATTTTTTAATGTTAAGTAGTGACATATCATCATTTAAAAATGTGTTAAATGACACATAGACGTCTTAAATTTAATAACCAAATTAGTTTCACGTTAACAATGTTATCAATTTTTAATTGATCATTTCTCTTTTATTTTACTGGTCACTATTCTATGGGGAAAATTTATAGGAGATGATAATGTTAATTGTGGGTTGTGTTTGCCACGTCAACAGTTACTAACATTAAAAACATTGTTAATTTTAATAACCTTTTTAAAATCTATAAAAATAACACATATTTTAACGCAGAGCATCTACAATAGTGTTGTTATCTCTATTGTTAACTAAAATAGTTAGCTAACAATACATTTTTTAGTTATGTTAAATCATGTGTTATCTTTATACATGTTAAAAAAGTTGTTAAAAATAACAACGTTTTTAATGTTGTTAATTGATAATGTGGTAAAATATCATTAATTTGAACGTGAACCCTATTTCAACTATTACTATTTTAGTTTAGTGGGGTTTACAAAATGACTAATTAATGATATTTCAATTAATAATTAATTTTAATTAAAATTAGATAATTTTGTTAAGTTAATAGTGAATGTTAAATTTAAGTTATACATGTGTCATTTAACATGCAATTAAATGATGATGTATCAAAGTTAATATTGTTAAAATTAACACAACTATTATGGATGCTCTAAGCATAATGTTTAACGATCTTACATGCACACACGCAATTTAATTATAAGAGTCACATATTTCATCAAGATAATACTCCATTAATTGGAAAACAAAGTTTGTAAGACATTATCTGCAATCACCCAACTTAGCTGTAATTTTACCCTTAATTGTATTGTTTGTATTGCTAAGTATGACACCATGACGGTATACCGACTTAAACTTGGACACGAATGCCAGTTACAAAAGTCAAAAACTTTGTCGAGATAGTAAAATTGTACTAGCACAAAGTTTGTAGCTAGCGTAATCTTAAAACCCCCATACTTCATAGTGCTCATTTGCATTTCACCTTAAATTATACTTTTGGTAATAGTTAGAAAAACACTATTATGTCCATCGGTATACCAAAATATTAAACTTTTCAAGTCTAATTACCAAAAATTAGAAATTAAATTTTTTCTTCTCAAAACATACAACTCTAATAAATATGTGTAATTGTATGTCTGTATGTTTGGGAAGAAACTTTAGCTGTTACAGTAGAAACTCTATAAAATAATACACTTGAGACCACCAAAATTTATTAATTAAAAGAGTTATTAATTAATCGATAAATTAATAATTATTAATTTATATATTAATTAATATTTTATTAATTTATAGTAAAATACTTAGTTTACAAATACCTTTCAAGCTTCCACTTAATTATTGTATACAATGCATGTATATCAAATGAAGGGCCCAATTTGAAAAAAACCTTCAATCTCCCACCTTATTATGCTTCTTGTGTTCAATGCTTCTTGAGCTATGAGAAAACAACACCAGAAGTTCTTACCATGCTAAGGAAAATTAGAGACGAGATTCAAGGGGAAATTGATTTCAACAAAAAACAAAAGATAATTGAGTCATTTTTCAAGAAACCTTCGTAAATCATTCATGTAATATGCTATATATAAGGAATTATTAATTTATATTTTATATGGGGTCTAAAGAAATTATCAAAAATGTATTATCTTATAATTTTAGCGAATTATTAATTTAGCACCCTATCCCCGAGTCGGGACCGGCCAAAAATATTATCTTAGAGAGTTTATTAAATAATCGAGTATTAATTTATCGAGTTTCTACTGTATATGTTTTGCTAATATGTTTTGATTAATTATATGTTTTGGGCATTGCCTCTACACAAAGGATAATCACAAAACTCAGATATTCCGACAATAAATCCTAAAAAAAATACAAGATTCATGAGGGAGTTATCTATGAACACCTCATTTTGATGAAGTTTTCTGCATCTCAACCTTATTCTCACTATGCATAACAAACTAACGATGTATATTTAATGTAGAACCAAATGAATAACTATTTACATATTTACACTCCTCCGTACACTATTTATGGGAGCAATAAGGACATAAATACAAAATTATCATGTAGCGTTTTTTTCCCACTCATCTTACAAGGTGTTTGTTTCACACAAATTTTCACCAAGTGCTGAAGACAGGAAAAATGAATGCGAAACAAAATAAATTTTATTTATCAATTAATTTGCGGGTACAATCTCTGATAATTTTTAAAAGAAAATATAAAAATGAAAGTCATTTGATTCTCCTCTTCGAACAATTTGTGATGGCTCGAAATGCTGTTGTAGACTATTTGATGAATTTTGTTGAGTTTGCTGAAGTTGAGTAAAATTCTTCGGGTTTGATGAAGAACTTTGTAGTTTTGTTGATTTCGTTGATGATCTTGACGCTCCTCAGATTTGGGGAAGAACTTGAAGATTTTGATCTAAAGAAACGTGTTTTTGCTTTTGTGTAGTCGTTCTGAAGATCGAATGACGGTTTGTTGTAGATTTCTTGGGTGGAGTTCTTCAGATTTGGTGAAGAACTTTGAAGACTTTGATTTGCATAAACGTCTTGCTTATTACTTGTAGTCGTTCCTGAAGATCGAATGTCGGTTTGTTGTAGAAGTTATTCAGATTTGGGGAAGAACTTGAAGTCTTTGATTTGCAGAAACGTCTTGATATTGCTTGTAGTCATTCCTGAAGATCGAATGCCGGTTTGTTGTAGAAGTTCTTCAGATTTGGGGAAGAACTTGAAGACTTTGATTTGCAGAAACGTCTTGCTTATTGCTTGTAGTCGTTCCTGAAGATCGAATGTCGGTTTGTTGTAGAAGTTCTTCAAATTTGGGGAAGAACTTGAAGACTTTGATTTGCATAAACATCTTGCATATTGCTTGTAGACGTTCTTGAAGATCGAATGCCAAGTTTATTGCAGATTTGTTGCAGACTTTGACGGCGTTCGTTGAGGCCGGAGTGTGCAGAGCTTCTCCTATGAGTTGATTCCCTGACGTTTGCGGAAGAGCAGGGCTGATTTCCTGGCGACCGTTGAGCAGCAGAGCCGATTCCCTGGCGGCCGTAGAGGAGCGGAGCTGATTCCCTGGCGGCTGTGGATGAGCTTCTCTCTCTAGTCTTGAAGCCTTTTTTTATTGTGAAAATAATGGTACCCCACGCCTCAATTTATAGCTTTTAGGATGATCTTTTATTTGCAAGACCACCTCCTTAATTTTGGGCTCATTATCTTAAATATCTCATGACTTATGTAAATGAATCAAAATTGTATTTATGTTTGAAAACATCACTAATGAGTACTATAATTTTAGTATCTCATTGTTTATACTACATTTAATGGTTTTTAGAAAAAGAAATACATTTATTTTATATAAATTATCATCATAGATTTTATAAGATGATAAAATATAATTTCTTTTTCGATTTTAAATTACTAATAACAAGTCTATTCTCAAACTGAGAAATTAGTAATTAATTGATATTTGATTTGAATGACACGTGTCACATTTTTAGTGGATATAAAATTTGCATGTCAACGGCGTTTATGGAGGAATGTAGATTGTGTGTGCATATCATTACTCGGCCCAAGATGAGTTTTAGGCGGAAATGGGTTGCATAACGCCCAATCTAGCCTAATTTTGTTTTATCACCGCATAATCCCACCTAATCCTTTAGATTAAGTTTATAGTCTCCGCCTAGCGTCCAGACTGTGTTTTTTTATAACACACGTGAAGCCTAATTGCAAATGATATATATTTTACAATTGTAATTTACACAAAGTTCGTTAGGAGTTATCGACAAATACCCTTATTTTTATTTGAAAATTCACCTTTAATTATGCACATATACCATCAATATATTCATAAAATTTCACATTTAACTATATACGTATAATGATGTAGCAAAACGTAAGACATGAAAGGAAATTGCAAAAGCGAGATATCTTACAGATGTAATTTATAAAAAAAACATCATAGTTGTCAGGACGAGAAAAATAAACATGAAAAATATGGAAAAAAAATCTAAAATTTACACGTGAAATAATAGGAACTGGGTATCAAAAAGATGAGAAACAGAAAATGAGAATTTTGAAATGGGAAACGAGTTTACATATGGGATTTACAAAAGAAAACACTGTAATAGCCATGATGGAAAACAGAAGCGACAAACGAATTGAAAAACAGAAACGTGAAAAAAATGAAAAAATCTAAAATTTATTTGTGAAATAATAAGAAGCGGATAAATAGTAGCGAGAAACATAAAACGAGTTCTTATTAGTTCGTATGAAAAACACAAAAGTTTGTCAGGGGTCATATGCAAATCCCCATAGTTCATGGAGCACTATAATATATATACATATATATATATATACATGCATACATACATAATATAAATATATAAACCAGTGTATAAATATTAATTAGGAAATAAGACGTTACAGACTTTCACAAGTCACCCACTTCACCCCTCTCTCTCTCTCTAGAACTCCCCACAACCACCGCCACGTCATCATCACCATGGGTAACTGCATCACCTGCATAAAACCCAACTCCTCACAAAATCAAAACAAAACCAACAAAAACACTAAAAACCCGAAGAAACAACGACCGAACCCGTTTTCGTACTCACCAGCACCGGTCCGGGTCCTGAACGATGGCGTATCGGCCCTGTCAAGGATATCGGATAAGTACGTTTTGGGCCGAGAATTGGGCCGAGGGGAGTTTGGTGTGACTTATTTGTGTACGGATAGGGAGACGAAGGTGGGTTTGGCGTGTAAGTCGATTTCCAAGAAGAAGCTCAGGACTGCTATCGATATCGAAGATGTTCGACGAGAGGTGAGGTTTTTGTTGTGCTTGGAGTTTTTTGGGTTTTTTTAGTTTTTTTGGGGTTTTTGAGTTTTTTGTGTGTTTTTGTGTTTTGGAAATGTTTAGCTTAGTTTGTTGTGTTTGGAGTTTTTTTAGGAGTTTTTTTGTATTTTTGGAAATGTTTGGTTTTTTTGTTTTGTTTGATGAAAAGGCTAGTTAGACTTTTTTAACAAGATTATTAGAGTTAGTAACTTAATAGTTGCTTTAGTGTCAACTCCTAGTTTTTGTTAGCTTTTTGCTTATAAAAAGCCTCTATGTGTGTTTGGTTTGTTAGCTTTTTAAGTTTTTAGAAAAAGCAACATAAACGGCCCAACCCGTTTTCGTACTCGCCAGCAGCACCGGTTCGGGTCCTGAAGGATGGTGTATCGGCCCGGTCGAGGATATCGGATAAGTACGTTTTGGGCTGATAATTGGGCCGAGGGGAGTTTGGTGTTACATATTTGTGTATGGATAGGGAGACGAAGCTGGGTTTGGTGTGCAAGTCGATTTCCAAGAAGAAGTTGAGGACCGCTATCGATATCGAAGATGTTCGACGCGAGGTTTGTTTTTAGTTTTTTGGGTTTTTTGGGTTTTTTTGGGTTTTTTGGGTTTTGGAATTGTTTGGTTTAGTTTGTTGTGTTTTTTGGGCTTTTTGTGTGTTTTTTGTGTTTTGGAATTGGTCGTTTCTTTTTTATGAAAAGGCTAGACTTTTTGAACAAGATTATTAGAGTTAGTAACTTAATAGGTGCTTTTTAGTGTCGACTCCTAGTTTTTGTTAGCTTTTTGCTAGTTTTTAGAAAAAGTAACAAAAGAGATCAAACCCGTTTTAGCACTTGCTGGCACCGGTTTGAACGACGGCGTATCGACCCAACAGAGGTCGAGGATATCAGATAAGTACGTGTTGGGCCGAGAACTGGGCCGAGGGGAGTTCGGTGTTACGTATTTGTGTACGGATAGGGAGATGAAGGTGGGGTTGGCGTGCAAGTCGATATCCAAGAAGAAGCTGCGGACCACTATTGATATTGAAGATGTTCGACGAGAGGTGAGGTTTTTGTTGTGTTTGCAGTTTTTTGGGTTTTTTGAGGGTTTTGAGTTTTTTGAGGTTTTTGGGTTTTAAAAATGTTTGGAATTTTTGTTTTGTTTAATGGAAAGGCTTTAGACTTTTTGAACTAAATTATTAGAGTTAGTAACTTAATAGTTGCTTTAGTGTCAACTCCTAGTTTTTGTTAGCTTTTTGCTTATAAAGAGCTGATATGGGTGTTTGATTTGGTAATTTTTTCAGATTTTAAAAAGCTAGTTTTATTCTAAAATAGTTAAAAAGCAAATAAGCTAGGAATTTATAGTTTTTTTTGAACGACGGCGTATTGGCCCGGTCGAGGATATTGGATAAGTACGTTTTGGGCTGAGAATTGGGCCGAGAGGAGTTCGGGGTCACTTATTTGTGTACGGATAGGGAGACGTAGGTGGATTTGACGTGTAAGTCGATATCCGAGAAGAAGCTCAGGACCGCTATTGATATCGAAGATGTTCGACGAGAGGTCTTTGTTTGTTGTGTTTGGATTATTATTATTTTTGAAATGTTTGGTTTTTTTAATTGGTTCATATAAGAGGCTAGACATTTTGAACTAGGTTATCAGAGTTATGGATTGTTAGCTTTTTTAGCTTTTAAAAAGCTAGCTTTTATGTCAAAAATAGTTCGAAAACCTTGAAAGTAGAGAAGCTAGGAGTTTGCATATTTTCCTTACCTTTTCCGCATAAAAAATTACCAAAGATAGAATTTTCTAACAAAAATTACCAAAGATTCTGTTCCTGTCTTTGGAAATGTCTAATCTTTTGTTTTCTTTTTATGAAAAGGCTAGACTTTTTGAACTAGATTATAAGAGTTATGGATTTGTTCTACATAGTTTCACCTTAGTAGGTGCTATAGTGTCAACTCCTTTTTTCGTTAGCTTTTTGCTTATAAAAAGATGCTATGGGTGTTTGGTTTGTTAGCTTTTTTAGCTTTTAAAAAGCTGGGAGTTTGCGGATTTCCTAATTTTCTTTCATGAGAAGGCTAGAAGTTTTGAACTAGATTATTAGAGTTGTGGATTTATCCTACAGATTTTCACCTTAGTAGGTGCTTTAGTAGTGCCAACTCCTTTTTTGGTTAGCTTTTTGCATGTGTGTTTGGTTTGTTAGCTTTTGAAAAGCTAGCTTTCATGTGAAACAAAGTTAGAAAAGCTCAAACAGCAGAGAAGCTGATTAGCTGAGAATTTGCGGATTTTCTTATTTTCTTTCATGAAAAAGCTAAACTTTTTGAAGTAGATTATTAGAGACATGGATTTATTCTACCGAGTTTCACCTTAATAAGTGCTTTAGTGTCTTTTTTTGTTAGCTTTTTTATTATGAAAAACTATTATGGGTGTTTGGTTTGTTAGCTTTTTTAGCTATTAAAAAGCTATCTTTTATGTCAAAATAAGTTAGGTAAGGTCAAACAGAAGCTAGGAGTTTGCGGAATTTTCTTACCTTTTGCAGATAAAAAATTACGTAAGGTAGATTTTTTTTTGTAAAATTTGTTTGTATATTTAAATGTCACTTACAAGTTAAATAAGTAATATATGACTTATTAATAAACAAAAATATAAGTCACTTAGGGAGGCTGGTGCCAAACACTAAATTGCGGCTTTTTTCTCATTGATTTTTCTAAGCAGCTTTTTGACCAGACCAAAAAGCAGATGGCCTCTAGTATTCTACTTAACATTTCTTTCCTCAAACAGTACTTATCTTTAATTAAATTTTGAAAATTAAGCTCTTTAGTTCAGTTAAGGATTTCAGAAATGAGGTGTATTGGAATTTGGATTTAATTTTGATTTGAGATGTCTGATTTTGGTTAAGTTTTCTAGTTGTGGTTATGGAATTTTTTAGTTATTTCAGCTCTTCAACAGTAAATATCTGATTTTGGATTTAAGCTGCAATGCTTTTGGTTGGTCATTTTTAAAGTGGATTTTTTTTTTACTTCGGATAATCCAGCTTTTTCGCTTTATATTTAGTTCCAAACAAGCCTCACATTTTACTTAAATTAAGCTGGTTTTGGTTATTGTTTTATGTTGTGACTATGGATTTGTTTGGCTACAATTTAAAAGCACAATATTTTTCACTCCATATAAGCTGTAGTGTCTTTGTTTGGTCATTTTAAAAGTTGAGTATTTTTTTTGGTTGTTTTCCCTTGATATATATATTTTTTAAAACTTTATGAGCCTGATTTTTCTAGGCCTTGTACAATCCAGGTTTTTTGCTTATAGTTGGTAACTTGGTTCCAAACAAGCCTCACATTTTAAATTGAATTTGGAAATTAAGCTTATTATGGAGATTATTGGAGGATGTTGACAGGATGTTTGTTGAAATTTGTCTTAATTTAGTTGGAGTTGGATTTGTCTGCTTTAGTTATGCTTTTTATTGAGTTATATCCTATTCATATTCCTGATTATAAGCTCAGCTTGTTGCTTATAAGCTGCAGTGTGTTTGGTTGGCAAGTAAAGCTGAGAGTTTCTCGCTTGTTATCGCGAAAAAAGCTGGAAATTTTTAACTTGATGGGTCTTATGTTTTAATGAGCCCCAACTCTCAACAAAGTCACCTCATTTTCTTAGAAGTTGCCTCCAAACGTGGCCTCTCTTTAGTTGTTAATTTTTTAAATTTATTTGTGTAGAGGATGATTGCAGGAGCTCTGTTCGATTTTCGCTTGAATTTTAGACATCTCATTTGATTATGCCTTGTTGTTGTGATTGTTGACTTGTTGGTTACAGATTCTTAGCTCTAATTTGTTTATAAGCTGCAATTCTGATTTTGTCGTTTATGATTCTAAAATCTTTGACAAATATGCTGAAGAGATGTCTGGTTTATAAAAACTAAAAGAAGTTTTTGTTTTTATACTTATGGTTTTTTAGTTACAGCTTCTAAGCTCAATTTTTCCTCTATTAGCAGCAGGTATTTGGTTGGTAAAGTAAAATCTGAACTTACTGTGGTGGTTTGGAAAAAACCAAGTCTTTATAAACTGGATGAACCAGCCTTTTCTTTCGACTCAAATAAGTCACTTTATATGCTTGATATCCAAACAACTCCATATTTGGGCTGTAGTTTTTTTTTTAATTTCAAATTTTATTATTTTTTGCTTGGAATTTGTTGTGCCTGGCTTAGGGTTTATACTTTATAGTGCCTATGTGGCTGTAAGTTTCTTGATTGAATCGATGAAATTTATGTTTATTTTTGTACTTAAATTTTGTTTATATTCAACCAGGTCCAGATTATGGCATGCTTGCCGGACCATCCAAACGTGGTGAAATTGAGGGCCACATACGAGGACAACGAGGCAGTGCATTTGGTGATGGAATTATGTGAGGGTGGTGAATTATTCGATAGGATCGTCGCGAGGGGGCATTATAGTGAGAGGGCGGCTGCGACAGTGGCCAGGACGGTGGCAGAGGTGGTTAGGATGTGCCATGAAAATGGGGTCATGCATAGGGATTTGAAGCCTGAGAATTTTTTGTTTGCGAATAAGAAGGAGAATTCGCCACTCAAGGCAATTGATTTTGGGTTGTCTGTGTTTTTTAAGCCTGGTACGAGTTATTTTCTTTAACATTTTATTTTTGGGCTACTTTGTTTAAGGTCTATTCCTTTGTTTGATAAATTGCTCGTATTGTGTGGTTTGGTTGGAGTGTTGGACTATATTGGTAGCAATAATTTTTTCCAAATTCAAATCATAGACTTTTGATTTGAAAATCCAGAATTAATCAGCTTTAAGGTTCAATCCACCTTTGAAAGTAGTTTATTGGATCATATTGTTGCATAAAAAAAACAGACGGCCAAAGTTTCCGACCACAGAGGCTGTTTTTCTGGGGTAGGTTTTTAGTTTCAAAGAAGCGGTGATTCAATTAAATTTGTTTTGTTAGTGAGATGTCATTTTCGCTTGAAATTACTGAAAAAGTCTTGTAAAATGTTGACATGAGTTCTCCGTGAATCTTGTTGCTTAGAGAGAAAGTGGGGTGTGGAGACATTTTTATAAGTATTAATTTTACGGAAAATGAAGTAAATCAGAATTGATGGTACTTTACCCCTTACCGTTCCTTTTGAATTCATTCAGCACTTTGAGATCTTCTTGTATATAACTGATTGTTCAATTGGGTCCTGGCATTTACATGTTCTATCTTTATTGGGTTTTTTTGTGTATGCTTAAACTTTAAAGGGCTCACCTTTTGGAATGTTCTTCATATTCTCTCAACTTAGGCCAATAGGTTCTAGTTGGATTAACTTCTTTGCTAAATAAATTGAATTTTCAATTCATAGAATTTTAAACCTGATAAAAAATTTCAACTCTTCCCCGGCTTTTTAACAGGAGAGAAGTTCTCAGAGATAGTTGGAAGTCCATACTACATGGCACCTGAAGTTTTAAAACGTAACTACGGACCTGAAGTCGATATATGGAGCGCCGGAGTTATCCTCTACATCTTGTTATGCGGTGTTCCACCATTTTGGGCAGGTAATCTTTTACTAACTTTATTATATATTTTTTTACAAGGAAACAATTTTTATATTTTTGCGATCTTAAAAATTTTCAGAAACTGAACAAGGAGTTGCTCTAGCAATTTTGAGAGGGGTACTTGATTTCAAAAGGGAGCCATGGCCACAGATATCTGATAATGCTAAGAGCCTTGTTAAACAGATGTTAGAGCCCGACCCTAGAAAGCGTTTGACTGCTCAACAAGTGCTTGGTAAGAGTTTTTAGTTTTTATTTGACTTTGTCAATTCACTGATTGCCAGTTGCATAGTATTCTTTAGTTGACCTTTTTCATTTGATTCCCATAATTGTTGGTTGTTGCATAAGAGTATGGTTGCCATGTCTCTCTCTGTCTTAACATTTTATAAATGGTGGATATGGTGTTTTGGTACTATTGGTTTAAGATTTCAGACAGGATCTAGTATTTGGAAGATTACCAAAACAGGGACATAGTCAATTTTCTGCTTGTTGTTACGTGGAAATTGTCAGGAAATGTCTTAAAAGACTTTGAAAGAAGAAGAATTTTTGTTGTGCAAGTTTTTCTTAACTATTAGGAATTTTGTTAATAAAATAATTGGTAGTGTTCTCTGCTTTACAGTTTAATATTTGGCTAAAACATGGTGAATAACCACTCTTTCTCTTGTTCTTGAGAGTCTGTGCTAGAGAAACAAGACTGTTGCATTTGGAACTCTTTTGAAATATTGGGTACTGTCATGGTTCACACTTCACATATGACCAATATGAAATACCAAGCGTAAGAAATGGTTTATGTTCATAACTGATCAAAATTGTAAATCAGTGTACATTGTCCAGTATCCAGTCTTAGTTACAAACACACTCACACTAATTGCTAGGTGATCTTTCTAGGCTTCCCTTGACGAATTCCCCCTTTACCATGATTGTCTGCTACACTTTGTTAGAACTGACAGCCAAATATAATTTTGGAAATAGATGAGAATGCGCAAATCAATGCTATATATCCACGACCATACAAGTGCTATAAATTGTTTTAAATTCTTCTAAGTTTGGTTTTCAGACATCAACTGTTCTGATTATAAGGCCTAGTTGCCTTCACTGCAGTCTCAATTTTGTCTTTTTTATACACATATTAACAAGGTGATTCGCCGAGGATGTGCAGCTCTATTAGAGTATTTGGAAACTGTAACGAACCTGTTTGGGGGTCAAAAGAGAGAAAAGGAGAGGGATAAGTAATATGGGAGGTTGAGGTCTATCGTGATCGATTGAGAACGCAAGGGGTTTAATTGCAAAAAGTGGAACCTCAAGGATGACGTTTGCAATTTAGTTTAACTTAAAAATAGTATATATAGTCTTCTCATAACATGAAGAAAATTATCCAGAATTACTTTTATCTTCGGATTTGTCTTTCATTCTGCATTAGTTTTTGGTAGTTTCTTTCCATTATACTAATTCTGTAACTGTTTGGTTCAGAAATAAATAGAAAATCTCACCAAAAATAGCTTTATCTCCTTTGATGCTCAATTGTGATTAGATTCCTAAGTGGATTTTTACAGAAACATGAGCAGTTTGGTTGTTATAGCACATTAACACTCATGTGTATTTCATTCCAGTACAAAATTTTATATGAGGTAGCTGAAGCAATTATTATGTTCTTTTATTCTTGACAGAACACCCATGGATTCAGAATGCAAAGAAAGCTTCGAATGTGCCATTAGGAGACATCGTTAGGACGAGGCTCAAGCAGTTCTCCGTTATGAATAGGTTCAAAAAGAAGGCTCTTAGAGTAAGTTAATTCCCCTTCTTTTATGCATATAAAATTATTGTTGCTCATAGTGAAAAAAGTCTCCAGTTGTAAACTTTATGGATCCGTTTCATTCAATTTTGTAGGTTATTGCTGAACACTTGTCCGTTGAAGAGGTTGAAGTGATCAAAGAAATGTTCACATTGATGGACATTGATAATGATGGGAAAGTAACGTACGATGAACTAAGGACTGGTCTTCGAAAGGTTGGTTCACAGTTGGCTGAACCAGAGATCAAGTTACTCATGGATGTGGTAAGTTTCCCTCTCTACCTGCTTATTAATAAGTAACTTTTTGCCTTGACTAGGGTTTAGGTTCAAACTCGAATCCTCACAAATACAGTATACTTCTTTTCTCGGTATACCTCTTGAAAAATCCTTATATCTCTTTGGATGGGTTGATCATGTATCTTTTATAAAACCCTAAGAACTTATCCGTTGTGGGTTTTTACCAAAAATAGATAATCTTTTGGCACTTTGCTCTGACAACAAACTTGTCATTCAAATGTGAGACAGGCTGACGTGGATGGGAACGGAGTGTTGGACTATGGAGAGTTTGTCGCCGTGACGATCCACCTTCAGAGAATGGAGAACGATGCTCATTTCCGCAAAGCATTTACATTTTTTGATAAAAATGAAAGTGGGTTTATTGAGCTTGACGAATTACGAGAAGCTTTAGCTGATGAATCGGGTGAAACCGATGCTGATGTATTAAATGAGATCATGAGAGAAGTGGACACTGACAAGGTTTGGCATCCTAGCTTTTTCAAGTTGCTCTTAGCTAGTGATTTAGGCATGTTCTTTTCTTTTTATCTACCATAATTTTGTATCTCCAGAAAGAATCGTCGGTATAATACTAGCTATAATAGAACTTAAACTGGAAATTTTCAGAGTTTACAGTAAATGGAATCCGAGGGTAAATTGAGAAAACATCCAGAAGTCGATATGTTCTCTTTCTCTGTTTATGTGGCTCTCTGGTTTTATGGTCTAAGCATCGTAAACCTTGAGTATTTTAGCAACTAAACTAATCACTATTTGTCATTATATTTTTCCAGAAATAATTTTAACTGTTTTCCTAAATGTAAGTTAAGTGTTCCTGAAGCTTGTTCTCAGAAATGCTAATTAAATGAGCTTCATATAGAGTATTAGATTCAGAGCCAGAAACAGTAAGGAAGACTGTAAATTCATGCGTCTTGCCATCTTGGGATAAGTTCATAATCTTGACCAAACGAACCTAAACAAGCTCTACTATAAATAACTGATCTCTTCTTTTGTTTAACGAGTGTACATTAATATATCAGGATGGGAAAATCAGCTATGACGAGTTTGTTGCAATGATGAAAACTGGAACTGATTGGAGAAAGGCATCCCGGCAATATTCAAGAGAGAGATTTAAAAGCTTGAGCGTTAATCTTATGAAGGATGGTTCGTTACAGCTTCAAGACGGACTTACGGGCCAAAGTTTGGCAGTTTGAGCTTAACGTTTAATAATATTCTTTTATTGTATATTATCCTATTACAGACATCACCATCAAATCTTATTCAAGGAGAGTTTGGTTGTGTATTTTGTGCGTTAAAAGTAAGATCTTGTCCATAAAAGTATTTGGGGCCCTGGTTTTCTATCGTGGGCATATATGGACCAAGAGCTCATTCCGTTGTGAAAATTTGTAGAGGCATATGTTGCGATTCAACAACTTGATTATAATTTTGTATATTGGGAATTGTTGTAACTACTATTTTTGTGTGTGATTAGCTAGGGGTGGTTGGTTTGTTTGTTTGTTGATGGGTTGTAGAGAGTTGGACACACTAGTAAACGAGTTGGACACTTTTATATTCGAGTCTAATGAAAATGAAATTTTCTGTGCTCTTAACTGGAAGTCTCTTGCTGTTTCACTTGCATAATATTCTATCCATATTGTGACTAGTTTTGGCTTTGTGAGTTTAGGAAAGACCGCAAGGCGATGCGGATGTTTTTTTCTTCTTCTTTTAATTGTTTATATAAACACATGATGCTTGATTGCGATTTTTTATTATTGAAATTACTTCAAAAGTACTAGATCAAAACCAAACTATTAGAAAGCCTAATGTGGATGTTACTTTAAAGTTTAAACAAATTAAGAATTATTAGGTCATGTGTTAATTTCACAACAGATTTGCATTAAAATTATATAAAAACAAAATTAAAAAATACACGCATAAATTTAAATCATTGTATTGTGTTAATTTCATCTGTTAGATTGAACTATAAAGGATATGAATACACTATGAACTATAGAGAATTTGAATCACTTTGCTTTTTAATGTAAGATTGTATAATTGCTACGTATGCTCAGTAAACCCCTTGTTACAGTTACAAAAAACTTTATGAAGTGTTTGTCAACTTGGCAATTAAGTAGTGTACTAGCTAGTTCAATTTGATAAAAAAAAATCAACCCCTAGCTAACATGTGACATAAGGGGTGTACTTATATGTACACCAATTTGGTTGCTCTAAACCACCAAGTCGAACAAGTGTCACTCTGTCAACAATTTATTACCTTCTGGTGTTATATACAATTTGTACACAGTGAAAAAATCTTAGCAGTTTACGACTGATCGTCAATTAGGCAAAAAAGCAAGGTGGACGACTCAATAAAATCATTGCCAATTTCATCACTTATAAATGCTTCCAACGGTCAATATACTATATTCCAACCAGGAACAACACTTACCAGTTACCATAGCCAAAATAGTCCCATATCGGTCGATTAAAGGCGCAAAATTCTCATATTAAAAAAAAATGATACATACATAAATAAATATACCGTGTTTTTTTTTAATCTCATTAATTTGAATCTATTACGAGTTAGGAATCTCAACCCTAAGTCAACCTATAAAATATATTACGGATTGGGTTGGGTTACAATTTTTTACACAAACCTAATAAATATGATAATTAGAGGTACAAAACCGGAAAAAAAAATACTCGGTAGTTACAGTTGTGTAACTTGTATAGTTGCGACTTTCTCGATTATTAACTTACATTGTCAGTTTCTCCCATTAGTACCTATTACTACCTTGATTCATGTTTTGTTTTTAACTTTTCCATTAAACTGGCGAAAGAAAATGTAACGACCCGATCCTCTAAGCGAACCGCCACCATCTACTTGCAACCACCAATATTGTACGTTTTGGCCCAATTTTGTTCTCGCCTTTTGGGCCGCATGACTTTAAAAGACATTGATGATAACAGGCAGGATACTGCTAGCTTATATACAATATAGGTATACATATCTAAGCGATGTGGGATAGTCATTCTTTCTTTTTACCACGATATTTTTTTACGGAAATACGGGTTATTACATTCTTCTCTCTTCAGGCACGACGTACTCGTCGGGCACACCGCCTTTCCGGGGTTCACTCACTCGTGCTAGTCCCAAAATCGGCTAGATAGCGGCTCTAATACCAATTGTAACTACCCGGTCATTCGATCGAACCGCCACCATCTGCTTGCTATCACCAATCATGTTCGTTTTGGCCCAATTTCTTCCTCTTTTATTGGCTGCACGGTTTTAAAAAGTCTTGATGATAAGAATGAGTATAGTATTAGGTTATATAACATATAAGTACACAAATATCTAAGCGATGTGTGATAGTCATTCATTCCCTTTACCATGGTATTTCCTTACGAAAAATTCGGGTTATTACATAAAACATCCCTATTATGTAGGTTTTCTATTAATTATGTTGGTTTTTCATTTTATAATTGGATGAAAAAAAGATAAAAAATAGAAGTTTTGATAATATAGAGGAGAGGATATTAAACAATAAAAATACAATAAAAATTCCGTTAAGCCCTATTTCATCGAGGTTATAAAGTTTATACAAAGTTCAAACAGTCAATTGATGTAACCCACTACAACATTTTGAAAGTAAACTGTAATGCGACGGACGAAGACACAAAGAAAGCCTACCGTGGCCTCGTGATGATATGGAACCCGAAAATCCCTCTATGTGAATAACGATCCGCTTCCACCATTTTCTTAATAAAAAATTAAATAAACTATTCTTCCCCATTTCCTTAATAAGAAATTAATAAAACACTTTACTTAATTAAAAGATCTCTTAAATCTATTATATTTATCACCTCACAAATACAAATCTATTATATATCTACCACCTTCACAAATTCGAATTTAAATTTATAATACACTCGTATCCTCTTTAATTCAATCTAACGAATGACTTAAATATAATCCAATGGTTTAGATTTAGACATGAGTTATATAATTTTTTTGTATATATAATTGTAATATATAAAATAAGATAAATTAAAATCATTGATATTTTTTTTAATTAATACTTAGGTTTAGAGTAGTTTCAAATAGAGTTCTACAATTTTATTTAGATTTTGATTGTGTTGTAAAATTAGTTTTTAATTCACAAAATCATAATTTGTTTTTTATATATTAAAAATATTAAAAAATAAAATTAAAAAACTCACAATTAATTTGGATTATGTTATGCCAACTCTAAAGTATCTAAAGTATATGTTAGTGCATTGTAAACTTCTAAAAAAAAAATGAATTCCACCTGTCCATCCATGCTACATCTTTCACCAAAAAAGCATTAAAAAAAACTCAAACCATCACCGGCACATCAAAATGCTTAAATCTACGCAAACCCGAAAACATATACGGAAGCAGCGTAGGTGACTCTGGGTCACTCAGAATCCACAGTCATTGTATATTGCTACAGTACATTTCATATTTTAACTGTAACAGTATCCAATGACTGTGGACTCTGAGTCACCTTGACTCAGAGTCAAGTACACTGCATCCGACATATACTCCTTGAGTGCCCAATTACGTGTTTATTGTTTCATATTAAGTTATTTCAAAATAAATATATGCGGTTTTAATATGATAATTGTAATGTAATAAATTTACTTTCTTATACTTTATATAATTACCATTTATAATTACAACAATAATAATTTTTAATAAAATAATCCTTTGTATTAAATTTAATTATGATATTTATATGAGTAATATTAACAATTTATATATCAAAATTTAATAAGCAACCAATTTTATAAGTGGCCAAGTACATAATACAAAGAAAACCCATCCCCAAAACCCAAATCCAAACAAAAAAAACCAATAAAACCATCACCCTCACAAATCCACCAATTAACCAATCATCACTACCACATCAAAATCCACACACAACCTCAAAACCTATACATACATACATACATACATACACAAAATCCCCCAAAAACCCAAAACCAACAACAATGGGAGTAGACTACTACAACATCCTGAAAGTAAACCGAAACGCAACAATCGAAGACCTCAAAAAGGCCTACCGTCGTCTCGCAATGATATGGCACCCTGACAAGAACCCTACAGCTACCAAACGCGAGGCCGAGTCTAAGTTCAAACAGATCTCCGAGGCTTACGATGTTTTAACCGACCCACACAAGCGCCAGATCTATGATCTCTACGGCGAAGAAGGGCTTAAAAATAATGGTCATGCTCCTTCTTCCAGCTCTTCTTCGCGTGGGCCTCAGAGGAAGAATCATCCTAATCCATCTTTTCGGTCCGTTTATTAAATTTTTTTACCCATTGTTATTATAATCTAGAAGCTAATTCCTGACATTGGTCCGATATTAGGGGGATTTCTGTTTCTTAGGGCCCGTTTGGTATACCATTTTTTCTCAACATTGGAGCGGCGATTTATGTTTCTTAGGGTGGGTTTGGCATCAAGTTTTTTTAAAAAGCAATGGTAAAAAAAGCTTGCTTACTTATAAGTGACTTATAACTTATTTTTATTGATTAGTCATTGGTCAGCTATTTTAACTTATAACTGAGTTGTAGATATATAAACACGTTCAATGCAGAGTGGGTCTCAGAGAAGAATCACCTTCAGGGGCGGAACCAACACTAAATGTGTGGGGTTGCAACATTTAATAAAAGCGCATAATATTTTCCAAAGTATAAATACGGAAAAACCGGATTTTTTAACTTTTTTTTACCATATTTTCTTCATTTTTTTTACCTTTGGTTTCTTGATTAAAATGTATTTGATTTCTATTTTTTTCCTTTTCGCTCAGTTTCGGCTTTCTTTTCAAACTCCCAAAAAAACCCACAACAGTAATGACGTGCAGTCATGTGTCGAAAGTTTCAGCGTTTCAAAATTGACTAAAAAATAAAAAAATATATAATCCAAAAAGATGCAAAAGTTAAATTTAAGAAATCAAGGTATAACAAGTAAAAAGATTAAGACACGAAGGTAAAAAAATATAAAAAAAACCTGAAAAAACCAAATGTATATTAAATAATAGATATATACGAACAATTAAATATCTATTACACAATTTCAGTATACCCACTTCAATTAAAATACAAACCACCAAAAATTCTTTTATAAAATTTGTTTGCACTCACCACTATAATTACTATTTTTGTTTAATTTATTTTATGATGTGTTACGTGTCAACATGATAAGTTGGTGTAAAATGTCTTTTATAATCACTTGCCTATGTTAATTTTTTAAGTATTACTTGTATATTATCGACACACAAAATCATGGTATGTTATTGCATTAACTATATATAATTTTGGGAGGGGTTGCCAAAAAAAATATTTAAGGGGTTGCCAGACTACCGTATATATAAATTATTATGAAAAACACTAATAAAAAAAAATTATTTTTCGAAATTGTGGGGTTGCCGTGGCAACCCCTGGTCACATGGGTATGCCGCCTCTGATCACCCTAATCCCTCTTTTCGGTCCGTTTTCTTATTTACCTGTTATTGTTATTATTATCTCGAAGCTGTAATTTAATTGATACCATTTTTTAATAGTTTATGTTTATTCCTGGCATTGCCTAGTTTGGTTTTTCTCCAATAATTTTCAATATTTGGTGTAATCATTTTGTTAGTTTATTATTATTAGGGCTATTTCTGACATTGCCCCGGTAATTATTGTAATCTCAGAAGTTAATTCCTGATATTGCCCCGATATTAGAGGGGTTTCTGTTTCTTAAGGCCTGTTTGGTTTGAGTTTTTTTTGCTATAAGAGCTGCTTTTAAAAAGCAATGAGAAAAAAACGTGCTTAAAAAAACTGCTTATAAGAAACTTATTACTTTTTGTAACTTATTTCTTGTCATTGGTCACCTATTTAAACTTATAAGTGAGTTGTAGATATATAAACACATTCTATGAGGAAGTTTTTATTTGTGAAAAAGCCTAAAAAATCCGCAATCCCTCTTTTGGGTTAGTTTATTTACTTACCCATTATTGTTGTTATAATCTCGAAGCTGTAGTCTAGTTGATGCGATTATTTTCATTGCTTATGTTTATTCCCAGACATTCCCCCGATATTAGGTGTAATCATTTCTTAGTTTTAAACATTATGTTAGTGATTTGTATTCATTTACTACTGATTTCAAAAACAACTTTTCAATAATATTTTTCTGCTAAAAAAGACTATGTTGTGTTCATATTTATGGTTATTTGTGTTCTTTTGCTCTGTATTTTGTAAGCTAAGTTAAGCTCTGAACTTTGTTCCAATTTCATGTTAAGTTACTAATTATGTAAAAAGCTGTGAATACTAGTAGATGCAACCTTTTAATTATTTTATATTGTCTCCAATAAGATTTGGTCCAAAAGATGCAGTTTAAAGTCGATTATCAAATTTAATTCATCGATAAGAGTTTCTATTCTGCTACTTGGTTGCTGTAATTTAATGCAGGGTGTAGTATTCCTGCGTAGAATATAAGCTACGCCCCAGAGGCCTAAACCCTATTCATCCGTACTATGTTAAGTTATTAATTCTACTAGATGCAATTTTTTAATCGTTGATGCTTTTCTCCTAAAAGGTTTAATCCGAGAGATGCGGAGGATATATACGCGGAGCTGTTTGCAGATCAGGCAGGTGCAGGTAGTGGGGGAGGTAGGCAGTATAAGGAGGGGTATTTTGGTCATTCAGGATCATCGGCAGGGGCGGGGAGGAAGGCGGCGGCGGTGGAGAATCAGTTGCCGTGTAGCTTAGAGGAGCTGTATAAAGGGGCTAAGAAGAAGATGAAGATTTCAAGGACCATCACTGAAGCTTCAGGGTAATTTCTTTTGCTTTATATATTCAATTTCCTTCTTTATTGTCCATTGTTTAAAAGATACTTCAAGGCAGCCGTCTAAGAGTTGGCTATCTGCTCTGTATAGACTAGCTGTGGGGAAGTCCTTAACGGACAAATCGGGATTTATTCATAATTAATAAGGGCTGATCAAGTAATGGGCCAAAACCGAGTGAAATTTAAAGGATTTTATTTAAATAAATATGAGAGCATCATATCTGAGCAGGAGTTTAAGTGGATTTGATGCTGCTTTGGCTTTTCATTGAATTAGGGTTTCGAATAGTGTGTTCAGTTAATCTTGGAATTCATGTTGAAAGTAAGTATTTTGTTTGGGATCCAAGTAGATTAAAAGGAATAGTAGTTTTCGTATCTCTTCTGAGCCTTCTGGACCCCACACCCTCTCATTGCTCTGTCCTTGCAGCTTTTAGAGGTGAATGCGCGTATTGAACAAAGATTGAGCCTTTTGTAACTTGCTAGTTAAGTTTTTTGTCAGCATTAGTTGGTGAATTGGAAGAACGAATGCTAACTTATCCTCGCTATATTACATATACTGATTTTTAAGAATTACATATACTAATTTTTATTGTCTGTGAAGTGTTATCGTCTATCATAATGAATCTTGATTTCAGAAAGATTGTACCTTTTTGGACTAATTGATAGTGTAGTTCTGAGGGTGCATTAGTTGGTGAAGCCAAGATTAAAATATATGTTTAATTTTGTTTGCTTGGGCACGTTGGGTTTGGGGTAACAAGTGGAGATGGTAATGAATTTTAATTTGAGAAAGATTGAACCGTTTGGAGGCTTGAGTGCTTAATTGACAATGTATTTGTTGAGATGGAGAAGCTGCTGAATTTTGGGAGGTGGTGCAGACGAATATGACCAGTTGTCTCTTAGTTTTATTTCCTATTGATTGATAGATGTGCTTAACATTGTTCGTTTAGGACCTTTGGGTTATGTATCCTTTGTTTGCATATTAAGTTAGTATGTTGATAGGACATGTATTGTAGTCTTCAATGGTGATTGAGTGCTGATCCCTTTGCCCTGTTTCATTTGTGGTTGTATTGGTTTAACTTAGTTTTTTGGGATTTAAATTTGTTGTGCTGTTTGATAATGTTCCTGTGAACGGAGGGAGGAGGTTATAGTGATATAGCGGTTGCCTTTCTTCAAATGCGGGATTAGGTGGTAAGCGGTCAATGGTGATCTAGAGATTTTCCATGAAACCCTAAAGGTGTGCTCTCCCCCTCTTCTGAAAAAAAGTTATGGTTTTCCAGTGTTTACAAAGAAGTTGCAATCGACAACGGTTTTTCTTTTCAAAGGCTAGCCTAGGCCAATTAGGCGATAGGCGGTTCCTTGCATTATTTTTCTGGTGTTCTGAGTGCATTACATCGGGATTCAGGAAATGTAAGTGTTAAACCTTTGGCATTATTTCAAACATAATCAGTTATCTCTAGGCTTAATATTAATTAGTGGTATATTGGCTAAACATTGTTTAAATTGTTTGTGTCGAATGTATTGGGTCTATGAATCAATCTGGGATAGTGATAGTGCAGTTCTCTATTAGGCCTGAATCTTTTGTTAAAAAGGTTGAGCTTCTTCGGCTTAATTTTTACCTTTCTGGGTTGAAGCCGGTGTTGGACTTCTGCAAAACCAAGCAAATCCGGTAAAAGTAGATCTGGTTAGACTTACCTTACATGCTATAAATAGATTAATATGAGCACCCTTTGCTCAGAACTAACAAATTTGTGTATGTGGTCATATTGGCTCGAAGTAGGTTCTTTATATTGGCCTTGTTTGTTCGCATCTTTATGAGTACAAAAGTCTGGTTATTTGATGGAGATGGAAAAAATTCTTTCAATGTTTATCTCTGAGTATGTGAATGTTGTTTGGTAAACAGTTTATTAAACAATACATTACCTCTGTGAAATAAATACTTTTTTAGTTAAATTCAATTATAATAAAAAGAACAAGCAGTTTGTTATTTTTAATCGCTCTGTGGCATGTTCTAAGATTGCACATACTTGACATTTTCGATCCATCATGAAATTTGTTAATTTTTGCGAAAGTTAAGCTGACAGAGGCTTCTGTTTATCTTGGACATTTGAACTTCCATTGTCAAACAGTTAAGTGGATTCTTAACCTATATAGAAAGGTGGAAAAATATATAAATTTATCCCAACTCGAAGTAGTGTGCAATGATTTCTTGATTTTTAAACAACTATTACGGTTATCAATTGATCATGCGGCTTAAACCCTTTGATTTATAGGTCTTGTTACAATTACAAGCCATCTCGTTCCTATTGCCATTTGCGTAGATCCCAAGCTTGAGTGATTCCCACTATGGTGATGTGGTGGTGTATTCCACTCATACTCAGCGGCATTCTCTCTCTAGGAGAATGTTCATGAAATTGTATTGACGAGTAAAATAGGGTTCCGTCGCCCAAGGCACAATTATTTTTGCCTTGTTTCTCAATTTTGCTCTATTTATGACATTTGAAAAGAGGAGAAGTAGGGTTTACGCAATTTCCAAATTTTAGAGTCAAAAAGGTAACACAAATGAAGTAAACAAATACAGTCACAACAGCAGGTTATGTTTTTGAATTGAAACTGTCAGTCATGGTTGACAGATTGTGTTGATATGAAGAGTTTTACTCCTCAGGGTTTCAAGATTGAGATTCCATACACTTACCCTCATCATTAAACATACTTGTTTCCTAATACTCCCCCTCAAGATGAACTAGCAGGGTACAAAAATGTTTATTTTGAGGGGAAGTATTAGGAAATTTATATATTTAATGACGAGTTTATTAGGAACGAAAAGAGAGATCAAATGAGAGATAAGAGAGCGAGAGAAAGATAATGTGTAAAGCTACTTTCGGATAACAAAAATTTCTTGGTACAAGAAAAGTCCATTGTTTATGTTTTAAGTTACTTCTCATGGAGATTGTAAGCATGTAGTGGATTGATTGGGTTAAGACAACGAGTTTTACTCTTGAAGGTTTCAAGATTGCAAGACTCAAGTTTTCTAAGTCTCCTCCTCCTCATTAAATATATTGATTTCCTAATACTTCCTTTCATCATAAAATCTATCCATTTCCTAACACCCCCCCTCGAGATGAACATGTAGTAACATATGTGTTCTTGTTCATCTTGAGTCTTGAGGGGAGTATTGGGAAATAGATTTATTCAATGATGAGATGTGGGTTTGATCAGGAAAAAAATTGAACTTCATAAGTTATGGGTCAATATTAAATTAAGAATCACTCAGGAGATATTGGTCAGCTTAATCCAATGATCTAAAATTCTTATACAATCGGTTCTCTTTAAATGTACTTTGCACCAGAAAAACAAACTTTTATTTCTCTGGTTTCATATGTTTCTCACCTCCAGGCTCCAGTTACTCTTTCTTCTTTTAATAGAGATCTTTCTTCCTTTTGATCATCAACTTCTGATCTAACATATGATGATTAAGTAAAAAGTAAAAGAAAATAATTATGGAATGCAATTTAAGAGTAGTCCATTGTTTAATACAGTTCTGGAAAAGGCTTATTTCTGGTGTATGATAAAAAAACTCCATACCTCATTATCTTGTATGCCTGCTGATTTACTTGAGATAATTATTTTAAGTTTGTGCATATCATATTATCTTGACCGTCACGAGGTGCCATTTTTGCTGGAAGCTTGGTAGCAAGATTGGAAACCAGATTAACGATGTGGCAGGATATGACACCAATTGTTTTTAATGGTCTGTGCTTGTTAGTGTATTATATCAAAAGAGTGGTGACATGGCTTATTTTGTGTTTAGTCTTGTTACTAAGCATTACTCATTTTGTGCAGTGGACAAAATCTTTAGGTGGTTACCTTTCTTGTGCTTGACCTGAGTGTCAATAACACATTCACTGGATGTTATCAGAGTTGATACTTAGATATTAGCTACAAATATATTTGGCCAATTTTTTGTTGAGCAATGACTTTAGATTGGTCAACAATTGCAACTTTGGCTTCAGAATAGTTGCGAGATTAAGGACATACGTGAAGACCTTTCTTTCGACTTGACTTGCATTGTAAATCTAATTTATTTGAGGTGTTCGAAAACCACTTTTCACAATGTATAAATAGCTTAGGTGGTCTGAAAGTTAAATGACGATTATGAATCTAACACAAAATTCGATCCGTCTTCTCATCTTTCTATAATACGTGTCTTGGAGAAAAAAATAAGTTATAAGCATACTTATAAGCCTTAATTGCAAATTCGAAGTTCAGACGTCCTCGAGTTAGTTGGAGTGTGGTGACTTTGCTATGTCATATTGGTTCAATAACATGGGATTCTCTGCTATTCAATGTCTACACAAGTACTACCGATAAACGTTAACGACACACTGTCCCCCATGTACAATGGAGATGTAAGAAAAAGATCCTTTTCCGTAATGTCACCTATTGTTTCTCTCGCTATACAATATACTCTGTCTATTTGGTACATGTTTTTCTAATCTACTTTGAGAGCAGTCCAATTGCATATGGTATTTGTTTAGACGTTGAGTGGCTATCGAATGTAGCCATGTTCGTACTTCCTCTAGATAAGAATTTTCCATGTTGACCAAGCATAATAATCTGATTCTGTTTTCCTCAGTTACAAACCAAGTATTCTTCTTCTTTCTTTCACTTATTTTTTTTGTGGAATTTTAATTTGCAGTAAGATACGAAGTATGGATGAGATATTGACAATTGAGATAAAACCCGGTTGGAAAAAGGGCACAAAAATCACATTCCCCGACAAGGGTAACATGGAACCAGGCATCATCCCTGCAGATATTATTTTTGTCGTTGATGAGAAACCGCATTTAATTTACAAGAGAGATGGTAACGATCTGCTGGTTAATCATGAGATAACACTTTTAGAGTCTCTCACGGGTAAAATAATCGAACTGACAACTCTAGATGGTAGGAGCCTCTTGGTTCCTGTGACAGAGATCATTAAACCTGGGTACGAGATTGTAGTCCCAGACGAAGGAATGCCGATTTCAAAAGATATTAGGAAAAAGGGGAATTTAAAGATCAAGTTTGATATCAAATACCCAACTAGGCTAACCTCGGAGCAGAGAACTGAGCTGAAGAGGGTTTTGGGAGGCGTCTCCTGAAGGGTTTTTCTTTTAAACATTAAATTAATCATGTGGAATGATGTGGATGTATCAGCCCCCGTGAATGTATATGTTATTTTTGTTCGGAACGGGATGATGTAAATACTAGGAAGATGATAATGAGCTACCTCAACAACAGATTATCATTGTTCAAAAAATCTTTAAAGAGAACAGAGGTGTTACGAACCAACGGGGTACAAAAGCTAGCATTGATAATTTTGTGCCACGTCAGCGCTTGCTAACCAAGAATTTTGAATGTTTATGACCCATTCAATCATTTTTTTGTTGAAAATTTGGTGTTAGCATGCGTTGGATGTTGATTATGAACTTATACAGAGATTAAAAATATATTGAGAAATGTTTTCCAAGTTTTCCCTATAAGGTGATTCATTTTGATACTTGTTAGAAAGTGAGTTTTATAGCTTTGTTGACAAGACTTGAGAATTGTAGTCTCAAAAGACAACTTGGATAAAGAGGGGTTGTGTGTTATTTTCTTCGTTATTTTCTTCTATTCTAAGCTTTTATGGTTTACCAAACAGATTGGTGGAGTTTAGACTAAATAGTTCGTAATAGCGACAGTAGGTTATGCACTTGCACGGCAGCTTTTTGTAAGTAGTGAAACTTCATCTGTTAAAAGGCAGCCATAACTTTTATCATTTATAGATTTGTCATTTTAACTTAAATTCTCATCGACTTTATTATACCTTGTTAGTTAGAAAATCAATTTGCAGATGTGTATAAAATTAACATAGTATTGTTTCTGGTTATGATATCATAGTGTAACTGTCTATAATACTAGTTGCTTGAAGTTTCGGTTTAATAAAAAAAATTCTGTTCTGCAGTGCATAGCATTTTTTTAATTTTCTAATAATTTACCTTTTTTTTTGCAAAATAACGTTTTATTTTTATTTTTAGTTGCAAATACCTGTCTAAGGCACTTGTATAGCACACCTAGTAGAGAGTGCGTGCAAGACATAAGAATCAGAAGATCATTCAAGTAACATATCATTCCGATGAAGTTCTAGGCTCCAAAAGTTCTTTATCAATGCATATTAATTAGGTATGTGTGCTTGTGTCCGAAGATAACAATTTTGTTTAGATCTATGAATAGACGGTCGCTGAAATGGGAAATTTAGAAAGAATCCAGTGGGAAATAACTACCCTTCCGGTTTGGGGCCATGAATGGTTGGGACAATAAACAACTTTTCAATAATAATTACTCTATAAATATCAATGTTTAAATATAGCGATAGCGTTTTTTTTAAGAGGAACGTTAAAAGCACAAATAGCGTAGCAACGTAGCGCTTTGCGATGTAATTTTTTTTTTGCCTAAATATATAACAATATAGCACTATAGTTAACAATATATACTAATTATGTTAACAAAATTAGAAGTTAAAAGAATTAGTTGTGGTTTTTTTGGGTAAAAAAGAGACAGAGACATGTTTGGTTTAAAAAATCTGACGTTTTTTTTAAGTATTTGGAGATAAATGTGTTTTTTTATATATTAATTACTATAGGGGGAATTTGTCGCATGTTATTTACTATAAATGCGAATATGTGACATGTTATTACCTATATGTGCTAATTGTGAAATGTTATATACTAAATGGGCTAATTGTGACATGTTATATATAGGGGTCAGTCCAGTATTTACGTTACCGGTCCACTATATTCTGTTTTAAAAACTTGCTATTTACGCTTAGCAGTCCAATAATTTCACGCTTTTTGTGCTTTTAGTCCCAATAACGCGAATTTAGCGCATTTCCATCCAAATAACGGTTTATCGATGCGTTTTTTCCAAAAAAACACTATTTCGTACAACATAACACAACATAGCGCGTTTTTTAAAATATGGGTAAATATCTCCTTTAACAATATGAGCGGGTAAAATTACATTCTCACGAATGGACGTCTAGTAGACATCATCTTCATTTAGAATGCTTGATTATTGTTGACTACACCTAGCAAAGTACACAGTCTTCTGCTTTAACGTTTTATTGCAAAATAACTTTTTTTTTTTTAGTAGTTTATCACGTGCTAAATAGATGATATAAAATCTTATAGGAAACTCGATAGAGTTGGTCAAACTTGCCTAACTCGAACAGGGAACAAATATGCATCTGTCTTCTGCTTTACTTGGACAGAACAAGGACAAATCTATCGCTGTTTTACCAATCAACGGCCTGATCGTAAAAGCTGCCAGATTTTCCGGTGTATTCTCGATATGATATTGTAATAACCCTGATCAGTGATCATTTTACACTTTAAAGCAGACATTAACACTAGTGAGGCTACTGATTACAAAAAAAAAAATAGTGAGGCTGATTCAACTGATTTTTCTGGCAATTTCAGATATTTGATACTGCTGGATTGAAATGAAAGGTTACAGCTTAAAGAGACTAAAAATAACAGTACAAGTCAAATTACTTTAAAATCTAAGGCAGCTTACCTCATCTGCAGAAATCAAATGATAAAACTGATAATTTAGACCCGAAATCATTCATAAACTCTAACTGACCCACTCTGTCTCTATTTATATTGCAAGTATTTTTGAAATCCAGAACTTTCAAGAAATTGTACAAAGCCCCAAAATCGCCATGATTAATTGCATGCTTATTTGTTGCATTTTGCTTCTTTTTCTTGATGTGTGGAAAGCTTAGTCCATTGGTTATGTTATAGCTGTTGTTATGTCATCTTTTATATCGTTTAACCTCTTTTTCAAACTCATTTCTTTTTCTTTTTCTTTTTCGCTTTGGGAAGCAAGTATGAAATAACAAAAGAGCTTGCAAGCTAGGAAACACTTAAACTAGAATGACTGGTGATGGAGTAAATGGCGCACCTCCCCTTAATATACTCAGAATCATCACTAGTGCTGTTTTGACTAGCTGTCCTGTTATCTCAGAGAATGAAAAACTACACTGGTCGTATATACTCCCTCCGTCCCAAATTTATAAGAAACACTGGAAATACATGCAATTTTGCAACGCGAAATTGATCAACTTTAAATGCCGAAATTGTAAATTTCAAAAGTTATTCTTATAATTTAGCATGCTAACTATGTGACTAACTTTTGAAATTTACAATTCCGACATTTAAATAACACAAAATTTGCATTACAAAATTACATGTTTGGGTCGTTTTGTTTGTTCTTTATCAGGCACTATCAATCGCTGAGCTGTTCTGGATTTTTGGGCTGGAAAGCTTATGAATATTTGGGAAAATATTGTCGATATATATTTCTTGTTCTAGTTCTGGTTTTTAAGTGGTTCATGACATCATGTGTCTATGTGAGACAGTGAGAATCTATGATCGGTGAAAATGCTTGATTGCCCTTTTAATTAACTAATTATCCTGTTCTTACTTTCATTGTTTATGTTCACCTTCATTTTTCTAGAAATTTCTTATCATTGGTTCCCCAGGTTGAATGATTATATATTAATATAATACCTTGATGGGTTATATGTAGCGTACAGGCCCATTAGGGACATTCTTGATGATATATTGTCAATTTATGTAAATCGTAGTGTCCTGAAAATTGTAAAATTTATCAATTATACTAAATCGTCAATTGTACAGGCTCGTTAGGGACATTCTTGATGATATATTGTCAATTATCAGATATTCAAGACGTAAGAAACATTCGTAAAAGAGGGTGACATCTGCTAAATGTCTGTGAACCTACTAGGCTACTACCAAGGGCTGTCAAAAATACTTAACATCCACAAACCGCAAGAACCGAGCTCTCACGGAACCGTTTTTGGGTCTATTCAACCCGACCCTGCTGGTTCTTGGGACGGATATGGTTCTCAACTCTATACCGTGTACCCGATCCGCGAAACCGACCAGCATACCCGAAATATAGAATCGCAATATATACTCATATTTGAAAAATATATATACATATTATGTTTATACAACGAAAATTGGATAAATGCACGAAAAAAAACACAAGAATAACTCATACAACGGCAAGTGAATAAATATGAAACGTTTTTGAATTTATGCGAAGACACGGTTGAACATTTAACATTGAACAATTAGTTGTTTTATTTTTCATTAATTGACGCTCATTTTTTTTTATGTCTTGTGAGTTTTTTTCCCATATTTTTATATCTCTATAATTAATAATATAAAAATATGGGGTTTCCCACCATTTAATAAAAAAATAGTTGTTAATCTTTGGTGTGATTCCAAATTTTACGATTTATTTTTAATTCAGTCTATCTTTCTTAATAATTTAGACAAATCATTAATAAAAAAATGGGTAATTAAGAAAATAAAAAATACAACTATTAGTTTGTAATGTTTAAGTGACTGTGTAATGTTTATGTGATTCAGTAATCAAGTAAACACATTATTGACCAATATGAAACAAAAAAAATTGATAGTAACTCGTTACTTTATTTATTTTTAACAAGTAAGTTAGATCTTAGAAAAATATATTCATTATCAATATGTAAAATTACCATTTAGAAAAGAACGTCTAGAAAAGTAGAATAAATTTTACGAATTTTGGGTATTTTGGGTAAATACCCGCATCGAGAACCGTATAACCATTACAAATACGGGTATGAGTCAGGTAAAATAAGTAAAAAAAGTTATATAGACCCGACCTGACCCGTAGATGATAAAAGAACCGATCAAACCGTTATCCGAATATACAAAAACCGTTGGAACAGATCGGGTCGGATCGGGGTAAAATTGACATATAATCATGTTCCTCTGTACCTATACCATCTAGAACACACTAAGAAATACGCTAAATTTATTGTACCGAGACCAGTTACGAGGTAATAAAAACACTCCAATCTGCCTTGATTCAAATCCTCTGCCAGCCAATTCTTTCCTTTCGTCCCTAGAGTCGTTCGATGAACAATTGTCACCAAAAATCCGCTAAAATAGCTTGACAGAGCCATTCCAACTGTCGGAAACGCCCCTGCCACACTCCTCATATTTTCTGGAAATTGTTTATAGTAAAATTCTATTTGTCCAACTCCCATAAATGCTTCCGCTAGTCCTGCTAGCCCCAGCTGAAGTGTCAACCCCATAGCGGACATATTAGAGATTCTGTTTGTTGATCTAACCAAATCACGTCTTCGCTGCTCAACCATGGCGGCGATTAACGACATGGCAATAGAAAGGGCTATTCCCACACCCATCCTTTGGAGGATTGTGATGCTGTTTTCATTTCTAGTGAGCCGTCGGATCATTGGGACAAGGGCACGATCATAAATAGGTAGAAAAATAGTTAGCACAAGCATGTTGAAGACGGGGTATGAGGCGGCTGGAATCTGGAATTTGGTTCTTGCAAGGTGTCGATCGGATTGAAGGGCTTGGAAAACTACATATGTATGTTGTTGGATTGCACAGACCGAATATAAAATACCCGAGGCCCAAATGGGGATTACCCTTACTATACATTTCATTTCTTCGACTTGTTGCATAGTGCACAATCTCCATGGATTAGGTGATGATTCATTTTCGTTTACTAAATCGCCCCGTGTCAATATCGCAGCTTTGTCCAAAAATCTGCAAAATTGCATTTGATCTTGTTACTAATGTTTTGTCAATATCGCAGTTTTCCCTAGAACGGCTCATTTTGTTACTCCTGGGATTAAATTTATTAAAATGCAAGTATATGTATATACATGTTTGCTCATGTTGTCTGCCATAATTGTTCTCTTAGGAGCTGTTTTCTTCATGTAAGGGGGAAAAGACTAACAATTGGCCAAGAACCGAACCATAAAAAGAAAAAGCTTTCTAGAAAGCCGTTTTTTTTTTATGTATGATTTATTTATTGCATGTCATTATTCAGGTTGAAATAGTAAGAATAAAGGATGGAGTACTATTAGCTAATTATAGTCCAAATCATTAGAATGACCAAAGTATCGGTCAGTGTACCTGAATTGGTCTGTATAATGAAGTTTAGAATTGATAGAATTATGGGGTATATTGTTGAAAAGTGAGTCCCATGGTTGTTCTGGTGTAATCAACCTCCTCTTCTTGATTGCAACAACTACAACCTGTACTAAACTTGTAAAAGGACTACCTTGTGGCTTCACCTTTACATACATATGTGTCCCCAAAAAGAATAACACACAAGATATCAACATGAAGATTGTTGGAATAGCAAAACCTATACCCCAACTCAGATTAGATTGCACATAAACAACCACCGTGAGCGACACCATCACAGCTACGGAAAAGGTAAAAAAGTACCAGTTGAAGAAACTGTCTATGCCTCTCTTCCCTGACTCCGTGTTGGGGTCGAATTGGTCGGCCCCGAACGCCAGGTTGCAGGGTCGGATCCCACCTGCTCCGACTACCATGAACCCAAACCCTGTGAACAGAACCGCCAGTTGTCCCCGTGATGCCCCGATACAGGAGGTGCCTGGTTGTGATGAACATTGTGGTGGGTGTAAGTCCTTGACGATAGCTGTAAGAGCTATTACGAGCAATCCCTTTAAACAAAAAACAAAATGATAAACTGATTTATGTAAAGCATGCTTAAGTACAAGATGTGCAGAACTTAGCATGTTGTAGCTTTAAATGAATATGGAGTATGGACATGTCTAGATATCTGAATACATCGCTATTGTTAAAAGCTCGTGTTGATGCTGAAAAAGAGAAAAAGGTTGATTCAAAGCTCAAAAAAAGCTAGGATTTTACACTTTGTGCGATTTTAAAACAAAAAACAACTTACAATTTTTACGCTTTTATTGAAGCGCTTTCAAAATTCTTTAACGAGGCTTTAACTAAAACATGGAAAGGAAAAATAAGGTTGGTTTAGTAAGTCAGGTCTAAAAAAAGAAGGGCTTGTAGAGTGAGATGTGCATATATCCACAAATAAAAAATGAGCGAAAACTAGCACGCAGAAGTGAAACTACTAATTATTTAAGAGATAAAAAAAAATGAATATACCAAAAAGGATGCAATCGACGCGAATGCTAATGTCTTGTAGCGGCCAAAGTAAGTATCGGAGAGGAAAGCTCCGATTAAAGTGGCAAAATTTGTGGTGCCATTGAAGACATTAATTAAAGTTGTAGCTGTGACGCTCTTCATGTTGAACACTTTTGTTAGATACACCAAGAGATTGGCTAAGGTGCCAATTGCTCCAAGCTTCTCAAAGGTTTCATTTCCTATTATATTTTTTTGGTCAAAAATACATTCCATGTATAACATAAATGAAAGAGATAAAAATCATAATAAACTGTATACCTATTATAAAGGGCATAGACTTTAGTCCTCTGTACATAATCTTAGGTTCATCCACTGTAGGATTAGTAGATTTGTCATTCACTTCCATGCTTTCTTTCAATAGTTTGACAAATGGAACATATGCATATTCTCTTTGTAATGCACTACTGCATTTGTATGTGAAAACTAAGTGGTTTTTTCTTTATTTTTTTTCTCTGTTATATTTTTCGTATTTATCATAAGCAGTTGGTGCAAGTCTTGGCGACATGCTAAGTTTAGTAGAAAGATAAGGATTGCATCAATGGTTAAAGGGTCAGACAAATAAAAGCCATTTTGGCAAATGTTCCCAACAACGTCACAAAACAGAATACGAGACGGGGAAACTTTGCGAATATAAATAAATCCACTGAATATAAGATGGTGTAACAATGTTGTAATGTTTTAATTTAGATTTCTGTTGTAATAAAGTTGTTTCGACCATTTATTAATATTAGTAATTAAATAGTGGATCTTTCCCACCAATTTATAAATTGCTTTAAAAAATGGTGGTCTCCTGTCATTCTTACATGGCCTTATAATACATTTTCCTGATTTTTTCCACTATGGGGTAACACGTACCTACTAATGCAATACTACTTTTTGATGATCACGATTGCAATGTTATTTGGTGCAACAATTGTAAAGTCTTAAACCATCTCTTTATCAAGTTGTTGTTTCTTCTCCATGCGAATACTAATTACACTGTCCCCTGTCCCTTTGTACCTATACCACATGGAGCACATTAAGAAGTATACCATATTCATTGCCCCAATCCAAATCTTCTGAATAATTGAACAAAACAGTATACGAAAGACAGGGAAACTTGACGAATAAAAATAAGTACACTTGAGTATAAAATGATGGAACAATGTTGTACTTGTTAAACGTTGTTAAGTTTGGCACTATTTATTTGTGAATACACTGAATATGAAATGATGGAACAATGTTGTAATGTTTTAATTTTAGATTTTTGCTATAACAAGGCTGTTTCGACCATCACCAATTTATATGATGCTTACAAAAACCAAGGTCTCTTGCCATTCTTACATGGCCTTCTCATACATTTCCTGATTTCCACTATGGGGTAACACGTACCTATTAATGCAATAATAATAGAGATGGTAGCAGTGCTGTTTTTATGACTATGATTATCTAACAGTTCAATAGTTGAAGCACAATCAAAATATGGGTTTTTGGGGTGAAATTTGTGGCGTCAACCTATAGGATTTTGCGTTTTTTCTTATTTATTCGCTAGCTGAAAATGAGAGATTACCCTTTGATTTACCAGAAAGAGAAGAAGAATTAGGAAGAACCGTACGAGGCAACTCATGTACGGTTCAGGAGCCGAGCCCCAGCACAGGGGCTTAGGTCAACACTTATATAATAGCCAGTCAGTATTGGAAATCTTGTATAGAAAAGTAATGCCCAAATCCCATGTCTTTCCGGACCAAGCCAACCGACTATTTCCGACAAGTCTTTTTTCATTGGGAGAGCAAGAAGCGGAACTACAAGTATGAAATTATTGCAGGTTAGATACATTTTGATGATCACTACTGCAATATTATTTGGTGCAGCAATTTTAAGTCTCAAATTCTCTCTTTATCAAGTTGTTTCTTTTCCATGTCCCCAGTCCCTTTGTACCTATACCACATGGAGCACATTAAGAAGTATACCATATTCATTGCCCCAAGTGCAGCTACCATGTAATAATAGCAATCCAACTTCCCTTTGTTTAAATCTTCCGATAACCAATTCTTGTCATCGGACCGCCGAGTCATTTTGTGCACGAATGAAACTAAGAAAGCGCTCACATAACTTGAAATCGCCATTCCACAAAATAAAAACGAACCCCCTACACTCCTCATATTCTCTGGAAATTGTTTATAGTAGAATTCGATTTGACCTATGGCCATGAAAGCCTCTGCTAACCCTGCTATCAACAGCTGAGGGGCAAGCCACAGTGCCTGCATTGACGCTATTTCACCATGATGCTGCTCAAATCCCAAGGTCGGTCTTGTCAGTGCCACATTTCGTCGCCAATTCTCAACAAGTCCTGCAACCACTGATGTGACCACTGAGAGTCCTACTCCGATCCCCATGCGCTGGAGGATCGTAATGCCTCCTTCTCTATGGGTGACTTTACGCAATACAGGGACCAAGAGTCGGTCATAAATTGGCACGAAAATGGTGAGGCTAAGCATGCTGAAAATCGGGTATGACGCAGCAGGGATCTGGAATTTTTTTCCGATGAAATGTCTATCTGACTGCAGTGCCTGAAAGACAACATACGTTTGTTGTTGGATTATCGCCACGTAGTAGATAATTGCCGAAGCCCAGATGGGGATTACTCTTAATACGCATTTTACTTCTTCGATTTGTTGGACAGTGCAGAGGTTCCATGGTTCGGCTGCAGATCCGTCTTGGTTGATTCGGTCTTTCGATGTTATTATTGCTGATTTGTTTAGAAATCTGATGAAAATTACATCAATAAAACAAGCGTTATCGCTAGTGTAGCGTTTTTTCGAGAGAAACGCTAAAAGCGCAAATAGCGTTGCTACATAGCGCTGTGCGGTGTACTTTTTTTTTGCCTAAATATGCACTAAACTTTAGAATATATAACAATAAAAGATAAAATTGTTGTAGGTGAAATTCGAACCTGGGTCTACTGGTTTCTAAAAAACTGTCACAACCATCTGGACTATTTACGCTTTTGGTCCAGAATTTCGTGCTTTTTGCGATTTTGGTCCGCTATAGCGCGATTTTAGCGCAATTCCAGCCAAATAGTGGTTTTTCGTTGCGTTTTTTTCTCAAAAAGCGTTATTTCGCGCTATATAGCGCGATTTTTAAAACATTGGATCACATCAGATTCTTTCTAATTCATGACATTTGATAAAGAAACAAATTACTATCTTGTAGTGATGTAAACATACTAATTTTTTGGCCATTGTCGACCCATTGCTTTTCCATAAGTTTATAAGTTTCTGTGGCATTAAATTGTTTGAAAGTTTATGTTTGAATAGTTTACTTACCCGGCTATTATTATTCATGTTTAGATTAATATTTTGGTTAGATTAAAGGATAAATATATTTCTTTAATAAAATTGTTTACAAATTGACATTATAACATGTTCATGGGAAGAAAACTAGTTTATGAATTGGCACTACACTAAATTGTGTTGACATGATTCAATCAATGAGAGGCACTACTCATGTAAAGGAGGGACCATTTTGTACTAAGCAAGACACATGCAATGTTTTTGTCTTTTAATTGATCAGGGAAGGGACACTCATCTGACCTGAATACAATTATTGAAGTTTTTTTGGAAATATTTAATCTTGTCCACACAATAATTGAGTGACGCTACAATTTGTCGGTGAGTTTGGGTTTGATATATAGTTATGTTTTTTGATGAGGCCTAATTTACCTGTTTTCACGTTTAAATCGTAATTTTTTTTATCGAATTGTAATTTTTTTTACGAATCGTAAGCCAAATTTACCGTTTGACTTTTGGTCAAACCGTAATTTTGACTTACGGTTCATAAGTCAAATTTACGATTTGACTGCAAAATTACCAAATTACCCCCGCGTTGAAATCTGAAAATTTTTCAGAGAGCTTGGCCGATCGATCGGACTTCACAGCCAATCGATCGGCCAAGCTCTCTGAAATTTTTTCTAGATAGCTAATTAACTTAAAAAAAACATTTACGGACCATAATCGTGACTTATTCATAGATAAACTATCAATAAATTAATTTGTTTCGAGTAACATGATAAAATGTCGTTTCGAGTACTAATCATTTTAAAAAATGGTTAATTTGTTTAAAATGAAAATGGCTACTTATCTCAAAAAAATATTTACGGATCGTAATCGTGAATTACGGTTTTATAAAAGTCCAATAAGTTAATTTGTTTCAAGTATCATGATAAATGGTCGTTTCGAGTACTAATCGTTTAAAAAAATTGTTCCACAATATACCATATCGAAATTTGGAATGAGTTCGAACGAATAATTTATAGTTACACAATATACGATATCGAAAAATAAATAAATAATTCCAAATAAAATTTATACTTCCACAATATACGATATCGAAAAAAAAATGAATAGTTTCAAATTTAGTTCCGTTTCAACCGTTATGTTCGTTATTGAATCGTCTATCATTTTAAACAAATTAACCATTTTTTTTAAATGATTAGTACTCGAAACGACATTTTATCATGTTACTCGAAACAAATTAACTTATTGACCTTTTTATCAATGAATAAGTCCCGATTACGGTCCGTAAATGTTTTTTTAGTTAATTAGCTCTTTCGAAAAAATTTGAGAGAGCTTGACCGATGATCGGTTGTGAAGTCCGATCGATCGGTCTCTGTAAAATTTTCAGATTTCAATGCAGGTGTAATTTTGTAATTTCACAGTCAAACCGTAAATCTGAATTACGAACCGTAAGTCAGATTTACGGTTCGAAAAAAAAAAATTACGATTTAACCGTGAAAACTAATCAATTACAGTGGAAAAATCCAGTCTCTTTTCTATATCCTATCCCGAGATTCAGTTTAGTTTCAATAAAAATGGGCTTTTGTGGATTTATCTATCTTCTAGACAACTGATACTTTGGTTTTCCTTTTTCAAAGTCTCAATGATTTTTTTAATACTCTTTCGTTCTTACTATTAGAATGGTAATATAAAATAGATTAAAAACCTTTGAAGTAAACAATATTTTTGTTGCTACATGAGGTAAACATCTTTTTGAGACTTCTAAATTGTTGATAATCTTAGCTTGGTTTACTATTCCCAAAAAGAAATTCTGCTGATGTTAAATAAATAATTGAATAAAAGTAGAAGTTTAGTACCTGAATTGTTCAGTGTGAGAAAGTTTGGAATTGATGGATTTAGGTGGTATATAATTAAACAACTCAACCGATGGTTGTTTCGGTAACGGCAATCTCCTCTTCTTAATCGCAACAACAAAAACTTGAACTATTTTTGTAAAAATACTCCCTTCCGGCTTCACCTTCACATAAATTTTCCTCCCCATAAAGAATAGCACAAAAGATATCAACATAAAACCTGCCGGTATACCGAGTCCTATAGCCCAGCTCACATTTGATTGCACGTATACGATCCCAGTCAACGATACCATGATAGCGAAAGTTAAGGTGAAAAAGTACCAGTTGAAAAAACTATCGATTCCCCTTTTTCCAGACTCTGTCTTGGGATTGAACTGGTCGGCCCCAAATGCCATGTTACAGGGTCGGATCCCACCAGCGCCGACCACCATGAAGAATAATCCAGCTAGAAGGAACGTCATCTGGCCCAGGGTTGGTCCAATGCAGTCATTGCCTGTTTTAGACGTGCAATGGGGCGGATGTAGGTTTTTGAATGTAGCGGTCAGCGCAATAAAGAGCAATCCCTATTTGTAAATAAAAAGAAAATGACAAACAATTAGACCATAGGTTTATATTAGCAGGATGTTCTAAGTAACTATTTAGCAGATTATACTAAACTATATATAAAGATGGATAAGTTTCACTGCAACAAAATAACCGGATAGTAACAATTAGTCTGTTATTATACGAATTTTTACAGAAAATTCAGTAACAATATATTAGCAGTTATCAGCACTTAACAATAAAAATTGTTGATATATTGTTGCTAAATTTCAGGAACAAACTGTAACTAAAATGTTACTATATATATATATTTTTTGTAGTGTTTTTTTTCCCTGTTTGTCATGATAAGGGTGGCGGTCATACCTCATCGTTAGAGCAAGAACTATAGAAGCTCTATTTGAATTAGTTACGAGGAACAAAACCACTTTTTTGACAAAAAAAAAATCACAAATCAGCTTTCATTACTAATCCCTAAATTTTACGTGTAGTGAAAATGTTTCTCAAATATAAGTAATTAAAAGTGTTCCTTATAATTTTTTATAATAATTTTTGATGGGTTTACTTGGTCCTATATAATTACAAGATATGAATTGACATTTAAATAATATAAATAAATAAATATAAAGTACTTTTGAATATATATGGAAATTATAAGATGCATGCATAGGCCCAATATATCATGGACATAAAGTTTGAAGAGTGTAATGCAATTTTTCAAACACGAAAGCCAGAATAACATGTTAGAACAGAAGTCAAAACTCAACCGAAAGCTTAAACTCTTAGTTAGTTTAAGTAACGAGGCTAATGATATGTACACTACTCCAATATTACCAATCCATATTGCTCGTGGCATCAACTATTTAAGAATGTAAGTAAAAACTAGAATTGAAGGGATTGTTAGAATAACGTATACCATTACTTATAAATAAATAAGAACCAAATTTTTATAATTTCTTGACTTTTAAATAAATTTATTATTATTATAAAAACTATTTTATATAAATAAATTTATTATAAGATGACAATTTAGATAATATAGTGCGACATACATTATGATTTCTTCCATTAATTTTCCATTTCAACATTTAAAATTGAGAAATCTATTTTTTTCCCAAATATGTTATTGTGGTGCTATAAATCCACAATGACATTTTTATAACATTTAAAGATTTCTTATTTTGGTTCTATCATCTATGTGACCATTATGATTATAATTAATTTTTGTACCAAAACTTTTATTGCAATTAAGATCTAATGTAATTTTAAAGTACTATTTTGAAAAGTCAAATCAATTATAAAAAATTGGTTCTTATCTATTTTATGGGTAATGATATACATTACTCCAACAATCACTTCAATTATAATTTTCAATTAAATTATTAAATGGCTCATGTCAAATCATCATACCACATTATTGAGTGTGGTTGACAGTGTTATAATAGTGTACGTGTCATTACCCCACGATAACACATTCGTCAACAATAGAAGATGGCAACTTAGTGTGAGAGATTTTCATAGAAACAGTTTTGAGCGAAGTCTATACATGTATAAGATATTAGTAAGTCAATATAATTCAATCTTAAAAATTTAATTTTGTTTAAAGGTGGCTTATAAATTGATATTAAATCATTCTCTAAAATATCGTATTAGTAATAGTTACTATATAGGAGTATAATTATACCCTTCTCTGGCAGTTCAAACTACTTGACTTTTTTCTCTAGATTTTGGCTTAAGATTTAATTAGAGGTTGCGAATATACCAGAAAAGATGCGAAGGTAGCGAATGCGAGCGTCTTATAGCGACCAAAATAGGTGTCGCAGAGGAAAGCTCCCAAAATGGTGGCCAAGTTAGCGGTGCCATTGAAGACATTGGATAAAGTTGTAGCTGTTATACTCTTCATATTGAACACACTTGTGAGGTAAACTAAGAGATTGGCTGAGGCCCCAATTGAACCCAACTTCTCAAACGTCTCATTTCCTATAACAATGTCCCCAAAACATGTATATAAGAAAAAAAATCAAATTTAAGACCAACAAAGATAAACATAGAAGGCAAAAACCATTAGCTTAGAAATACACATATCGTAAGGTTTTTATTTACCTATGATGAAAGGCATGGCTTTTACTCCTCTGTAGTTAATCTCAGCTTCATCATCAGCTGATAAAGATTTATCATTGTGTTTGATTGTTACATTATCTATCAATAATTGTTTTTCAGAATTTTCCATCTCCTTGTCTTCTAGAAGAGACCTTCTCTCTCACTTGTATAGTTGTATTTCTCTATTTTTTCAAATGATTTTCCCTGAGCCACTAATATACATTCAAGGCAAGATATTAAACTTTACATTAACTAAATTGTGGAAGCAGAGTACCTGACTCTGGGTGGGTTACTCTGCTTCCACAGCCATTAGATATTACTATAGTACATTTCATATTTTAACTGTAGCAATATCCAATGGCTGTGAACTCTGAGTCAGCTTGACTCAGAGTCACCTACGCTGCATCACTAAATCCTAGGCAATTCAAACATTAATAAGCAGTCTATATCAAACCTGTAGCACCATGCAGTGTTTTGCTGTGCGTCTTAATGGCGTGGGGACTTTTCTTGTCGTAGTGTAAAAAATGTAAGGAGGAAATATCTTGCAACATCATTTTTTTTTCTTATAAAAATAAAATAGAGTTATACGCAGAGACTATTTTACATAAACTTATACACAGATTGATTATGAGTCATTGATCTATCTTGATATACATTGATCTAACGGCTCATAATCAGCTTCTATATAAGTCTATATAAAATACTCTATGCGTATATCATCAATCATAAAAATAAGTAACAAAGAATTATTTTCTTCCACAGATCTGAAAACAACCGTTAGTTTCATTTTTGACACGCAGAATACATAGATGTGTTGCATGTTTCTTTCATGCTAGGGTGTTTGCTCCTTTTCAAGTTTATAAACTGAAAATAAACTAGGAATGTAGCGTACGAAAAAATGTAAAATTTATCAGGTATTTAAGATGTCATTAAGAAACATTCGTAAAGAGGATGACATCCGCGTGTCATTCGTAAAGAGGATGACAACCGCGGCGGCGGATGCAGCTAAGACATGGGGTTCCATGTTCCCAAAATTTTTACCAAATGTAATTACGAAAATGCGATTAAAATTTATATTAATCTATAATATCTCTCTTTTTTGGTATATATACTATACTTTTAATTAACTTTTATTCATTTGGTACGATGACTTTATTTTCTATAAGGTTACAACAATACTCGTATTTTAAATAAGAATTTTCGTACAAGTTTACAACAATACTAGTATCATAAACAACAAACAAGTGAATAAATCTATCCAGTTTCAAAGGCATTGAAGGTTTTTCCACAACAAATTAATTTGTTTATTGAAAGTGAATGTGATGATGTATCCCAGAACATACTTATAACTGAGATATAACTTAGATATACTAGAATCGTGAGCTAAACTGCTTATAATTAACATTTATTCATTTGATAAGATAAGCTGAAGGTATTGAAGCTTTTTCCTACACAAATTAATCTGTTTGTTCTACAGTTTGATAAGATTTTATAGTTTGTTTTGTTTTTTTACTTTCTATTATATCGTGACGGTTTTTATTGTACTCTTATAACATTCAATGTTTGTTCTGTCTATTTTGTTTATAAGCAAATCGACCAAACTGTACAAACCGAACAATAAACGTCGAATGAATTATTAATTGGTTTGTTTTTTGGGGAAACTAGCTATGTAAACGAATTACATTAATTTTGTTTTCAATTTAAATCAAGCCAAATCGATTCTTCTAATTTATATACAAATATTATATGCATATATATATATTGATTTTAAAGAGTCTACCCGAATTTACTTATTCAAATATTAGAACACATTATTCTAACTTCACATGAACTTATAAATTTTTCGACACTAGTCACCGTTATTATTATAAAAAATTATGCCCCCGAATCTAAAATACTAGATGCGCCTCTGGATACAAACTCAAAATGTATCCTTATAATCGTGTTCCTTTGTACCTATACCATTTAGAACACACTAAGAAATATGCCAAATTTATTGTACCGAGACCAGCTACGACTACGAGGTAATTATAAAAACACTCCAATCTGTCTTGATTTAAATCCCCTGCTAGCAAGTGCGGAACCAGAACCAGAACCGAATTTGTGAGATTGTCAAAATTAATAAAAGAACATAATATTTTTCAAAATATAAACACGAAAAATCCGGATTTTTACCTTGCTTTCTTGATTAAAATGTATTTGATTTCTATTTTTTTGCTTTTCACTCAATTTCGACTTTATTTTGAAACTCCAAAAAAATCCACAATAGTAATGTCACATGCAGTCATGTGTCAAAAATTTTAGCATTATAAAATTGATTAAAAAATAAATAAAATGGAAAATCAAAAGATAAAAAAGTTAAATTTAAGAAATCAAGTTATAACAAGTAAAAATATTGAGACACGAAGGTAAAAAAATATTAAAAAAAAAGTTAAAAAAACTAAACGTATATTAAACAATAGATATATACGAACAATTAAATATCTATTAAACAATTTCAGTATATTCACTTCAATTAAAATATAAACCATCAAATTTTTTTTTATAAATTTTATTTACACTTAGCACTACTCTAATTATTAATTTTGTTTAATTTTTTAAAAGATTTGTATTACATGTCAACATGATAAAGTGGTGTAAACTGTCTTTTATAATCATTTGCGTATGTTAATTTTTAAAATATTACTTATATATTATCAATACATACAAAATTATGGTATGTTATTGCACTAACAATATATAATTTTGGAAGGGGTTGTTAAAAAAAATATTTAAGCGGTTGCCGAAATACCGTCTATATAAATTATTATGAAAAACATTAATAAAAAAAATTATTTTTTAAAATTGTGGGGTTGTCGGGTGTGCCGCCTCTCTCTGCTAGCCATTCCTTTCCTCTCGTCCCTGGAGTCCTTGGATGAACAATTGTCACCAAAAATTAGCTAAAATAGCTCGCCACAGCCATTCCAAATCTCGGAAACGCCCCTGCCACACTCATATTTTCTGGAAATTGTTTATAATAAAATTCTATTTGTCCAACCGCCATAAATGCCTCAGCTAGTCCTGCTAGCCCCAGCTGAGGTGTCAACCACATAGCGGACATATTAGAGATTCTGGTTGTTGATCTAACCATTGCACGTCTTCGCTGTTCAACCATGGTGGCGATTAACGACATGGCAATAGAAAGGGCTATTCCCACACCCATCCTTCGGAGGAGTGTGATACTGTTTTTGTTTCTAGTGAGCCGTTGGATCATTGGGACAAGGGTACGATCGTAAATAGGTAGAAAATTAGTGAGCACAAGCTTGTTGAAGACGGGATATGAGGCGGCTGATAAGACTGATTCTTTTTGTCATTTAACATTATTTATTGGACTATCTTTTTATTTGTTTATTCGCACTTTCGGTCATTTTGAGGCCTATTTGTAGAGAGATTTTGCTCTCAGTTTGTATTATGTTTGATGAATTAATTTGTTATGAAAAAGGGTGTAACACTAGTCTTTTATCTCTTCTAAATTTTCAGTTTCTCGTCTATATTTTCTCTGTTTTTCGTCTAAATTTTTCCAACCCTTACATGTTTTATCATTGTTATCTAAATAAGGTATTCCTACAACTCGTGGGAACCCTATTTCGTTTTTTTTCTCATCCAATTCTATCTAATATCTATGGAAAATATCAAAAAATATGAAAAAATTGAAGTTACACAAGAACTGATTCGGATTGTGGTTATATATATCGTGGAGGAAATTATTTGCAATACTACCAACATAATAGATGTTCTTAAGCGGCTAAATGACTACTTTGGGATGGATTTAATGAAAAAAAACGAGGAATTAAGAGGTATCATTAGTGAGTGGGCAAATATTGAAGACAATGATGATGACGAAGACATCGCATCAGAATCCGATGGTCAAAACGAGTTAGATGTAAACACACATGAATATGAGGACTTGATTGATAATTGTTTATGGGATGGTTTTCATCCAACGTCACCACCATCATATGCGGCGCCTCTGGTAACACATCTGCCGCCAACAAAGCCACATCCATCCCCGGAAAGTCCGAACGAGATAGAAAGGTTTGTAATTATAGGTGCATTTAAGGTGTTCGACAAAAACCATAAGTTAGATGCTAAATGTTTTAGGTGCGAAATTACCGTTTTCCACTGCCATATGCACCTATATTTAATAAGCAATGGTCATATAATATTATTTGTGGATTTGTTATTTGAGAACGGGATGAATCGTGGATTAATTGCTATGAAATTATTTTATAGTCTAAACTCGACAAATTTGACTAGCAAGAAATATTTTAATTATTTCTTGAGTCGAAAGTGTCTAAAAATTCTGATAATTGGTGGAAACATAGATGATACACACATAGAGGTTAGGAGAGAAGATTCGCCTTGTTTGAATATATGGTAAATGAGATATGAATTTTTTAATTCGACACTGCGGTTCAGATTTTTTTTCTGCTTGGACACCTAGATAGCTGTTTGAAAAAAATAATTAATTGTTATAGGAAACAGATTTCAAATTGGTTGAAATTTTGTGGGTTGGTATAATACTAGTATATGGTTGCGTGGATATGAGAATCGATGCATCTGGATCAATATCGACCGAGTCATGAACTTTTAAAGTTTGGGGTGTGTGCAGTTTTTTCTATCATGACAGTTACGTTATCGTTTAAATAATTAATTTTTTGGCCTAGCAAATGGTATTGGATTCAGACAAAATTTGGTGGGAGGATAGACTATTTGTGTACATATGTTTGCACGCTAAAATTGCAACGTTTGGATAAAAAAGAAATTAGCTATGAATTTTCAAAATTCAATGAACAGTACTGTCCAAACTGGATAGAATGGACCGGTCCGAGTAAAATAAATTTTTAGTCAAGTAAAAAGTGTTCAAATTTTAAGAAACTTGGTGAGAATATACATGAGACAGTTATGGAGATTTTGATATAAAATTTACTACTTTCTGATGAACGACTGGTGAGCTATAATTTTCGAAGAATGACTCATTTTTTGTGTTCAAATTATTTTTGTGCTCCTGATTTAATGGTTGACCTGGTTAAGGATGTGGATGTGGATGTGGAACCGTTTTATATTGGTTGTTTGCTGGAATTATTTGAGTATACTCTTATATCATTGCAAGACGGTGTTATTCGTTGGCAATCTTATAATTTGGGTAAACCAACAAGCGCTTACGTCGATCCGTATTGAGAGACTTTTCAGTTTGAAGATTTAAATGTATTTGATGATCGAGCTGAGTATCTGAACGACGTTTTTAGTATTCATGGTGCATTCATTGCTTATATTCGTTGTGACGAGGTCCTATATGAGATATTTCGAGACGATATTTGGTTCTTTTGGGGATGTTGGTTTGGTTGGGTGCCCAAGATACGAGGAGACAATCATTTGATACGTTGAAGAAGCTTGATCGACGTCTCAACTGGCCGTAGTAGGATTCGCTTGTGGGGATGGAGGAGTGTGTTCGGACTTCCGCCATATCGTGGGAAACAAGACGCACATGTGATATGATTTGTCGGACGTCACACTTGAGAGTAACCTTGATGCCAAGGTTATTATTAAAGGGGATGGAATGATAAGACCGGTTCTTTTTGTCATTTAACATTATTTATTAGACTATGTCTTGTTATTTGTTTATTTGTACTTTCGGTTCTTTTGAGACCTATTTGTAGAGAGCTTTTGCTCTTAGTTTGGATTATGTTTTATGAATTGATTTGTTATGAAAAATGGTGTAAAACTAATCTTTTATCACTTTTAAATTTTCTTTTTCTCGTCTATATTTTCTCAGTTTCTCGTATAAATTTCCCCAAGACTTACGGGTTTTATCGGCGGCTGGAATCTGGAATTTGGTTCTTGCAAGATGTCGGTCGGATTGAAGAGCTTGGAAAACAATGCATGTATGTTGTTGGATTACAAAAACCAAGTATAAATACCCGAGGCCCAAATTGGGATTACCCTTAGTATGCATTTCATTTCTTCGACTAGTTGCATAGTGCACAATCTCCATGGATTAGCCGATGATTCGTTTTCCTTTGCTAAATCGCCTTGAGACAATATCGCAACTTTGTCCAAAAATCTGCAAATTTACATTTTATCTTGTTACTAATTTCCCCTAGAACGGCTCATTTTGTTACTCCCTGGAATTAAATTTATAAACTGTAATTATACATGTTTCCGCATGTTGTCTGCTATAATTGTTCTCTTATGGGTTGTTTTTTTTCATGTAAGGGGTTGAGACTAATGCTTGGCCAACAACCGAACTATGTACAAAAAATGCTTTCTAGAAAACTGTTTTGCCATTTTTAATGTATGATTTATTTCTTGCATGTCATTATTCAGGATGAAATAGTATGGAACTATGGATGAAGGATGGACTATTAGCTCACTACGTACAGTCCAAATGAAGTTTAGAATTGATAGAATTATGGGGTATATTGTTGAAAAGTGAGTCCCATGGTTGTTCTGGTGTATTTGTAACGACTCGATCCTCTCGGGCCGCACGACTTTAAAAGGCTTTGGTGATAAAAAGGAGGATACTCCTACCTTATATACCATATAGGTACTACATATCTAAGCGATTTGGGATAGCTCACTTTTCTTTACCACGGTATTTTTCTACGAAAATTCGGGTTTTTACACTCTTTCCCCCTTCAAACACGACGTACTCATCGGGCACGCCGTCCTTCCGGGGTTGTCAGTGCCCACATCGGCTAGATAGCGGCTCTGATACCAATTGTAATGATCCGGTCCTCCGATCAGACCGGCAGCATCTGCTTACTCTCCGACCAGACCGACACCATCTGCTTACTACCACCAATACTGTCCGTTTTGGCCCGATTTCGTCCTCGCTTCTCGGACCGCACGACTTTAAAAGACCTAGGTGATAGTAAAGAGGGTTTTCTTAACTTATATACCTTATAGGTACTCACATATTTAGGCGATGTGGGACAATAATTTCTTTTTACACCGGCATTTTTCTATAAAAATCCGGGTTTTTACACTCTTCCCCCTTCAGGCACGACGTACTCGTACACCGTATTTCCGGGGGTGGTTCACATACCATCGGCTAGATAGCGGCTCTGATACCAATTGTAACGACCCGGTCCTCCGACCAGACCGCCACCATCTACTTACTACCACCAATACTGTCCGCTTTGGCCCGATTTCATCCTCGCTTCTCGGACCGCACGAGTTTAAAAGCTCTTGGTGATAGTAAGGAGAGTTTCCTTAAGTTATATACCATATAGGTATTCACATATCTAGGCGATGTGGGACAATAATTTCTTTTTATACCGGTATTTTTTTACGAAAATCCGAATTATTATAGTAATCAATCTCCTCTTCTTGTTTGCAACAAGTACAACCTGTACTAATTAATTGTAAAAGGACTACTTTGTGGTTTCACCTTTACATACAAGTGTAAAGCCCTATACACATATGGATGAACTATTAGCTCACTACGTACACATGTGAAGATTGTTGGAATAGCAAAACCTACACCCCAACTCACATTAGATTGTACATTAACAACCACCGTGACTCCGTGAGCGACACCATCACAGCTACGGAGAAGGGAGCACACAAGATACCAACATCAATGTTGTAATGTTTTCTTTTTAGATTTCTGTTGTAATAAAATCGTTTCGACCATTCATTAATATTAATTGATAATTAATTTATATAATCCTTACAAAAATCGAGGTCTCCTGCCATTATTACATGGCCTTATAATACATTCCCACTATAGGGTAACACGTACCTACTAATTACTAATGCAATAATACTTTTTGATGATCACGATTGCAATGTTATTTGGTGCAACAATTGTAAAGTCTTAAACCATCTCTTTATCAAGTTGTTGTTTCTTCTCCATGCGAATACTAATTACACTGTCCCCTGTCCCTTTGTACCTATACCACATGGAGCACATTAAGAAGTATACCATATTCATTGCCCCAAGTGCAGCTACCATGTAATAATAGTAATCCAACTTCCCTTTGTTTAAATCTTCCGATAACCAATTCTTGTCATCGGACCGCCGAGTCATTTTGTGCACGAACGAAACTAAGAAAGCGCTCACATAACTTGAAATCGCCATTCCACAAAATAAAAACGAACCCCCTACACTCCTCATATTCTCTGGAAATTGTTTATAGTAGAATTCGATTTGACCTATAGCCATGAAAGCCTCTGCTAACCCTGCTATCAACAGCTGAGGGGCAAGCCACAGTGCCTGCATTGACGCTATTTCACCACGATGCTGCTCAAATCCCAAGGTCGGTTTTGTCAGTGCCACATTTCGTCGCCAATTCTCAACAAGTCCTGCAACCACTGATGTGACCACTGAGAGTCCTACTCCGATCCCCATCCGCTGGAGGATCGTGATGCCTCCTTCTCTATGGGTGACTTTACGCAATGCAGGGACCAAGAGTCGGTCATAAATTGGCACGAAAATGGTGAGGCTAAGCATGCTGAAAATCGGGTATGACGCAGCAGGGATCTGGAATTTTTTCCCGATGAAATGTCTATCTGACTGCAATGCCTGAAAGACAACATACGTTTGTTGTTGGATTATCGCCACGTAGTAAATAATTGCCGAAGCCCAGATGGGAATTACTCTTAATACGCATTTTACTTCTTCGATTTGTTGGACAGTGCAGAGGTTCCATGGATCGGCTGCAGATCCGTCTTGGTTGATTCGGTCTTTGGATGTTATTATTGCTGATTTGTTTAGAAATCTGATGAAATAGCACATTAGGTTAGTTAGGGATTCAGGATATGTGATTACATGAAGATTTTTTCTAATTCATGACATTTGATAAAGAAACAAATTACTCCCACAAAATCTACATACATTATAAGAAAAATCTCAAGATAGTAACATATATATTCTTTAAATTGTTTACATCTTGATGGTAAAATAAGTGTAACTAAATTAATAACAGAATGACAAATGATATGGTTGCTATCTTATTGCAAATTTAGCGAAACTTACTTGACAACCAAGATTGCAACACTGAGTTTGTTACTATCTTGTAGTGATGTAAACATACTAATTTATTGGCCATTGTCGACCCATTGCTTTTCCATAAGTTTATAAGTTTCTGTGGCATTAAATTGTTTGAAAGTTTATGTTTGAATAGTTTACTTACCCGGCTATTATTATTCATGTTTAGATTAATATTTTGGTTAGATTAAAGGATAAATATATTTCTTTAATAAAATTGTTTACAAATTGACATTATAACATGTTCATGGGAAGAAAACTAGTTTATGAATTGGAACTACACTAAATTGTGTTGACATGATTCAATCAATGAGAGGCACTACTCATGTAAAGGAAGGACCATTTTGTGTGCACATGTACTACTAAGCAAGACATGATATGCAATGTTTTTGTCTTTTAATTGATCAGGGAAGAGGCACTCATTTGACCTAAATACAATTATTGAAGTTTTTTTGGAAATATTTAATCTTTGTCCACACATTAATGATTGAGTGACGCCACAATTTGTGTGTGAATTTGGGTTTGATAGTTATGTTTTTCTATGTCCTATCCCGAGATTCAGTTTAGCTTCTTCAATAAAAATGGGCTTTTGTGGATTATCTATCTTCTAGACAACTGATACTTTGGTTTTCCTTTTTCAAAGTCTCAATGATTTTTTTAATACTCTTTCGTTCTTACTATTAGAATGGTAATCTAAAATAGATTAAAAACCTTTGAGGTAAACAATATTTTTGTTGCTACATGAGGTAAACATCTTTTTGTGACTTCTAAATTGTTGATAATCTTAGCTTGGTTTACTATTCCCAAAAAGAAATTCTGCTGATGTTAAATGGAGGGTATATCAAACTATTTACTTTTAACGATTTGTTTATTCACATTTCAAAAATTTTAATTTAACTACCACAATATAATAACTTTTCAATTTAGGAACCATCGTCTAAATAAATCACGGAATCATGTCACGTGACATTTGACAAATATTAATTTGAGAGACTAATTTGATAATTTTGCACAAAAATATGTCATTCTATAAAAACGTTTCTCCCAATTTCACACATAACAAAAATTTGGATTATATGCTAATTTTTTTTGTGTGAAATTGGGGGAAATTTTTTTCTAATATAATATATTTTTGTGCAAAATTATCAAATTAGGCTCTCAAATTAATTTTTGCCAAATGTTACGTGAAATGATTCCATGATTTATTTATACGGTGGTACCTAAATTTGAAAGTTATTATAGCGTGTTAACCAAATTGGTAAATTTGAAAGTTGTGTACCCAAATCGTTAAGAGCATTATAATTTGGTATGGTAAATGTGTTTTTTCCCATAAATAATTGAATAAAAGTAGAAGTTTAGTACCTGAATTGTTCAGTGTGAGGAAGTTTGGAATTGATGGATTTAGGAGGTATATAATTAAACAACTCAACCGATGGTTGTTTCGGTAACGGCAATCTCCTCTTCTTAATCGCAACAACAAAAACTTGAACTATTTTTGTAAAAATACTCCCTTCCGGCTTCACCTTCACATAAATTTTCCTCCCCATAAAGAATAGCACAAAAGATATCAACATAAAACCTGCCGGAATACCGAGTCCTATAGCCCAGCTCACATTTGATTGCACGTATACGATCCCAGTCAACGATACCATGATAGCGAAAGTTAAGGTGAAAAAGTACCAGTTGAAAAAACTATCGATTCCCCTTTTTCCAGACTCTGTCTTGGGGTTGAACTGGTCGGCCCCAAATGCCAGGTTACAGGGTCGGATCCCACCAGCGCCGACCACCATGAAGAAGAATCCAGCTAGAAGGAACACCATCTGGCCCGGGGTTGGTCCAATGCAGTCATTGCCTGTTTTAGAAGTGCAATGGGGCGGATGCAGGTTTTTGAACGTAGCGGTCAGCGCAATAAAGAGCAATCCCTATTTATTATAAATACGCAATGAGAAGTTAACAATTAGAACATGATTTATACTAGCAGGATGTTAAGTAACTATTTAGACAGATTATACTAAACTATATATAAAGATGGATAAGTTTTTTTTCCCTTCCCTTTTTATGATGTCAAGAAGTACCTTATTGTTACTACAGTGGTCACTATCTAGCTAGTTTTCAAAATCGTATTGAGATAATATAAAGTTGATTACTATATAGTTTAATTAAAAAGAAGGATAGTTTGCTCCTAAATAAGTCACAAATTATAAAAAAGAGTTCCAAATGTTTATATTCTTGGATGATAATTGAACATAATTGTGCTCGGTATAGAAAAAAGATTAAAAGATACAGTTACATAATGCATATGTTGATCAATATATTACGGACTTAAAGTTCATGAGTGTAATGCAATTTTTCAAACACGAAAGCCCGAATAGCATGTCAGAAGATAAGTCATAACTCAACCCAAAAAGATTAAAAGACAGTTACATAATGCTTAAACTCTTATATAACTCAGTATTACACAGCTTGAGTTCCTCAACAATAGGAGATGGCATCTTAGTGTAAGCAATTTTCTTAGAAACGGTTGGCATACATGTTTAAGATTTAGTAGTTAAACATTATTCAGTTTTAAAAATTAATTTGTTTAAAGGTGGCTTATAGTTTGATATTTAATACTATAGTCATGTCAACCCTTCTCTGACAGTTCAAGTTACTTTTTTTCTCTAGATTTAATTAGGCTTTAAGATTTGATTAGATGATTGGGAATATACCAGAAAAGATGCGAAGGTAGCGAATGCGAGAGTCTTATAGCGACCGAAGTAGGCGTCGCAGAGGAAAGCTCCCAAAAAGGTGGCCAAGTTAGTGGTGCCATTGAAGACATTGAGTAAAGTTGTAGCTGTTATACTCTTCATGTTGAACACACTTGTGAGGTAAACCAAGAGATTGGCTAAGGTCCCAATTGCACCTAGCTTCTCAAATGTCTCATTTCCTAGAACAATGTCCCAAAAACATATAAGTAAAAAATTATCAAATTGAAGACCAAGAAAGATAAGCATATGAGCTTGTAGTAAGATTTTCCCTGTTACTATGGCAAGTAGTAGAATAAAAGGGTACATATAAGAAAGTAAGCAGCAACCATGAGCATTATAACATATCATAGATCATGGGAGAAAAATGTTAACATTTTATTTACCTATGATGAAAGGCATGGCTTTCACTCCTCTATAGTTAGGTTCATCATCAGCTGATGGAGGTTTCTCATTATTTTGGATTGTTACATTATCTACCACTAATTGTTTCTCAAAATTTTCCATCTCCATGTTTTCTAGAAGAGACCCTTTCTCTCCTTGTATTTCTCTATTTATTCAACTTTTTTTCCCTGAGTCACTAATGGATATATTTATATATATATATACTGTTTTGGGCCTTTGGCTATACGTTCAAGGCAAGATTGGACTCTGCATTAACTAAATAGTAGGCAATTCAAACATTACTAGCAGTCTTTATCACCATTCAGTGTTTTTCTGCGTGTCTCAATGATAGGTGGGGACTTTTGTCATGAATATGTTTATAGTGCGCAATAATGTAATGAGGAAATATCTTGCAACCTTAGTTTGTTTTTCCCAATAAAAAAAAATAATAAAAAATTTATTTCCATCCACAGATCTGAAAGCAAATGTTGGTTTCGTTTTTGACAATAAATGTGAATCCTATGATTGCCCAGCCCCTTTAGATGCGACTATATTCCTAGTAATTTTTTGCATGTTTTTCTCAGGCTAGCGTGTTTGGTCCGTTTCATTTTTATAATTAAAATCTTCTTTTACTATTATATTTTTAGGGAAATCATTTTTTAGTACAAGTTATATTATACTTAAATGGCAAAACTTGAACTCTATATTTCAAATTAGTCATACTAAACACAAGTCATTTCACAAATATCGAATAAACAATTTCATATTACTCAACCAATTTTGCAATATACACATCCATTTAACCAGCTATATATGGATCAGAAACAAATTTAACTGCATACAAATAACTGGTAGTATATATACCAATCTAACAAATACGTACATATACATGTTGAAAATATAATAGAGTTAATCAAAACGAAGTATATGACACCTATTTATAACTTCAAAAGGTAAAAGTTATTCCCTCAAAAAATCTTTCACAAGAGGTATTTATATCGCATCGCAACTCACAATTCTTAAGGAAAGTTCTCATATATCCAAAAGAAGGTTAACATTTTCATTCGTCTATATTGGCTTTTGGAAGTTATTACAAGATACTTATTCAATTTGAATAGGAAGTCTGAAGTTTTTACAACGATAGTAATGTTTGTCATGCTAGCCGACTCAATGTTCGCTTTTTGGTACAAAATTGTAGAATCATTGAAATATTTATGCATGAATACTTGATACGTTCGTAAAGGCGGGGATTTTTGCAATACTGTTAGTACGGAACGGGAAATCTACCAAGTTATTGTTTATAATGCTACAAGTTAGTTAATGAAGAAAGTAAGTACAAGTTCAAAGTGTAAGAAAAACAAATACAAGTAAACATAAAGATAGCTGTACAATAAGAAATGAAAACAGTGAATTCACAATTCATTATCCCAGTAATAAAAAAAGTTATAAACTAAGTTGAAACTGAAAAGAATGATAAAAAGAAGAGCAAGATATGAGTATATGCAATCAAAATGAGAAGGAAGAGGAAATTGCACTTGAAGTCGTCAACACTTTAAAAGATAATTACTCAAATATAGAAGAAGGCAGTCAAGTCACATCCTAAAAAAGATGCACAACTTGAGATACAACCGTTCAATATACACAAAAGGCCATGACTTATCGATGGTTTTCTAATCCGCTATAGCGGATGATTTAGAAGTTATATAAATTTATTTATGTTTAACTGGTTTTAACGTGTATTTTGTTGTTTTTCTGTAACATTAACTTTATCAGTTATAATGAAAATTTTAAATGAAATATACACAATGGTGCTGCCTTAATTATAGATTTGAAATTATCATTAAGAAAAATTCCGGAAGTTTATAATTATGATGAAGAAGACGGGTGGACCGAAGTTAGTAAAAGTCAAAATCGAGAGGGGTTGGAGCTCAAAGATGAATATTTACAACCATCTTCAAAAATTTCAAGAAATTGTCGTAATTAGATGGGGAAATTAACATAAACATACTCTACAACTATTATATTAACAAAAATATACCATCAAAATTTAACTTATCAAAAACATATATTCAATTAATAATTAATAAAAAAAAAAAAAAAAACTCATTCGTTCCTCTCGATCTTTTTCCTCTCTCTCTCATCCTCTCATTCTCTCATCTCTCTCTCCTCCTTCTTCCTCCCTCCGATCTCTCTCTCTCTTATCTCCCATCTTTTCTCTCTCTTTCTGATCTCTCTCTCCTCCTCCCTCTATCTTTTCGATCTGTTTCGCCTCCTCCCTCTCTCTCTATTTGGTGTAGATTAAAACAGAGACATCCGTCGGAGTGGGCTGCGAGGGTGTAGAGCGAGGTCGAAAACTCGATGTTGATGTCGACGAAGATGCGATCGTCGAAAGAGAGACCCATGATGACGACGTGATAGTTAAAGATCGAAGGACGGACAAGCGTTGAATTTGTTAACTAGTGTATAATCTTGAAAAATAAGTGTATAAATTCCATGAATTAATGGTATGAAGTTAAAAATTATGGATATAAATTATGTAAGTAAGGATAACAATTCTGTAAATTGGGCTACGAACTTTGAAAATAAAGATGAACTCTACGAATTATTATATAAACTTTTGGAATAAGTTAATGAAAATATACAAATTAAGGTATAAAATTTTAAGATAAGTGTATGAAATATACAAATTAGTGTATGAACTTTTGAGTATTTTTTGTTAATTAGAAATTTTTTGATATGTTTTCGTTAATTTAGTTTCAAAAATAGTATGTTTTGTTAATTTATGCTAATTAGATTTATTTATTGGGGCAATTAACAAAAATATACCATACCCCTATTATATTACCAAAAACATATCCTCAAAAGTTAAATTACCAAAAAATACCTATATATACTTATTATTTTTCTAATTCTAATCAAACCATAATCTAACCTATCTCTCTCTAACCGCAACTCTCTCTCTCTTTAATCGCACCTCTCTCTCTAACACACGATAATCGCAGCTCTTTCTAACACGTGCTAATCACCCATCCCTCTCTAAAAATGATTAAAAACTCACAAAATATGCATATGCTAATTATAAAACGTCATACCCTAATTTTAAAACTTCATACCCTAATTTCAAAACTTAATACCCTAATTTCAAAAACTTCATACCCTAATTTCAAAACTTCATACTCTAATTTTAAAATTTCATATCCTAATTTCAAAATTCATACCCTAATTTTAAAACTTCATACCCTAATTTCAAAAATTCATACCCTAATTTCAAAATTCCATACCCTACATATGAATTTCTTTCAATATTGTACATATGGATTCTTTTCTTTCAACTTGAAACCCACAATGTTAACAATAGTCTCAAAACTCAATAAATAGAAAACAATCTCACCAATTCCATATATTTTTCATATATTACGGGGTATCAAATAGTGTAATATTTGTGTATTATGTATGTATATATATGTATATGTATATCTATATAATCTAGATGGTGTTCGGTAGTTAGTGGCGGGTTTTCGTGGTGGAAGAAGGGAGAGAGATAGAGTGGGATATTAAAAAAAAATAGATAGAAGAATGGAGGAGAGAAAGAGTAAGATCAGAGAGAGTTAAAGAGAAAAATTGGTGAGAGAGAAGAATGAACAGATACATAGAAGAATTGGTGAGAAAGACGAATAGAGCAGAGAGAGAGTAAGATGAGAAAGAGATAAAGAAAAGAATAAACAGCATTAAATTTAAATTTGTTTGGTATGTTTTTGATAGTTAAAGTTGTAAGAGTATGTTTTTGGTAATTTAGTTTTAAAAGTAGTATGTTTTGTTAATTTATCCTTATTTATTTTCATTTTTTTGATTTGTTGTGTATTCTTATTTTTTTTGTAGTAAGTTTTATTTGACCATTTCCATTAAAAAATGAGTCTTACTTAGGGAGGGCAGAAATCCGGGTACCCGTTGCGGATCAGGTAAAAGTGCATATTTATTTGGGTCAGGTTGGCTTGGGTCACTTTGCACTCTTGTGCAACTTTTGTTCAACTTAGAAATACACTACATAATAAAACACAACTTAACAAATTCTCCCTCTAATATGTACAGATACATACATACATAGATATATACATACAAGGATGAAAGATAGCTAATTATCAATGATAAAAGATCACCAACTTAATTATCCATATCTCTCGTGTACAAGTTCTCTCCCTATATATATATATACATATATATATATATCCTTATTTTAATTTTAATTTATTTATTTTTCCTTAAATTTGGTCAATTAATGTCTTTACCATATATAAACTGTTAATTGCTAATTGTCAATCTGCCAATTTCTGTTTGTTTACTTCTAATTGCTATCTACCATAAAATGTTACCATGAAAAAAATGATTCTTAGATTTATTTAGGTGTCACAATACATATAGTTTTATGCCTATAATAAATGCTAAAATAACAGCTAATTATGGTTAAATCATTAACATGATTATTTTGGCCTTTTATGAAAAGAATTGAATTGTATTAATTGAATTGCTCTCTTATGTTTTGCTAAATTTGGATACTATGAAGAAACAGTTAATTTTTTAAAAAAAAACCCGGGTAATTCGGATCGGGTCGAGTTTTGAAGAATCCGATCCAATTGTCATCGCTAGTCTTACCACCAATTATATAATATTCTATAAGGAAAAAATATATATAAGCAAAGTACAACTGTACAAGAATCGAAAACGCTTTTAAGGTGTGTTTGACGTAATGATTTCATATTGAAAAATATAACTAGAAATAACTAGAAATAACTTAAATATTATCTTTCTATCCAAAAAATAAAAACAGCAACTTTTGATCCTGTATATTTCCACTTGAAATCACAAATCTTTTGAACTTTAACATGTTTTGCTCACTACAATGACACGTTATAGTAGTCACACCTGTGTGTCAACTCTATACAGTGGAACTGATCCGTACACCCGACACACAGAACCGGTCCGCATACCCGAATTGTAGAACCGCAATATATAACCATATTTTAAAAACATAAATACATTTTATATTTTTGCAACGAAAATTAGATGATGCACGAAAAATAACACAAGAAGAACGCATACAACGGCAAGTGAAGAGAGATGAAATATTTTTTAATATGTGCGAAGACACGGGTGAAGATTTAACATTGAACAATTAGTTTTTATAATGTTTTTATACTTGCTTTATTTTTCATTAGTTGACACTCCTTTACTTTTTTTTTCTTTTATGTCTTGTGGAGTTTTTTTCCATATTTTTATATGTTTAGCATTAATAATATAAAAATATAGGTTTTCACCATCATTTAATAAAAAATAATTGCTAATCTTTGTTGTGATTTCAAGTTTTACGATTTGTTTTTAATTCAATCTATCTTTCTTAATAATTTAGGAAAATCATTAACAATAAAATGGGTAATTAAGAAAATAAAAAATGGAACCATTAGTTTGTAATATTTAAGTGACTATGTAATGTTTACGTGATTTACTAATCAACCAAACACATTGTTGACCAATATGAAACAAAAAAATTGATAGTATCTCATCACTTTGTTTATTTTTAACAAGTTAAGAAATAACTTGAAAAAATATATTCATTATCAATATGTAAAAATACCATTTAAAAAAGAACATCTAGAAAAGTAGAATAAATTTTACGAATTTTGGGTAAATACCCGCATCGAAAACCGTTATACTCATTACAAATACGGGTATGGGTCGGGTAAAATAAGTAAAAAGTTATATAGACCCGATCCAATCCGACTCGTAGATGATGAGAGAACCGTTACCCGAATAGCAAAAAACCGTTGGATCGGGTCGGATAAAATTGACACCTAGGACTTACACCCAATCATTCATCATCTATTAAACTGTTTTTATTGTAGGTTATTATTGGACTCTTGGGCCTTACTCATAGTGGACCTAAGTTGGGCTTTCTACCTTGTATAACTCTAACCTCTAGTATATAAAAAAGGTTATGGTACTCTTGTATTCACACATTCTGATTAATAAAGACAATGTTATTGTCTCTCTATATTCTCTCTCTATATCTATATACATGTATATGTGAGCTAATATGTCACACAACACGTTATCAGTACTTTGCTCGCGGAGACTAACATATACCCTCACGGATATTGAAATTTTTTGATAAATGCACAGATATTGGATATCTATAAACCTTGAGGTTTATCCGGAATTATAGGATTTTGCTATATTGACCTTCAACAATATAGCAGGGTACGGTATATTTTTTCTTATACTTACACGTATGATCAAAACGCATGATATAAAATAAAAAAATAAATAATTCGTTGTATCACTGTATGCCATATGCTAGTTTACAAACTGGATAGCTATTGTAATAAACCTATGTCAATTAGAGTTGCAATAACTTGTTTGGAGTTTGCATGCTAGAATTACAATCGTGTTTTGATTAATATATCATGCTACCTGGTTGACTACTACTATATTAAGTGTATGTCATAAACAAATAACAATTGTATTAAACCTACTGCAACAAAACTACAAAAGTACGTATACATGTTTGTATGTGTTTGCGTTCACCTGGTGATAGTTTTTTTTTATGTTTTGTCAACGTAAGGAAAGACATATATTGATAATATCATATACTTATACTTATAAACGTTATCCTGCCTGACTGAATATGTATCATATTAAAAACAGTATGACTGTTTAGAATTTCTCTATAATTTAAGGACTAAACTGTAATAACTCTATAAAAAGAAATATGGTTTACTGAAATTACACGGATGGTCTATGTATTATATTACATGTATAAAAACAGTATATATGATTAATAAAGAAGCAATTTAGATTTGCTTTCCTTCCGTGATAAAAAATACATTCGCATGTCGTCGAAATGATAAATGATTTAGATGCTAAGACATGATTGTCTGTACTATCATTCGTCTGTCATCAGATTCTCCCATGATCGTTCGATCACTAGACATTGATATAGACCCAGTCCGTCCCTGATAAGACGATGAAGATATGCTGAACCATCATGTTCATATCTAAGTACAATAAGCGCATAATTGTACTTGGTATAATTTTCTAGGAAAAACATCTCGTTTGCTATGAATGGTATAGCTCGACACATCATCGCGCTAACACGCTGCCATCGAAATGGCACTAAAGACACATTCCCTTACCTTATGGTAATTTTGGAAGTGGGCTAGTTTATCCCATTTGCGTCATCAAGTGTACCTAACCCCTTCGGTACTCGAATTAACGCAACTCTTTTTCGGTTAAAACGATGTCGGTTACTTATCAGACCCGCATAAGCGATATTCTTAACATGGTTTGTCCTTACCATTAGGAATAAGGAAATATCTTGTAGGTTTTGGAATGACTCCAAACGAATCACTCTGATCTACTCGTGCTCTATGAGATGACTAGAGAGTGTATATGGCTTCGAGCTCGTATTATCCATATTTGAATTACATATGCTCTGTCTCACGATCCAGATAAAACACTTGTCTTATTTGAGGACAACTTGTTGTTATCGATCAAGAGAGACATTGCTAGATTAAGCTATTTAGCATTTCTTGCCGAAATGAATCTTCACATATGAAGTTTAAGAGCATCTAGTTGAATGCTCGTTCTATTCCATGTTAGATTTTCTTGCATCCAGCCGTGTGCAAGTAAATGAAGCATCTAGTCGAATGCTCGTACTCTTTCTTGAAATATGAAATCCTTGCACCCAGTCATGTGCAAGTGAGGGGGGAGCATCCGGTGAATGCTTATTGTACTAATTACTACGTAGTCGAAATCCTCGCACCCTGTCGTGTGCAAGTGAAGGTGAGCATCCATTCGTATGCTCGTGTACTCTTTTTGTCCTTAGACTAAGGTTTTTTTCCACTGGTTTTTCATTGGTAAGGTTTTTAGCGAGACACGTTCCCACCATATCTCACTTAAGATTGCCGAAATTAGGGGGAGTATCCTGTTTTATACTTCTTACCACTGTGTACTCTTTTATCCTTTGACTAGAGATTTTTTTCCGTTGGGTTTACTCTAGCAAGGTTTTGATGAGGCACCTGTTTTGTGGTTGATCCCTACTACTACCATTGTTGCACTCTTTTTCCTTCGATCAGAGATTTTCCCATTGGGTTTGCTCTGGCAAGGTTTTGATGAGGCACACTGTTTTATGGTTAGTTACTTACATGATATTTCGGCCTCTATCATTCGGCTACACACTTTCTCCTAGGCACCGGACGGTTTTGTCCCACACTGGATTTTTCGGCCCTAAGGTTTTTATGTGTTTAGCACTGCGAATGAACTCGACTCAGATCGACAGCATGAAGACGAAGAAATCAAGACGTCCAAAGGGAGAGTGTTGTAGGTTATTATTGGACTCTTGAGCCTTACTCATAGTGGGCCTAAATTGGACTTTCTAGCTTGTATAACTCTAACCTCTAGTATATAAAGAAGGTTAGGATCATCTTATATTCACACATTCTGATTAATAAAGACCATGTTGTTGTCTCTCTCTATATTCTCTCTCTATATCTATATACATATATATGTTAGCTAATATGTCACACAACGGTTTTAAAGTTATTACAGTATATCTAATTTACAGATTCTTTATAGTAAATTCATTCAAAAATCATCTAAATTACATATCTAGTTTACAGATTTTCTTCTCTAGTAGATCGTCTATGGTAAAATTATTTATTTTACATAAAATTAATAATGGATTATTAGTTATAAAATATAAGATAATATAAAAAAAACATAATATGAAACATTAATAAAAAAAATGACAATAACAACATGATTTTCAAAATGAATGACTTTTATAGTGCAATCAACATATTAGTTAGATATGGTACATTGTAATTGTACCACAACTATTAAATAAATGATTGTCATTTTTGCGTGTGTGTCAATATAGATCACACTATTGACTAGTATAATAAACAAATTGTTGTAGAATATTATTAGACTCTTGGGCTTGTACTTTATGGGCCCAAGTGGGCTTGTAACCCTACCCCTCTATTTATATAAAGAGGGTTATGAGTATTGTATTTCACATACATTCATATTCATTCATAATAAAGACTATACCGTTCTCCCCTCTCTCTACTTCTGTCTCCCTATATACGTAGCTAATAGTTGTATTACAACACGTTATCAGCACTGCTCTCGAAGATCGAAGTAGGGATTCTAAATTCAATAAATCTTGAGGTTTATCCGGGTTTTATTAGGTTATTGTTATATCGACATTCACCAACATACCGTGCGGAAGGTAGCTAATTTTTCAAAACCTAATTTTTTCATGTGTAACTCTGTCACCGCATGCGTATAATACTAATATAACCTATCATGCATATATTGTTATTGCATGTTAAAAGAATATGTAAAATCTTACTCTTGTATGATAAAAGGCTATTATATATGACTAAATGTTTATGGGAATTGTGTACAGTTTATGTACGTGTAAGATGATGATACATATATATATATATGGACATGTAGTCAGAATATATAAATATATTATGGTTTATGATGGTTGTTTGTGTATGAGAACAATATGTAGGCTGAGATTATTGCCATCTAATCATTGACGTAAACAATATATTAACAACAATGTGAACAAGAAAGATTAATTTATTTTTGGCTTTGTTACGCAAGATATGTTTGAAAAACATATAAACCCATATGTAGACAACTGCATGTTAAGAAAATAGTTTGTTGTTTAGTATTGAATTTAGGACTGACTCTGTAATAAGATTAAAACTGAATTTAGTTTACAGTAATTACACATGTGGTCCCTGGAGTATATTACATGTATAAAAACAGTATATATGTGTTATAAAAATGCAATATTCGGTCAAGATTCACCCACATGCATATATATATATATTTATTAAAAAGGCAAGTGAATAAAAAAAATTGCATGTTAATTGAATAAATTGATATGTTTTCATGTAAATTTAACCACTTTGCATGTTAAAAAAATTTAGCATATATAGAATTAATTGGTAATTAAAAATATATTGCTTGCTTGCATGTTAAAATTACCATGTATGAAAATTACGTGTATATTGTAAATTGGTAAATAAAATATATTACGTACATAAATGATTTAGTTACCATGTATAAAATTTACACATATAGCAATATAATAAAAAAATATTGACTAAATCTTGCTTGTGTAAATTGGTAATTACTAATAAATTCTAGATTGATGATAATGTTGATTAATTTGATTTCCTTATTAGGAAATATATATTGCAATATATATGCTAATCATGCAAACAGGTACAATATATAATATTAGTTAATCATGTACTAATTTATTTATTGCCATGTACACATATGTATAATATGGTAATTTGCGAAATCATATATATTCACATTTAAGTTGGAAAAATTACGAACCTTCCCCAACTAGGCTCACCTATTTGAATACGATGTCTAGGAAAGATATAGGCGGAAGTCGATATCCTAATGAGGTCGGGTTTTAAGTGGCGTTCGTGCCCTCCACCCTCACCGTCTTTCCTGGTCGTTTTTCAAGTAGAGCTACCGAAAGGGGTTGACTAAATAATAATTTTCCCGAGTGTGTTTATATAGTGATGTATGTTTCGCCGAATTGGTGTCTCAGTATCGACCCGTCGTTCGATCAATGAGAACCAATTAAAATTAAAAGCATAGCTATTTTCGAACCTGCCTTTTTATATGATAAATAATCCAGAACTCCCAACACATGTTGGATGCCATCTATGATGAGAAAAATCGTAAAAACATACTTGCGAAATGACTGTTTAAACGTTGATGTTATTCCGTCGCCACATGTTAGTCACCCTGATGTATGAAAATGTGATGCCCAAAAATTTTTTTTTGGATGCCATCTTTGATGAGTAAAACACGAGTTTGTTGTTACCCTCAGAATGAATGCTAAGGCGTTGATTTTATTCCGCCGCCACATTTGAGACGTGATGACGTCTATGGTGAACAAATGTCTGAAATTGACATATTGGAGAAATCCTTCACCAAAATACTAGCTTGGAAATTGTATTCCATAAGCAGTATCGTGAATTTATATTCACCATGTTCCTTTATAGCCCATCTGTTATTGGATAAAAAAATTACCCCGGTGAGTAGTTTTAATCCTATTGGGTTAATGGCGAATTGTTTGCGTGATATTAATGCTCTTAGTGTACATTTTTTTTCCACGAATCGAGAATCGAGACATGTGTTATTTGTCTCGAACTGTCGCGATCCCAATAAACCGCCTAGCCAAGCGAGATTTTAGACAATCGTCAAAATCGAAAACCTGTGGCTCCAAGACAGTAATTGAAAGGAACAATATGATCCGTTGTCACAAAGCAAGAGATAATGCTCAAGGAGCCAACTCTATGCTATAAAGACAAAGTTCATCCACGGTTACTCCTTAAATAGTTCACAACTATTATAAAGGTGGAAAAACCGATGCTAATGTGGTTAAAGTTAACTGAAAGGAAACACTTGAGACACCCGATTTTGTGGCTCAAATGAGTTTGATACATTTCTTTATTGATTTTGATAAATCATTGAGCCATTTTTTCGCTCATCTGGATTATGTTTTCCATTTGGATTATTATTTTTCCATTTGGACCATACTTTTGGATTATGGTTTGCCTGTTTACGAAATTTCTCGAAATAATTTAAAGTGTTTTGAGCAAATTCCTTTGACAAATGTGACCAAACTTTAAATTATGAAATTTTAGGCAATAATTGCGGTGTAGTTGGTTTTTTGGAAATAGTGGGTAACAGTGTACCATATAATTTCAACAACTACTTGCCTAAAAGAGTACTCAGTGACAACGATTCTGGACCTGTCGTTCCAAATCGAAATCTTTGGTAAAGCCAAATTGATTTGTCAAATATGAGGCGTTATACTCCTATAGGTCCTGTCGTACCTTGTTGAGTTATAAAATATTCGAGAAAACCAGTGTTATCTGGTAATAGCTCATGAAAGAATTAAAATTTCTTTACATAGCCTCCATTCAATACGATCAAAAGCGTATTTTAGAGGAGTTGAAATGTCTTTCAAGTGGTTGCTACCACATTCTTTAAAGCATTTAAAGTTACCTTATCATTTCGCATATCGTCGAAATGATAAATGATTTAGATGCTAAGACATGATTGTCTGTACTATCATTCGCCTGTCGTCGATTGATAAGAGTATTTTGATATTGTGGCATTGACCGGATGAGATATTCCCGGGTCAAAAGACAATGCTTGATTTATAATCGCATCGCATTTGGATTCTCTCTGAGAATATATTTCGCGATTAATCCGAAATTCATGCAATTAATGCTCACTTTGAAAGACTAGTATGTGTAAAGATCACGAAATGAACTCGTAGAATTCTTGTAAAGAATTGAATGAGTTATTGTGAACTTATCCAACCATAAGACGGACCATAAATATAAATGGTTATGTTTGATGCATCGACAACATGGTCACATTTTACTATTGTCCACATAAATGCAGCATTTCCCAAACTCTTAGCCCTATCATTAAGTTGATGGCTCATGCTCCGGATTATCCTGAAAAGTCTAGTCGACTTGATAATTCCGAAGAGTAATAATCGAAATTTCGATTTGAATTACTTGAGTTTGGAAATTGAAATTGAACATCCTGTCGATTATGTTCAGACCCAAATGGACTCACGGAAAGTTTGATGATGCGACTGCAAATGATTGCACGCATTTCTTAGTCTTGCGCACCAAGATTTATATTTCCGTGTGGGGTTATGCTATTTTGCTGTATTGGTCCGTTATGAGGCCCATAGACACTAAAACACTAAATGAGTACCAGTTGGTTACTGGTTATGAGCCAGACGCGTCATATGAACGCGTGTTTGAGTGCTTAATATTTTGATTGAGCCGCTATAGCATTCAAAATATGGACCTCTGAAGGGGACATAAGTCGATTATGAATCCCCTGCCTATCATTTGATAGAGTAACCTTGGCAAGTGATCTCTTTACCGCATGATATGCGAAAGTGACATCGCTAAGGCTGTTCTCCCCATCATTAGGGGGAGATTTGCACGTTACCGTTGATAAGGAACGACATGAAGTAACGTGGCATAACCCACTCAGTCTTAGCTTGATCCCCAAAACTGCACTTAGTGATAAGTAAGTGCATAGACTCCCTCAATCTAACTAAATATCAGATGCATTTAATGACTTTATGAGATGTCACGAGGTCATTTATACCTGCTGCAAAATGCTTGCAAGGATAGACGTCCCTGTCGGACGCCGTGTTCCTGTCGTAACACGTTGCTTTGGCCGAACCCGCCAAGCAAATGACGCTTCCGTTGGCCGTCAGTCTGTCGTCCTTCCTAAGATATGAGGAAGTTGACCGGTTCTTAATTCGTTCAGCCCCAGAGGTAGTGAACTGAAACTCGTTTGTCGCACGAGATTATAAAGGAGCAAGGAGATGTGTGATTTCCTCCTCATGCTAAGAATCTCGAAATATCTGTCGATCATGATATCTTAGACGATATTGAAGCGAAACGAGACTGTCTTTGATTACTTGTTCATATGTTCGGTGACGACTGATCATATGAGCAAATTATGACAGAGAACCATGTACCGTTGCCTGAAGTCAACGGAGAATAGACTGTACTAATGGAAACTTGAAATCCAAGTAGTCTCCTTAGCGAAAGTGTGTTCAGACCTGTAGCTCCAACACCACCAATGTTAAACGAGTTCGTTTATTTGGTTATTCGTAAGGAAGAGTGATGAGAATAACGAGATTGTAGAATGCTCGTCTAGTAGCACAAGGCTTCTCTCACACATTGGAATTGATTACGAGATAGTTGATTTTTTCGTAATGGACATTATAACAGTCTCCTACTTTACCAGTTTAGTAGTTTCCGAAAAACTGAGTATGCAGCCATGAATGTGGTCACGGTTTTATCTCTATGGGGATTTAGACAAAGAGATATAGATGAAGGTCCATGTGTGACTTCATATGCTTTAATCAAGTAGTTCCTGACCACGAAACACGATCTCAATTGACTGAGACGTTCACTATATGGATTAATAAAATCCAAGCGGATGTGGTATACCGCCTAAGTGAGTACTTGATTAGCTTGGGATACTTGAACAAGTATTATGCCCTTGCGTGTTTTATTACGCGATCCATTTTTTGGATTTGCCTTCGAGATGAAGGATCTTGGGAAGACACGGTAGTGACTCGGCCTGATGATCGAGTCTCGTAAAGATTGAATCTAAGTCCATGATTCAGACTACACCCAGAAAGTGTTATGACGTTTTAGTCATTATGACGCTAAGTCATCAGACTCTCCCATGATCGTTCGATCACTAGACATTGATATAGACCCGGTCCGTCCCTGATGAGACGACAAAGAGATATTGAACCATGATGTTCATATCTAAGTATAATAAGCGTATAATTGTACTTGGTCTAATGTACTAGGACGAACATCTTGTCTGCTGTGAATGGTATAGCTCGACACAGCATCGCGCTAACACGCTGCCATCGAAATGGCATAAAAGACATTTTCCCATTACCTTAAGATAACTGTGGATGAGGGCTTGTCTTATCCCATTTTGCGTCATCGAGTGTACCTACCCCCTTTGGTACTCGAATTAACGCAACCCTTTTTCGGTTATACCGATGCTGGTTACTTATCAGACCCGCATAAGGGATATTCCTAACATGGTATCTCTTTGCCATTAGGAATAAGGCGATATCTTGGAGGTCTTGGAATGACTCCAAACGAATCACTCTGATCTCGTGCTCTATGAGATGACTAGAGAGTGTATATGGCTTCGAGCTAGTAGTAGGCATATTTGAATTACATATGCTCTGTCTCACGATCCAGATAAAACACTTGTCATAGAAGACAACTTGTTGTTATCGATCAAGAGAGACATGACTACATTATGCTATTTAGCATTTATCGTCGAAATAAATCTTCACATATGAAGTTTAAGAGCATCCTGTCGAATGCTCGTTTTATTCCACGTTATATTTCCTTGTATACAGTCGTGTGCAAGTAAATGAAGCATCCAGTCGAATGCTCGTACTCTTTATTGAAATATGAAATCTTTGCACCCAGTCATGTGCAAGTGAGGGGGAGCATCCAGGTGAATGCTTATTGCACTAATTAATACTTAGTCGAAATCCTCGTACCCTGTCGTGTGCAAGTGAGGGGAGCATCCAGTCGCATGCCCGTGTACTCTTTTTGTCCTTAGACCAAGGTTTTTTTCCCACTGGGTTTTCCTTGGCAAGGTTTTTAGCGAGACACGTTCTCATCATACCTCACTTAAGATTGCCGAAATTAGGGGGAGCATCCTGTTGTATACTTCTTACCACTGTGTACTCTTTTGTCCTTCGACTAGAGATTTTTTCCCACTGGGTTTACTCTAGCAAGGTTTTGATGAGACACCTGTTTTGTGGTTGATCTCTACTACTACCATTGTTGCACTCTTTTTCCTTCGATCAGAGATTTTCCCATTAGATTTGCTCTGGCAAGGTTTTGATGAGACACACTGTTTTGTGGTTAGTTACTTACATGATATTTCGGCCTATATCATTCGGCTACACAGTTTCTCCTAGGTACCGGTTTTGTCCCATACTGGGTTTTCCGTCCCTAAGGTTTTTATGTGTTTAGCACTGCGAATGAACTCGACTCAGATCGACTGCATGAAGACGAAGAATTCAAGACGTCCAAAGGGGGAGTGTTGTAGGATATTATTAGACTCTTGGGCTTGTACTTTATGGGCCCAAGTAAGCTTGTAACCCTACCCCTCTATCTATAGTATTGTATTTCACATACATTCATATTCATTCATAATAAAGAATATACCGTTCTCCCCTCTCTCTACTTCTGTCTTCCTATATACGTAGCTAATAGTTGTATTACAACACAAATCTAATAATTTTGAAACTGAAATTGGCCTATTATTTCCAATATATATTAGCACGGGTACTTTTCTAATTCCCCAAAATACTATTTAAATTTTAGAAGAAAATGCCTCCCAAAACTATCCCATTTAATTTCAAAAACCCAAAATATAGGTATTCTACATGTAGTACGTAGTACGCATGTGCATGCGTACATTTGGTTTCTACTATATGTATATGTATATTTATACATATACAAATATATGTATGCTAATTGTTTACAAAATTACTTATATACAACTGCGACTTTTCTTTCTCTCATGATGATTTGATAGATGGCAACCTGGTTCACACATTTTTTCATAACTTCTTTCTGGGACCAGCAAAATTTTTGCCTTTTTTAATTAAGAGTTTCTTAAATAAAGAGGGAGGTTCTATAACAAAATTAAAACCAAGAAATTAAAAAAGAAGAAACAGTGTGGAATTATCTTTTTAGAGGGTGAAAGCGATGTGATCTACCATCCCATATTCCCACGTCTTATAGAAGAAAGGAACATCATAATCTTGGCTTGCGTTGTGTATTTACTACTTACTCCTTTAAATATATTGTACTCCACACATGAGTATAAATAAATATTACTTCTTATATAGTAGTATAAATAAATATATAAATCTAAAGTACATTGCAAGAGTGTTTTTAGTGTTTAGTAGATATACTACAGCCTTTTCATTTCAAAAATCCTTTGATTCTAATTGATGTAGAATCAACTAGATTATGTGCTCAATGAATAGTAGGTAAGATACCTGGCTTTATCGAGTCCAAGAAAATCGGGGTTTATGTTTGTTAGGATCGATACAGGCGAACACAAACAAAGACAGAAAACTAAACCGAGCACACACACACACTTTGATAACGGAGTTCACCCAAATTGGCTACGTCTCCGGGACGCTACACGTGGCACTTAATATTATTAAGAGGATTACAAAAGTAATCTAGCTAAACACAAGCTATGGTTCTCTCGCAAATAGAACTCTCTCTTTATAATGTAGAGGTGTTTGTGTAGGTGTAATTAAAATACAAGATATTGGGACATATAAATAGAACCCAACATGGGTCATATTACAATTCCAAGTGATGTGGGATAATTAGAAAACATGGCCAAAGCTCATTTGGCTCCACAACTCAACAATCTCCCACTTGGAGTCAAATGTCGAGTGCTTCAAAAGAACTCCAATTATCCCCGACCACCGAACTCACTGTGCTCCACCGAGCAGAATGCTCCCATCGGTATCCTTGTATAGTAATTGATACTCTGCCGTCATCGGCGAGTACCCATTCTTCCAGTGTAGCGGCGACCCTGAGCCTCAAGCTCGGAGTCCTACTGAGGTTGCACACAGCCTCAGTTTGTCGATTGTAAAAGTCTTCGTTAGCATATCGGCGGGGTTCTTAGCGCCCTCAATCTTTTCTAGCGCGAAGATTCCATCTTCCAGAACGTCCCGGATAAAATGGTAACGAATCTGTATGTGCTTGGTGCGTGAATGGAATACAGGGTTCTTAGCTAGCTGAACTGCACTTTGACTATCACAGTGCAGAACTCCCTTGTCGGTTTTCTGACCGAGCTCCTTTAAGAAACCTTGCAACCAAATCATCTCTTTGCTTGCTTCCGTCACCGCGACGTACTCAGCCTCTGTGGTCGACAGTGCAACAATCTTTTGCAGCTTCGATGTCCAACTCATAGCAGTACCACCATAGGTACAAACACATCCCGTTGTGCTCTTTCGGCTGTCCAGATCACCGGCCATGTCAGCATCCACATAGCCGTGCAGGCCTTCCGAGGTATTTCGGAAACATAATGCCAAACTCACGGTACCCGAGAGATATCTCAATATCCACTTCACAGCTTCCCAATGGTGCTTGCCCGGGTTACTCATGTAACGACTGACAACTCCCACTGCATGGGCAATGTCCGGTCTTGTACACACCATAGCGTACATCAAGCTACCAATTGCTGAAGTGTAGGGTATGTTCGACATACGATCCTTTCCTTCCTCGTCTGTGGGTGATTGCTTCTTCGACAAGCTAAAGTGTGCGGCTAGCGGTGAGCCTACAGCCTTGGCATCACTCATGCTAAATCGTGCCAACACTTTCTTCACATACTCGGCTTGCGACAGAAATAGTGACCCATCTCTTTCTCGGGATATCCTCATACCGAGGATCTGATTTGCGGCACCCAAATCTTTCATCTCGAACTGTTTCGCCAACTGTTGCTTGACCGTGTTAATCTCAACAAGGCTCGACCCGGCGAGCAACATGTCATCTACGTACAACAGTAGTATGACGTACGAAGAGTTCGCAAATCTCTTCACGAAACAGCAGTGATCACTATCACTTCTTTCGAACCCGGTATCCGCCATGAAACTGTCAAACTTCTTATACCACTGCCGTGGTGCTTGTTTTAGCCCGTACAAGCTCTTCCTCAGTTTGCAGACCAGTTTCTCTTTTCCCTTTTCGGCAAACCCTTCAGGTTGGAGCATGTAAATTTCTTCATCAAGATCTCCATGGAGAAAGGCAGTTTTCACATCTAACTGCTCAAGATGAAGACTCGCATTTACAAAAATATTCAACAATAGCCGAATAGTCGTCAACTTTACGACTGGTGAAAAGATCTCGGTGTAGTCAATTCCTGCCTTTTGCTGGAACCCTTTGACTACTAGGCGTGCCTTATACCGTTTCGTGTCGTCCTGTTCCTCCTTCAGTCGGAACACCCATTTATTGCTCAGTGCCCTCTTCCCATTGGGCAGCTCGGCTAACTGCCAAGTCACATTCTTCTCGAGCGACTTCATCTCATCCTTCATCGTGAGATCCCACTTGCTCGAGTCTTTCAACTCCAGAGCTTCTTCTCTACTTTCGGGCTCTCCTGCATCACTGAGCAATATGTAATGCAGGGAAGGAGAGTATCGGGCAGGAGGTCTCCTCATGCGATGACCTCGGCCTAATTCAGGTCGGGGAGTTTGGGGCAGCTCCTCGGCCTCTTCAGCCTCTGCTGGTGGGTTGTCGAGCACCACTGGCTCATCTTCAGTGTCATTTTCCAAGTCCAATCTTGGAAACGCATTCATGTCGACCATACCACTTTCCTCGGACGGGAGCGCTTGTTCTTCCACATTTTGTCGATCTTTGTACAAAATGCTTTCGTTGAAGATGACATCTTTACTGCGAATGATCCTCTTTGCTTGACCATCCCAAAAGCGATATCCAAACTCAGCTCCACCGTACCCCACAAAGTAACACACTTTGGATTTCGAGTCAAGCTTGGTACGTTCATTTATGTCGACATGGATATATGACAGACAACCGAACACTCGCAAGTGTTCATACGAGATAGGCTTTCCTATCCATACCTCCTCGGGAATTCTCCTCTCTAATGGCACTGAGGGTCCGCGGTTAATGAGGTAAACCGCCGTGCTTACTGCATGTGCCCACAAGGCTTTGGGCAACCCACTTTGCAGTCTCATACTCCTAGCACGCTCATTGATTGTTCGGTTCATGCGCTCGGCCACGCCATTTTGCTGTGGCGTTCTTCGGATGGTCTTCTCCATTCGAATGCCTCTTTGAGCACAGAACTCTACGAACTTCGCATCAATGTACTCCCCGCCGATGTCGGACCTCAAACACTTGAGTTTATTCCCGGTCTCCAGTTCGACCATGGCCTTCCATTCTTGAAATTTCTTAAACACCTCAGACTTGTGTTTCAAGAAATAGACCCATGTTTTCCTCATCGAATCATCGATGAAGGTCACATAGTACCGAGCTCCTTCCAGTGAGGTTACTGGAGATGGTCCCCATACGTCTGAGTGGACCAGTGCTAGCTTCTCCTTCTTGGGAGCTTTTCCACCTTTTCGGAAGCTCACTTTCTTCTGCTTCCCGAAGATGCAACCTTCGCACATGTCGAGGTTGACAGACTTCAAGCCTGGAAGTTTGTTGTCCTTTGCTAACACCTTCATCCCCTTCTCACTCATGTGACCCAACCGTCGATGCCACAGTTCCGAGCAGTCATGCGACACAGCTGCCGCCACTGTACACTCTTCATCGGTCGTCATGTACAGTGTACCGACCTTGCTCCCTCGGGCTATCACCATAGCTCCTCGTGAAACTTTCCAAGCTCCAAAGCTAAACTAAATGGAGTGCCTTTCGGCATCGAGTTGACCTACTAAGATCAGATTCTTGGTCAACCTCGGGACATGCCTCACTTTCGTTAGCTTCCATACCGATCCATTTGGAATGCGAATCTTCACATCGCCAGTTCCAACAACATCCAACGCTTCTCCGTCGGCTAGATACACTTTACCGAAATTACCCGCATGGTAATTTTCGAATAAATCCTTCTGAGCGGTCGTGTGAAATGATGCCCCAGAGTCTAGAATCCATGAATCTATATCTCTCTGTTCGGCAAGCATTAAACAGTCACCCGAATCCTCGTCGCTCGCAACATTAGCCACGTGATCACGGCCGGTACTCTTCTTCGGCTGCTTGCACTCATGACTGAAGTGCCCCATACCCTGGCAGTTATAGCATCGAAGATTCTTCTTACTTCGATCGCTGTCAGAACCGCCTCCTCGGCTTTGCCCTCTTCTACCTCGGGATTGTGAACGTCCTCTAACGTCCCATACCCTGGCCTTACCCCGGTCTCTTGAACCCATGTTCAAGGCTGCTCCATCATTTGAGCATTCACCCATATCCAATCTCCTGAGTTCCTCAGCGAGTATTTGATCTCGGATGCCGTTGTAAGTCAGTTTCTCCTTTCCAATTGAGTTGCTAACAGCAGCTCGCATGAATTTCCAACTGTTCGGTAAAGAGGCTAGCAGTATAAGGGCTCTCACTTCGTCTTCAAAAGTTATCTCCACTGCATCCAACTGATTTACGGTGTCGATGAACTTGTTCACGTGACTCGCGACAGGTGTCCCCTCAGCCATGCGTAGGTTGAACAACTTACGCATGAGATGTACCTTGTTATTCGCGGATGGTTTCTCATACATGTCGGTGAGGATCTTCATCATCCCCATCGTCGTCATCTCTCTTGCGACGTTATGTGCTACACTCCTAGATAGTGTTAGGCGGATCACTCCCAACACTTGTCGGTCTAAGAGTTTCCACGCCTCCTCGGTGGTCGTGGTCGGCCTTTCCTCAAGGAGAAGAGGCTGATTCATCTTCTTCCCGTAGAGGTAGTCCTCTATTTGCATTCTCCAGAATGCGAAATCCTTCCCGTCGAACTTCTCGATCCCGTGTGCGGTTCTGTCTTCTTTCGCCATCGATCTTCCTCAGCTCTGATACCACTTGTTAGGGTCGATACAGGCGAACACAAAGAAAGACAGAAAACTAAACCGAGCACACACACACACTTTGATAACGGAGTTCACCCAAATTGGCTACGTCTCCGGGCCGCTACACGTGGCACTTAATATTATTAAGAGGATTACAAAAGTAATCTAGCTAAACACAAGCTATGGTTCTCTCGCAAATAGAACTCTCTCTTTATAATGTAGAGGTGTTTGTGTAGGTGTAATTAAAATACAAGATATTGGGACATATAAATAGAACCCAACATGGGTTATATTACAATTCCAAGTGATGTGGGATAATTAGAAAACATGGCCAAACCTCATTTGGCTCCACAACTCAACAATGTTCACAAAACGTACGTGTTTTTGTGATTTCAATAAGTGCTAAATTAATACTAGGACCTAGAGGGCGTTAGCATCTGGTTTCTGAGGCCAACGGTGCGATTCATATAGCTTTACTGCGGCTGATTTTTAGACAAGAAATAAAATATTGTTGTGCTATTTTACTTATCGTTTTCCCTTTTCACGCACTATAAGAAAATATCAATTTACCTACATAAAACAGCAACACACGTATTTATGTTGCTAAATTGCAACATAACAGCGACATAATAGCAACATAACTAAACTTAGCACATTCAGCAACAAAATTGCAACATTTAGCAACAAGATAAACGTGTTGCTAAATGAGTTACTGATGTTTTCGCCTGACATTAGTAACATGATACCAACAAAAATAGCAACATAATCGGTCCCAAAAATAGCAACATAAAAATTTGTTGCTGAAAATCTAGCAAAGGTTCTACATAACAATTGTTTATGATAATTTATAAGCAATAACATGCTAAACAATTCAACGTCACAATTGCAAAAAAAAATTGACAAAAATTTCACTTAATTGTTTGAATATTTTGTAAGTATTATTTTTTTTACCATTTAATATACATTTTTTGTTCTTACATCACGATGAGTTCATTTCGGCCCTCACTTAAACTCCATTAAAAAGCGTCAAATCATATCAGTATACTTTGTCATTGGCTATAAGTTTCATACCGAGTATGGATTCAAAAAAGTAGCAAATAATAATCGTGTTCGTATTTAAGGGTTCACTGACGTAATTTGATTATTCATCGTCGAATGACTATTACAACATTTTAATAGATATCATTGAATCAGAGTATCATCAAGAATCTATTAAAAGAATGGTCATCTTTAAGTGTGAATGGTTTGACAAGTTTAAAAGGTAATAAGGTTCATAAGCAGTATAATCTCATTGATATTAACATAAAACCTCGATATCCAAAGTATGATCAATTTATACTTGCTATGCAAACAATGAAGCTGCAATATGATTCATACCCGAGAACAACAAAATGGTATCAATTGATGAGTCGCGATGAAGAGACAGAGCAATAGGACATATAAAGACTCGTGGGCGATTTGCAGTGTTAAAAAAATATCACTTTTCACTCGCCTTTCGAGTTTGTATATCAGAACAAGCTGCAAAATTATAAATTGAAAAAGTAATCGAACATGGAATTAGTAGCGCACACATTGATCATGGTTAGTTAATTGATCCCTAAGCCTGAATATGATTTGGCAAACATACATGATGAAGGCAAACAAGAAGAAATACAAAACTTATTCATCATGTTCTATATATATTGACTTGAATAACGGGTGGTGTGACAATGACAAGAGCGAAAACGAAATGGGTTAGTTTCGTGATGAAAGATCCATACAGGAGGTGTGAAAGCCTCATATTCTTTTTTTATAAGAATATGTTCAACTTATGTTTAGTTTATAAATATTTTAAAATCATGTTTAGTTTATAAGGATGTTAATATTATGTTTAGTTTATAAATATGTTCAATATATTTTGTTGTTTTATGATAAAATTTAATTTTATGCCACCCTATTAATTTGCCAAAAAAAATACTCGCTCGGTTCCTATTTAATTGTTCGCTACGAAACTACGTACAATTTTAACCGGCCAAGAACTTCTATCAAAATTATCGGAATAAAAATTTTTAAAAGTTGATTATATAGTTCAAATGTTAAATTTTATGATTAGATTTTAAAAAAAATTATTACGACAATTTTGATACAAGTTATAAGCCGGTTAAAATTACACGTAATTTCGTAGTGGATAATTAAATAGGAACGGATGGAGTACAAGTTCCGTGGTTTTTAGGCCCAATTTTTTGGCTCGAAAGCCATGAGTGTTAAATATTTTTGCCCTACATTATTATTTGTTTTGCCGAGTGTCTCTGTTTATGAAACAGTCACATTAACCACCGTTACATTAAAAAATGGATGGTTAGATAATGTTTTTGAATAACTAATTTATTTTTTATATTTTTAAAATTTGATAAATTAAAAACAAATTTTAAAACACACTGATTCGATCTCCTATGCAATTCACCGGCTCAAACTCATAAATATGTTCTTCAACAATCATCTTCCCCTTCAGCTTGGTTGTTATATCTCTCTTTTTAATTGGTCACATACTATTTTGTACTCTATTACTTCTATAAAAAGATCTATTCTTCACTTCATTATATTTTTATGTTTTAGAATGATGCTTAATTGTATTTGTTTCTTTTGTTTAGATAAAATAGCCTTTAGTTGTTGAATTTTTCATCGCGTTAGTGTGTTTGGAATTTTCATTCTAACCCCCTCTGTCTCACTGATTTCCCTAATCCTAAAAAGTTTTAAACTTTTTTCACATGTAATTTTCTTATTCTTGCTATCAAGTTATTGAATTGATGGTTTGTTTGGTAACATATAATGAGTATAAATTAGAGTTATTGGATTAGTGGTTCAGATTAATTATGTTTTTTTTATAAGTCTGGGGTATTGCTTCGATGATCGTTTTCTCCTTCTAAGGTTTCGGTTTTGCTTTCCTATTACTTCAGATTGATTAATTGCTTGGATGTTAATTTCAGTCTTCATTTCCAAATTAGGTGTTTTTTCCTCTACAAATATGACTACAGTTAAGTTACTAAATTGGGGATTGAGAACCCATCATATCGTGAGCAAGTTCTAAGTGTTTTCATATTTGTTTGATTTTCTCTTTTTATTATGAGCTTTTTTTTAAAAAAAAAATATCACTGGTGTAGGTGGGTTTAGTTCATACTTGAGAACCCAACACATGGTGAAGAAAACTAAAGTGTTTCGATATTTGTATGATCTATCTTTCTTTTTTTACTTTTTATTTTTTTGTTTAGATGAATTTGGTTTTAATTTGAAACTCCAGTAGATGGTTAAGCAAAGTAGAGGTGTTCTGGTATTTGTATAATCTATTTTTTTATAACTTTTTTGGTTTAAGTGGTTTTTGTTATTATTGGCGAATCCAGTAAGTGATTAGTAGATTGACGGTGTTTGATATTTGTATGATCTAATTTGTTTTTGCTTTTTTTTTGAGAACCAACAATTGGTGAGGCTTGTGACAAAATTAAAGAAGAACATTTATTCGAGTGAGTTTTTTAGCCTACTTTTAAATGAAATAAATAAAGGCAATTCAATAATAAGTAAAGCAAATAAATGATGTCTCAATTCTAGCTGCTACTTGCTCTACTATATTTTCATGTACGCATGTAAAGCGTTCGTATCAGCTACCTCAATCATTTTATCAAACTTAACACATTTTATACCTTTTAAGAAACCGTTTACATTTACACAAAATTACAGTTGCCTTATTAATTTCCTTATAATAACTCTACATTTTATTTTTTATTATTTTTTAATAATCATAAGAATATTATAACCATAAAAATATGAACCCCATAATAGTTTATTACTATTATACTCCCTCCGTTTCTAAACAAATATCCCCTACGAAAATACATTCAACTTTAACCATCAAAATTTTCATATCAAAATTACCGAAATGAAAAAATTGAAAATTTCATCATATAGTTCTAACCATAAACTACGTGATTAACTTTTGAAATAATTTTTTCCGGCAATCTAAATATGAAAAAAATATCGGTCAAAATTGTACGTATTTTCGTATGGGACATTTGTTTAGTGACGGAGAGGGAGTATTAATGTAGGAAATTATATGCATTCCTCACATATGAGTTGAATTTTTTGTTTCCTTAGATTTAGAGAATTTATATGTTCCTGATACATGTCACTTTTTATACCATAATCATCAAATTTTAGGAAAAAGTATGTTTTGAGTAAACAGATACGGATGCTCAAGGGGCCAAAAAAAATACAAAAAATATGAGTTCAGTTTACTGTTATGTAGAAAAGAGTTAATTTCAAAGCTTCGACTGTCAAAATCTATTTGGATATATAAACATGTCTATATATTAGTTTGAACACATTGATGTTTGAAGATGTGGATTGTGTGAGGGCTTTACCTCAAACTTGAAAGTTGCAAAAAAGGGTTATCATTTTTTAGTTCTTTTCATACTTGAAAGTTTTACCTCATTTTTCGGAAGGGTTCCACTCAGTACAAGTCGATGACAACTATGTAGTATTTGAAGGTAGAAACCTGGGATGTTTCCATCTAAGCTTTAGCCTTGGTTAGTTGCAAGTTTCAACTTTTACATAATCTTTTTTTGATTTTACGCTTACAAAATTAGATTGCACTTGCTAGACCAGCTTTAACCTAAGATTTTCTGATTCTATGGCCTATTTGATTTCTTAAACAGATACAATGTCGAGGTAAGAAATAATAAATGAGTCTTTTATTAATAGGATGATGTCATACGTTAAGTTCTTGCAGCTATTGATTCCTAGTGGGAGTAGTGACTTAGTAATATAGTGGAGTTGAGAAAGATAGCAGCTCATAAGTTAAGTCTTTTCAATATAGTTTTTTCAGTATACTTGGTTAATTGCTTTTAAGGCGAGAAAGATTAAGCTCTCGCAATAATTTTATGTGTACTTTATACCTAACGAGGTTGGATTTATTTGGAGATTGTAGGCGGCAAAAGCAAGGATAATGGTATGTATTGGCTCACAAACTCAGGTTTGTATGCATCAGCTTATGAAGAAGACTCAGAAGGAATTACTTCAAATACAGAACAAGAAATAGTCCCATAGTTTTTTGCTAATTATGAAGAGTAACGAAAACGTGGGACAAAAAATCAGGAAAAGGTCGAGCCTCTATTGACTCATCTACAGGGTATGCTTCTCTAGGCGCAAGACTTGCTTACGTACTTTCTAACAATGCCTGAGGCTGCAGATTTAGATCGAAATCCAGGGGACGAGAATGTTTAGGAGATGATTAGAGAAGAAGTAATCTTTTTTTTATGTGGACATTTGGTAGTATCTTGGCGCAACTAATGGCTGTTGTCGATATTATATTTTGGCGCACCCAGTGCTTGGTAAGGTGACTTGAATGTATGGTAATGTAACTTAGGTAATATTATGGGTAGTATATAGTCTGTGAATAAGTATGTATGTATTTGGTGATGATTAATCGACTCTTTCTATTGTTGTGCAATTTAAGTTAAATGTTTGTTCATTATTCTAAATTTATTTTATTTGAAATACTATTTTTCGATACAATTTTGTGAAAAATGTATTTTTCATTAGTAATTGATTATAATAAAATTAAATATAATATCATATTTACCAACACATATATTAGCAACATAAAATAGAAAATAGAATCGAAAACTGTTAGGACCAGATTCCTGGTCTAAATTCTATTTGTTGTCTAATGGTTTTCACTAAATAATCCTATCTGTTTATTATGAACTAAGACAGGTGTTGTTAGGTTTCAAGCAATGTTGCAACCTCAGTTACAAGCTATGTTGATAGGTTTCTAGTAATGTTGTAAGCTCAGTTACAACCACAGTTACAACCTGCTTAGACAGCGTTGGTGGTTTCAAGTACCAGTTGCAACCTCAGTTGCAACCTGCTGTTCAGCAGAATTCTGTCTAGTTCTGTAAAACTGCATAACTGTTCTTTATTGATTAATATTTGTTCTACAGTATGCAGGATATATTCTCATATGATCTTAAAGGTTTAATATGCGTAAATTGAGAATATCAAAGTGTTAAGGAAAGATGTTTTCTAAAAGATATAAAGAGATAAGTTTATAAGGTTATGTTTCCTTTTAAATATGATCTCTATTCTTATGCTTGTCCTTATCACTTGTTTCAATCTTTTGTTCCTTATCTATATTCAGTATAATTCGTTTAAAGATTGAATGTAATATGGAGTTAGGTGCTTCATATATATATGGAAAGATATTATCTTTATATGTTTCCTAGTTATAGGAAAAGACTAACTCCTACTTTCAAGCTTGTTATTAAACAGGTATTAACTTATGAAGATTGATGTCAATCCTACAAAAGGCAGACGTGCAATATGGAGAGATTGAAGCCAATCAAAAGAAGTCAAAAGCAATTATAAAAGATCTTAAAGTAAGAAGATTGTTTTTACTAATAAATAGTTAATAACTTAGCTTGTAAAAAGGTGTGTGTTCTAAATTATAAAGAACTCATTCTTGAGAGAATACACGTGAGCTTTAATAAGAAAACAATGGTGGGATGCCATTGATTTATAAGTGATAGTTATAGAGTAGGAGCAATATAGAGATAGGCAGAAAAACCTAGAGGGAGTCTAAATGTTTTTCGTTAAGACTTGAGTCCTATATTGTAAGCTTTTTATAATATCATAATCTGGGTAAGTGCCCCGGAGACGTAGCCTAGTTAGGTGAACTCCGTTGTTAAATGTGCGTGTGAATTATTTCAAGTACATTTAACTTTAAACTGTTCTGTCCATTAATACACTAGGTTCTAACTGTGGTTGCAACCTCACTTGGAACCTTACTGCAAAACTGCAACTAGAACAGCGGATAGGAATTTCAATTGGTATCAGAGCTTTACAATAGACCTTACTTAGTGTGGATCCTGTGTTCTAGTAAAAATGGACTTAATGAGGGAAGGAAACGCTTTCAACAAACCTCCATTGCTTGAAGGAGGAGTAAACTATGGAGTATGGAAGATCAGAATGAGGTCCTTCATCAAACAGCAGAATGAACATGCATGGAAAACTGTGATGTATGGATGGGAGGCTCCAACTACCATTGATAGTGAAGGAGAACTGGTTTTTATACCTGAAGACAGATGGTCTGCTGATGAAGACAGAAAATCAAGTGCCAACTCAACAGCCATAAACTTGATTTTTGCTGGTGTAACTCTCAGTGTATTCAGGTATATCTCTCACTGTGAAACTGCCAAAGAGGCATGGGATATTTTGCAAGTTACTTTTGAAGGAACTACCAAAGTAAAAGCTTTCAAACTTCAATAGTTAACTACTCAATTTGAAAACCTAAGAATGGAGGAAGATGAAAACATTGAACAATTTAATGGTAGAATCTGCCACATTGCTCATCAAGCTGGAACCTTAGGTGAAAAATACAGTGATGCTAAACTTGTTAAGAAAACTCTTAGGTCACTTCCAGAAAGGTTTGAAATAAAAGTTACAGCTATTGAAGAATCAACAGACTTAGATAATCTTAAACTTGAAGAACTTATAGGAAATCTAAGCACTCATGAGCTGAAATTTTTTAAACATAAAAGACCAGAAAAGGGAATAGCATTTCAGGCTAAGAAATCTGAACCTAATGTCTGTGATAAAATAAGTGATGAAGAACAGCTAGCTTTCTTTGCTAAAAAGGTTTTAAAAAAGTTTTACAAGAGAAAAGAGGATGATACTGGTTCTTCTAAAAACTTTCAGAAAAGGGATAACCAATTTAAGACAGAATCCAGGTTCAATAATAACTCTACAGGAAAGTGGAATTCTAAAGAGAAGGATAACAAAGATTATAAGTCTAAAGAGATTCAGTGTAGAGAATGTAGAGGTTTTGGTCATATTCAGGCTGAGTGTGCAAATACTTTAAAAAGGAACAAAAATGCCTATATAACCACTCATAGTGATAGTGATTCTGAGAGCAACAGTGATGAAGAGGATGATTCTAATTTTGTTAATTTTATGGGAATAATCACTGAAAAAGAACCTACTTATGAAAGTGACTGTGAACATGTTTCAACCATAGTTACAACCACTCTTGAAACCTACAGCAGTGATGAGGAAGAACCTTCTGATGAAGACATTTCCCAGCAATATCTTGTTCTTTATGAAAAGTATAAATGTCTGAGTAAACAATCCTTGATCATAAGCAAACTTAATGTTAATCTAAAGGATGAGGTTAAAAGTCTTACTGAGAAGCTGAACTTACAACTGGCTGAACTTACTGAAACTAAAAAGAAAATAAAACTGATGAACGTTTCTGCTTCAGAAAAATTAGATGACATGCTGTCATATTCTAGAGGCTCTAAAGATATCAGTGGTCTAGGTTACTATGGTGGTAAGAGTACAGGAAAAACCATCTTTATTGAAGCTGTTGATAAAGCTAAAACTCAGGTTTTTAATAAGTTTAACTATAAGGTTAGAAGCTCAGCTGCAACCAAGGTTGCAACCAGGAATAAAACTCAAGTTTTTGAGAAGAAGGTTAGAAGTACAGTTGCAACTAGAGATGCAACCACAGTTGCAACCAAAAATAAACTGAATAGCTATGAGGTTAAATCTACTTTTAGAGCTAAACTGTGTAACTTCTGTAAAAGATCTGGTCATGTAGAAATCCAGTGTTATTTAAAGAAGAACAGAAGGTACATTTCTCAGAAGACCTGGTTGGCCTCTATCAATAAAAAATTGAACTGGGTCTGGATTGTTAAAGAAAAATCTACCTCTATTGCTAATAATAAAGCTGTCATTACTTCCTTGAATGCTGTTACTTCTAATGATTGGTATTTTGACAGTGGTTGCTCTAAGCACATGACAAGTACTGCAAGTCTCCTAAAAAATGTCACCATGCTTACAGGAAACACTGTTGTGTTTGGAGGTGGAGATACAGGTAAAATTGTTGGTAAAGGTACCTTAAACAAACCTGGAATGCCTGATATTGAGGATATTTTTCTTGTAGATGGTCTAAAAGCTAATCTTATTAGTATCAGTCAACTCTGTGATAACAAAATGATTGTTAAATTTGACAAAGAAAGGTGTCTAATTACTAATCTTAACAATGATTTAATCATGACTGGAGTTAGATCAACCAACAGCTGCTATGTGTTTGAAAAAGGTGAAAAAGAATTGCCTCAAAGTAGGTGTAATCAAGCCATGACTAATAATGTGGATATTTGGCATAAAAGGCTTGGGCATGTGAATTACAAAACCTTAGATAAGCTTGTTAACAAGGAACTGATAAGAGGAATTCCTAAACTTAGTGCTAAAACTCAAAGTGTCTGTGGTGATTGTGCTATAGGTAAACAAACCAAAAGTATTCACAAAAGTACAAGTCAAATCTACACTAAGAGAGTCTTAGAACTTCTTCATATTGACTTGATGGGGCCTATGCAAACTGCTAGTATAGGTGGTAAGAAGTACATTTTGGTAGTTGTAGATGATTTCTCTAGATACTCGTGGGTAGTGTTCTTAAAGGATAAGTCTGAAACTTTTGAACTATTCAAAACTCTGTGCTTAAAACTGCAACTTGAAAAAGGTTCCACCAGTGGTAATATTGCTAGGATTAGAAGTGATCATGGAACTGAATTTGAAAACATCAAGTTTAGAGAATTCTGCAACTCCTTAGGTATAAGTCATGAGTTCTCTGCTCCTAAGACTCCACAGCAAAATGGCATAGTTGAAAGAAAAAATAGAACCATTCAGGAAATGGCTAGAGTCATGCTTAACTCTAAGAAACTTGCCAACAGATTTTGGGCTGAAGCTGTTAATACTGCCTGTCATATAGTTAATAGAGTATATATTACTAAAGGCACTTCTGTTAGGACCAGATTTCTGGTCTAAATATTGTTTATTGTCTATTGGTTTTTCACTAAATAAATCATAACTGTTGCTAAGAACTAAGACAGTATTGACAGGTTTCAAGCAATGTTGTAACCTCAGTTACAACCTACTAAGATAGTAGTATTAGGTTTCAAGTACCAGTTACAACCTCAGTTACAACCTACTAAGTTAGTAGTATTGAGTTTCAAGTACCAGTTGCAACCTCAGTTACAACCTGTGTTGACAGGTTTCAAGTAAGTTGCAACCTTAGTTGCAACCACTAGTTCCAACCTGCTGTTAAGCAGAATTCTGTCTTGTTCTATAAATCTGCATAACTATTCTTTAATTATAATTATGTGTTTTAAAGTATGCAGGATATATTCTCATATAATCTTAACATGGTTAATATGCGTATATTGAGAATATCAAAGTGTTAAGGAAAGATGTTTTATAAAAGAAATAAAGAGATTAGTTTATAAGGTTATGTTTCCTTTTAATATATATATCTCTATTCTTATGCTTGTCCTTATCACTTGTTTCAATCTTTTGATCCTTATAATATTCAGTAAAGATATGTTTAAAGATTGATTGATATGTGGAGTTAAATGTTTCATATGTTTATGAAAAGATATTATCTTTAAGAGATCATATCTTTATATGTTTCCTTTCAAAGGAAAAGATTAACTCCTACTTTCAAGTGTGTTACTAAACAGGTATTAATCAAAGATGATTAGAGTCAATCCATGCTGAAGAATCCCGTGATACTTGGAGAGATTGAAGCTAATCAACCAAGTCAAAAGCAATCAAAAGATATTGAAGATAGAAGATTGTTTTTACTTGTTTATATACTTAGTAACTTAAGCTTGTAAAAGGTGTGTGTTCTAAATTATAAAGAACTTATTTTCTAGAGAGAATACACGTGAGCTTCAAAAAGAAAACAATGGTGGGATGCCATTGATTTATATTTGATAGTTATAGAGTAGGAGCAATATAGTGATAGGCAGAAAAACCTAGAGGGAGTCTAAGTTTTTCATTAAGACTTGAGTCATATATTGTAAGCTTTTTATAATATCATAATCTGGGTAAGTGCCCCGGAGACGTAGCCTAGTTAGGTGAACTCCGTTGTTAAATGTGCGTGTGAATTATTTTCATGTACATTTAATTTTAAAACAGTTCTGTCCATTAACACACCTGGTTCCAACTGCAGTTCCAACCTCACTTGGAACCTTATACACTTGGTTCTAACTGCAGTTCCAACCTCACTTGGAACCTTAATGCAAAACTGCATCTAGAACAGCGGATAGGAATATCAATTGGTATTAGTCATGAGTTCTCTGCTCCTAAGACTCCACAGCAAAATGGCATAGTTGAAAGGAAAAATAGAACCATTCAGGAAATGGCTAGAGTCATGCTTAACTCTAAGAAACTTGCCAACAGATTTTGGGCTGAAGCTGTTAATATTGCCTGTCATATAGTTAATAGAGTTTATATTACTAAAGGCACTTCCATGACAGCTTATGAAATATGGAAAGGTAGAAAACCCAATGTTAAGTATTTTCAAGTCTTTGGGTGTGTCTGTTACATTCTCAGAGATAGAGAGCATCTTGGTAAATTTGACTCTAAAAGTGATAAAGGGATCTTTCTTGGTTATGCTCAAAATAGTAGAGCATTCAGAGTCTTCAATCAAAGAACCAACTGTGTTATGGAATCCTATAATGTGTTATTTGATGAGATTACAGGTGATAATGAACAGCCTGAGATTGCAGAAAAAGACAAAGAAGAAACTCAACAAACTAGAAGTCCCATAGTGGTTGGAAGTCCAGTTGCAACTGAAGTTACAACTGAGGTTGGAACTGAAGTTGAAACTCAGAATTCAACAGAATCAGAAGAAGATGGATCTGCTATGCCAACAACAAGCAAGCCACGCTATGTAAGGACTCAGAAAAATCACTCTCTTGACAATGTCATAGGAGAAGTTGCTTCAGGTATGAAAACCAGAGGTAAAAGAAATAATGTTGTTCACTTTGCTTGTTATATTTCTCAGTTAGAACCTAAGAATATAAAAGAAGCTTTAGAAGATAGTGAATGGATTATAGCTATGCAAGATGAGTTGCATCAATTTGAGAGAAATGATGTATGGACTTTAGTACCCAGACCTTCTAATCAAAATGTTATAGGGACTAAATGGATTTTTAGAAATAAAAGTGATGAGGATGGAGTTATTATCAGAAATAAAGCTAGGTTGGTAGCTCAGGGTTATACACAAATTGAGGGAATTGATTTTGATGAAACCTTTGCTCCAGTAGCTAGAATTGAATCCATTAGAATGCTACTGTCTCTTGCATGTCTGTATGATTTTAAACTGTTTCAACTTGACATAAAGAGTGCTTTTCTAAATGGTGTGATTAATGAAGAAGTTTATGTCTGTCAACCTAAGGGATTTGAGAATCCTAACTTTCCTGAACATGTCTATTTGTTGAAAAAGGCATTGTATGGCCTAAAACAAGCTCCTAGAGCTTGGTATGATAGATTAACCAAGTACTTGATTGAAAAAGGCTTTAACAGAGGAGGAGTTGATAAAACTTTGTTTACTAAGAAAACCACAAAGGACATAATAATTGCTCAAATCTATGTTGATGACATTGTCTTTGGCTCTACTTCTAATAAAAGGATAGAAGAATTCATTTCTGATATGAAGAATGAATTTGAAATGAGTGGTGGAGGTGAACTAACTTACTTTCTAGGATTGCAAGTTAAACAGAATGAGAAAGGCATTTTTCTGTGCCAAAGTAAGTATGCAGACAATCTTGTTAAAAAGTTTGGTCTGAGTGAGAGTAAAGAGAAGAGAACCCCTATGAG